>BDMV01000007.1:39237452-39556810 GCA_008326285.1 Oryza officinalis
TTGTCATCGGCTAAATTCAACTTATATGCAATCCTTATAAGCCGATGCAACGTCCAGATAACTCATCGGCTGAAACCCCGATGAAACCCTTATCAGCAATCAAAAAGCAGGCTAGAGATTCATGGTTCTAAGCACGACTTAGTAGGTCAAACTCAACTGATGCAGCACTAAGTATGTAAAGAAACACGGTATCTAGATGATCAAGCCCTTGACTGATTTTCAGGGTGGTAGATGCCTAGGCTAATCTAATCTAGCAAGACGATTTAGTCGATACCGGCAGAAACCCTAAAACGAGAAGCAGCCGATAAAGCTAAATCGAGATGCTAATACTAGATTAACAGAAGACATATGATAAATAGCCAGGCAAATATATTATCCAAACCAGAGCAATCCAAGAGGTCGAATGTACTGATGCAGCCTTGAACGACGCCGACGTAGATGATACAATTGCCTGAACCGACGGAACATTGGACTTACCCCTTCGCCGGAGATCGATAGCCGATGCAGCCCCGCGTCAGGTGCCAAATTCCGCCGGTTGATAAAGAAACCGTAACAGAGTAAAAGGTGGCGATGCGCCGAATTGTATTGATCGAGGGTTGATTGATTACAATAACCCCGGGTGTACACATTTATACCCATGGGGAGATACTAGTCCTTGTAGGACAAGAAAGAAACTTTCCTAAAGATAAAAGAAAAACATAAAGTCCTTAAGGGACACTAAACACACTTTCCTAAAGATAAAAGGAAACTAACAAATATTCTAATTAATAGATACAATTGCCTTCTTCGGACTCAATCCGCACGTGGCAATTCTCATGAAGCACATCAACCGAACCCGACAATGATCCTGCCATCTCCTTATCGGAATCGGCTACATCGGCTATCCTTGTCCGATTCTGCTTCAGCCGATGCACACCGTAGCCGATTTGGCTTGCAGCCGATTCATACTCTGTTTCTGTAATCGCTTATCTCCTCCAATCGGCTTCGGCTTTAACTCTGAGTCCAATGCATGATTTACCAAATTTCGTCGTTAACAGTAAGTTATGCCTAAAGTGCCCTTTAATAATAAACTAAGTCACAATAAAATATAAATGCTAAGGGCATCCACTTTGTGGTGCAAAAGTAATCTATAGGTAATATAATATTCTATTCAGCCACCTAATATCATTGTGAAACTAATCCATATAAAGAAAATAACGAAAGGTGTCTATATGCATATGGATTATCCATATGAAATAAATAATATTATCTATCTAGTTCTCTCTCTTTTTCTAATGCTACCTTGTATCTATATACATTGTGAAAATTGTTATAGCTAAAGTTCATTTATGTGGGTCTCATCTGTCGTATACATTCGTGATGCCCTAATGATAAGACCTTCATGATTCAGGTATCTCTTCATAATATTATTCTATTCAGTCACCTAATATCATTGTGAAACTAATCCATATAAAAAAAATAACGAAAGGTATCTATATGCATATGGATTATCCATATGAAATAAATAATATTATCTATCTCTAGTTTTCTCTTTTTTCCTAATGCTACCTTATATCTATATACATTGTGAAAATTGTTATAGCTAAAGTTCATTTATTTAGGTCTCATCCGTGGTATACATTCATGATGATAGGAAGGACCTTCATGTTTCAGGTGGATGGGTGCACAGGCCACGTGGTGGACCAGCTCCACCTCCCACCTGTCCCCTCTGGCAAGCGAAGCGAGAGAGCCCACTAACACATGGGGCCCATGGCCGAGCACCACATTTCTCCAAGTCCCCAAACCTCGCGGCCTCTCTCTCTCTTCCCTCCCCCTCCCCCCCCCCCCCCCCCCCCCCCCCCCGCGCTCTCCTTCCCTGTATCCCACTCTCCATCGGCTCTCTCGCTCGGTTGGGGGAGGAGTACCTGAAGAGTTGTGTTCTAGGAAGAGGTGTGCGTGCTAGTAGAAATCAGGCCACGCAGATTTGCATCTGCTGCCTTCCTGCTCTTTACCTTGATGATGAGCTATTGCAGCTTTGAGGAAGAGGAGGTCCGTTTCTGTGGAAGGAAATTTTGGTTTATGGAATTGTGTTCCATGGCGTGGAATACTGGAGTGTTTGGGGAAGATTGTGATCCAACGAGCATGATTGCTCTTGTGAAGTGCTTTTGTTTTTATTGATGGATGTGATGTGCTCAGGCTCAGCAATTAGGAAAATACATTGTCAAGTATAGTTTGTTATTCTGCCAATTTTAAGTTAGTATCGAAGCAGATCAGAGAGACCAGGAGGTCCATGCCATATTTTACTTGGATTTGTCTGATTGTTGAGGAAACCAGATGGCTAGCTTTGTTTATTCGTCAGTACAAATTCCTTCTAATTGAAAGTTTTGCGGTTCCTGTTTCTGTTTGATGCAACTATCTTCCTTTCTTTCCCCTGCACAATGCCCTGTACTAACCTGTTTCTTTTCATTCCGTTCTGTAGATTGGATGGGACTATAACTGAAACCTTCTGTATTAAGCTTCCGCGAGGGCTCACCTGCAGAACGTGACGGTCATCATTTACCGGTTTAGCAGGCAAAAAATTGCATGAAGGCTCTACACTTTTGATTTCCCTGCTGTTCTTTTTCTCTGATTCACCGCATGGGATCCTCTTGAACACGAAACCTATCGATTTCAAAACAGCACCATCTAGGTTGTTGCGTGAGATTAGCATCAGTTCAAGGCGTGTTCAGAGGTAAGTTCTAAATTGAGTTTCTGTAGCCTTGTGAAGGATTACTACCCAGAGTTCTAATCTTTTGTATTTAAAAAGGGTTAACAATTCATCCGTGGAGTTTGTTGCAAACCTGAATGACCGTAATGTAGAAATTGTACAACATATGGAAGACAGCGCTCATAACATCATCAATGCAACTGCAAATGTGACTTCTGAGTGAAGCATTGTCAAGGAGGAATTCACATTTCCAGCTGGAAGTGCCCCTTTCAATAGCTGCCATGCTTCTACTATTGTAGAGGTATATGGCTTCTGGATACAAGTGTATTTTTGGGTAAACATGTACTTTAAGTTACTTATAGATTAATTGTGTCTTCTGTTAGACTGAGAAAGACAGTTTTTTGGTGGCTTATTTCGGTGGATCCAGGGAAGGTGCTCCTGATGTGAAGATCTGGTTGCAGAGATACAGTGTGGGTTCGATCATCCGGGATACTTCCATTTCTTATTTTCTTTACTCAGAAAAGAGGAACACTGAAAGTTGCAGTCTCCATGGATGACGGTGATTCATGGAACGAAGTAATGACATTGGAAGATACTGAAGGCATGGAGTTTTCATATCCTGCAGTGATCCAGACCATGGATGATCGCATACATATCACGTACACATACAACCGGACACAAATTAAGGTAATCTTTCTGATGCATACAAAAGAAAATATCGATCTTGTTTTCCATCAAGAACAGTTTTCTGCCCGTTAGTACTTCTTTTAATAGTATTGTTGAATGATTCACAGCATGTTGTTCTTCAACCTAGCGGAATAGTGAGGTGGTGAGTCTGCAACTATTGGGAGAGTTATCGCTGCCAATTGCAAGGCACACACGTTTTTTTCTATGTGTAGGTGATGAGTCTGCAACTTTTTTATGTTAACATATTTCATAATATCATATAGATTCTCCTCAAGGAGTGCAACAAGATTGAAGGTCATGCTCAGCAGGAAAACCATTTGAAATACCTATGAAAATATCCCTACACATGTGTTAACCATGATGATCTTTTCTTTTTGAAATACTGTAGGGCAGGTAGATCAATCATCTTTGTCATCATCTACAACTGCCTTAGCTATACTAGAATACGAGGGGCATCTAAGAGAAAAATACAAATATTCAAGACTCTCATAGTAGTTTGGTAGCTAAGTAATCACATAGGTGATGTATATTTGTTTCTTACATTTACATCGTTCGTTGATTCACAGTGGATACTCAGTTGTTGCATTTACATGTCTCTTTTCAGGAACCTTTATATTTAAGTTCTTTTACATGGCTGTTTTAAGAGTCCACTGTTTTGATTAGTAACATAACATTGACTGAAGTGAGAATCAGTTCATTAATTTGAGTTCCTTCTACTGAATTAGTAATATCTCTCTATGTGCTGACTTAATTCTCCAAACTTTGAGTTCTACTGACTTAGTAACATCTCTCAATATGCTGAGTTAATTCTCCAAACTATTAACTTAAGAATGATTTAACTTTTGGCACATCTTTTCTTAGTGTTCAAGAAATAATTTTAGCAGATGCTTGCCATTGCATTTGGTGATCTAAATTGACTGAATTGCCGAGGCGGATATGTTTCTTGAACAAAAAGTTCTCGTCGTGAAGAGTCAAGTCCCTTCTTAAAAGTAACGAATCTGAAATGTTGTCGTTTTTTCATACCATAGTTGATCAATGCAATACTATTGTCTCATCTGACTGGGTTTTTGGCCAGTGCTAGAGTTTACAGATATTATCTTAATACTGCAGTCCTCGCAAACAAAATTACGAGAAATTTAACCATGTACCATTTTCAGTTGACAGAACGAACTGCATATTGTGCCCATAGATATTGGATGAATCATACTATGCTTGCCATCCCTGCTATGTATTGTGAAATTATTGTTTAAATTATTTACTACCTGGAACTGTTTCTGGGGACTTCAGTTATTAAAAAAAACTATTCAGGTTAAATAATGTTCTTATCATGCTGTAGGTACATGAGGAATTGAGTATTGTTGTTAGGTAATCCTCTTAGACAAACCTTGCAACCGTATATTTCTTTCTGTACGTTACAGTCTTACATGCTACAATACAGTGCAGCGTAGCGCGCGAGTTCACTCTAGTTCATGTAAAACACCTTTTGTGTAGATAATGAAGATTTACGTCAAATCATCATGTTTTTTGTGAAGGTTCTATAGTTGAGAGACCAAACATTGACTTTTCTCTGAAAATTAATTCACCTGTGACAGATCTAGCGTGGGGGCGCCAGTACCCTTGCCCGCTGGATCTTTGAGGGAAGGGGGAAGAAGAGGGATTTGAGGAAGAAGGCAATGTGAGCCTCCTCCGATTAACCTAAGCTGCATCAGCCCCTGTAAATTACAATAAATATGATTCATTTTATCTCTATCTGTCACATTGCAAAATTAATTTATAGAAAGGGTCAAAAGGGAAAAAATTTTCTTAAAAATAAGTCCTCGACGACACCAAAGAGATTGATGCTAAGGGCCTATTTATAAGAAAAAGTATTTACATTTTGACCATTTTTAGAAATTTTTTTCTTACAAATAGATCCTTGACGCCGATCTTTTTGGTGCTAACCCTTTCATGTGTGCGACTTAGCTATATATATAGGGGCGCTAGGGGTGGCAGTGCCGGTTGGCGCTAGTGAACCTAGTGCTGAGAAAAAGGCTTTATTCTTGAAATAAGTTTTTCAGAGATCCAGTTGTAAAATAAGTTTTTAAAAAGTCTAAAATATAAAAAAAATTCAGTTAAGGTATTCTTTGCTCCTCAAACCCTTTTAACAAGTGTTTTCTTGAAACAACTTCGCAGTTCTTCGGCCCAGTAGAGCAGTGAGCCTGAAACAAACTGCCAGCGGAGCGGTGGCTAGTTCTGTTCCTTCTCTCATGTCCTCACGGTCAGGGAAGATCATTCCCTTCTAACTAATTGTTATACTTCCTTTGGTTTTTAACAAATAATGTCGTTGTCGTCTCTTAGCCAAACATTTAACCTTTCGATTTATTCAAATCTATTAAAAATCGGAGATGCAATGTGTTAAAAATTGAAGGGAGTAGCTTTTAAGAGGTGTAACCGAATGTAATAAGGAGTAACTTTCCTAACAAACTTCCCATGCTTTAATTTCTGTTAGATTTGAACACATTCTAATTCTATTGATACAAATTTGATTTCTAGAATCTGCTCCATTTATGTTCGCACGGCATAGACCTTGTTTAGGTGCTCCTTTGGAACTTGAACCTTTTTTTCTTGGGCAAATCTATATTCAAATTTTCATAGAATTCTTTCAATATCACAAAACAATTTTCCCAATTTTTTTATCCAAATGTATGTGTTGTTGTCCTGCACTCTTCATTGTGATGCAGGCTTGAAATTATCTCCATTATCTCTTACAGTCTCATAGTTTCAAATGGCTTATTAACAATTAAAAAATAATTTTTGAGTAAATTTTTTTATCCGTGTCTTTAGCAATTCAAAAACAAATATTATAAAACAAACTACGATGAAAAATAACACAAAATCACCTTCAAAACTATGTTTTAAAAATCAAACCTATAAACATAAGCAAAACAATAATGCTCTTATTATCCATACTGATCGAGCTGTTTCTATTTTCTAAAGGTAGACCTAGTTAATTCTTTTTATCATAACCATCGTGTGTGTAACACATGACCTTGACCAAAAAGATATAGAGTATTGGGCAAAAGATAACCGTCAGGTGGACGGGTTCACAGGCCACGTGGTGGACCATCTCCACCTCCCCCACCTGCCCCCCCGGCAAGCGAAGCGAGAGAAGCGCAGGGCAGGCCCACTGACACGTGGGGTCCACGCGCCGTGCACCGCATTGCTCCAAGTCCCAAGCCTTCGGCTGTCTCCATCACTCGAGGCCACGCCTCCACCACCACCTCTTCGTCGTCGTCGTCGTTGGCGTCGGCGGCGTCTCCACCTCCTGCGCGCTAGCACGCGCGCAACCACCTCCAGGTCAGTCAGGCCGCGTCTCGTCGCGCTTTTGGACCACTTTGCCGTAGCCCGCCCCGTAGGCGACAGTGGTGGAACACTCGCCGCCATGATTTTTTTTTTTTTTTGCTCCCGGTAATGTGGTGCGCTGGCTAATTAAGGAGCACTTCGGTTTGGGGATCGCCATGGAGAATGTGTCCTCTCCCCTCTATTTTTTTTTTGGAACGATGCGAGGTTGGGGGGAAGGAGTAGCTGAAGAGTTGTTGTGTTCTAGGAAGAGGAGCGTGCGGTGTGCGTGCTAGTAGAAATCAGGCCACGCAGATTAGCATCTGCTGCGTTCCTGGTCTTTAGTCCTGATGATGAGCTATTGCAGCTGAGGAAGGGGAGGTCCGTTTCTGTGAAAGGAAATTTTGGTTTTTGGAATTGTGTTCCACGGCGTGGAATATTGGAGTGTTTGGGGAAGATTGTGATCCAACTTTGTTTTTAGTGATGGATGTGATGTGCTCAGGCTCAGCAATTAGGAAAATACACTGTCACGTACAGTTTGTTATTCTGCCAATTTCAAGTTAGTGTCGAAGCAGATCAGAGAGACCAGGAGGTCCATGCCATTTTTTACTTGGATTTCTCTGATTGTTGAGGAAACCAGATGGCTAGCTTTGTTTGTTCGTCAGTACAAATTCCTTCTAATTGAAATTTTGTGGTTCATGTTTCTGTTTGATGCAACTATCTTGCCTTCTTTCCCCTGCACAATGCCCTGTACTAACCTGTTTCTTTTCATTCCGTTCTGTAGATTGGATGGGACTATAACTGAAACCTTCTGTATTAAGCTTCCGCGAGGGCTCAACTGCAGAACGTGATGGTCACCTTTTATGGGTGCAGCAGGCAAAAAATTGCATGGAGCGCTGCAGGCTGTACACTTCTGATTTCCCTGCTGTTCTTTTTCTCTGATTCACCACATGGGATCCTCTTGAACAAGAAACCTCTCAACTTCAAAACAGCACCATCTAGGTCGTTGCGTGAGATTAGCATCAGTTCAAGACGTGTTCAGAGGTAAGTTCTAAATTGAGTTTCTGTAGCCTTGTGAAGGATTACTACCCAGAGTTCTAATCTTTAGTGTTTAAACAGGGTTAACAATTCATACGCGGAGTTTGTTGCAAACCTGAATGACCGTAATGTAGAAATTGTACAACATATGGAAGACAGTGCTCATAACATCATCAATGCAACTGCAAATGTGACTTCTGAGTGGAGCATTGTCAAGGAGGAATTCACATTTCCAGCTGGAAGTGCCCCTTTCAATAGCTGCCATGCTTCTACTATTGTAGAGGTATATGGCTTCTGGATACAAGTATATTTTTGGGTAAACATGTACTATAAGTTACTTATAGATTAATTTTGTCTTCTGTTAGACTGAGAAAGACAGTTTTTTGGTGGCTTATTTCGGTGGATCCAGGGAAGGTGCTCCTGATGTGAAGATCTGGTTGCAGAGATACAGTGTGGGTTCGATCATCCGGGATACTTCCATTTCTTATTTTCTTCACTCAGAGAAGCGGTTATTCTTAAGAACCTTACCTTTGTAGGATGGCTGCTGGCATACTCCACAAGTGGCTGATGAACAAGATGAGGTACCTATGTGGAATCCTGTTCTGTTTCAGCTCCCTTCTTGTGAGCTTCTTCTCTTCTACAAGATTGGCCAAGAAGTCCAGAAGTATGAACATGTTTTATGTTATTTAGTTTTCTTATTCAAATGACAAGAAAACCATAAGATGGAGCAAAAATTGAATGTGACTATATGATTATTTGATATTCTGATGCTCAATATAACATGTTCAGGTGGAGTGGTGCCATGAAAAGATCTCTGGATGGTGGAAAAACCTGGTCGGCAAGAGAACAGCTACCACCTGGCATCCTTGGTCCTATTAAGAATAAGGCATGTCTAAATCTGTGGTATATTGCCTTCCATCTTAGCAAAGCACATTGTAACCATAAAATAAGGAACATATTGTCAACCTGAACACATATGGCAGCACAATCATTATGGGTTATTAACAAGTCAGTACTCAGTAGTAGTTTAATTGCCTTTCCATCATGATTCTCAAAAGTTTATTGATTTGTTTCCTGAACGGCATTTTCTCCAATGTAGCCTTTCTTGGTTGAAGATGGGCGCCTGCTATGTGGATCATCTGTTGAAAGCTGGAACTCTTGGGGTGCATGGCTTGAGGTATCCATTACATAATTTGTATTGCCACTTTTGAAAATAAAAAAATCATAAGACTGAAATCATGCATCTCAAATTATGTGTAGTGGAAGTTTTAATTACTCTTATCAACTTAGGTCACAAAAGATGCCGGACGAACATGGCGGAAGTATGGCCCTATATATATTGAAGGCGAAACACTTGGGGTGATCCAGCCAGTTCCCTATGTGACTGCCAATGGGACTATTCGAGTGTTGCTGCGATCTTTTGAGACAATTGGTCGTATCTGCATGGCTGATTCCGCTGATGGGGGTGTAACATGGAGTTATGTGCACGAGACTGACCTTCCTAACCCAAACTCTGGTTTGTTCACTTTCTAGCTAAATTAGTTTTCTCTCTGCTTCAGTACCCTTATATAGAATAGCAAATCCTTGAATGCTCATTAGTGACCACTGAGCACTGAACATCTGCTGGTGCTGGGAACACATTATTAAACAGTTTGAAGTTTCCAAAAATTTTAAGACATACTGATAGATTTCTGAAGAATATTAATAATTCTCTCTCTCTCTGGACTTCGAACCTGAAGGGATTGATGGAGTTAAGATGAAGGATGGGAGAGTACTCCTTGCTTACAACACCTTCTCCAGAGGAACACTAAAAGTTGCAGTCTCCATGGATGACGGTGATTCATGGAACGAAGTAATGACATTGGAAGATACTGAAGGCATGGAGTTTTCATATCCTGCAGTGATCCAGACCATGGATGATCTCATACATATCACGTACACATACAACCGGACACAAATTAAGGTAATCTTTCTGATGCATACAAAAGAAAATATCGATCTTGTTTTCCATCAAGAACAGTTTTCTGCCCGTTAGTACCTTTTTTAATAGTATTGTTGAATGATTCACAGCATGTTGTTCTTCAACCTAGCGGGATAGTGAGGTGGTGAGTCTGCAACTATTGGGAGAGCTATCGCTGCCAATTGCAAGGCACGCAAGTTTTTCTCTATGTGTATCACATCATATTGGCTGGACTGTGGTGCTAAATTGGTCCTCAATGATTCTCGTTTTGGATATATTTGGTCATTTGCATAATTTCTTGCAATTGTAACCTGATCAATAATCTCCCTGATTTCTATCAACAATGATATTGACCATCTGTACATATGCCCCAGAGTTTAACATAAGGTGTTCCGTATATGGCTGTTCTTCATGTTGTGATAACCTAAGATATTATTACTTTAACTGGGAACTTGAGATGTCCCTTTTGCCGTGATGCAACTTCCAACAAATAAATTATGGTTATCTTGATAAAATAATATATCTATCAAGTTTGTTTTTTCTTAAAGAAAGACTTCATTATTGGGCAGGGCTCCCATAGTATGCTTCGATAATGATCCTCTAGAAAGCAGATAAATCTTCTTACATTATCATCTAGGTACTATAATCTTTAGCCTTTTATATTTTCTGAATTGAGCTTTTCTTATTAGTACCACAATGGGTTGGAATATAGTAAAATTGTTTTGTCTTGACTCTTAGATCTATGAAAACTATGAAGAAAACGAAATGTCTGTTACACCTTGATGGATTTAACAAAACCTCAGTTGGCCTCTGGTTTAGGGTTGCTAGCAGATTTTTGGGAAACAGTAGTTAACTGGGATTTTTCTCGTAACAGAGCAGCAGAACAGCATTTCATGATTATTTAGTTGTTAAGGAACCATAATCATGGTCAGTATCTCAAAACCAACACTACATAAGGATAGCAAAAGAAAAGACAAAATTATACACACATATACAAGTTCTGAAGTTCATTGTCCCCACTCACACACAGGTCACAGCAACCAACAGGAAAAAAACATTTTTTTATAAATAGCCAACATCTTGTGACAGGAACCATGTGTATAATAAGCACCCATGTGATTCTACAGTAAACAAATAGTTGTGCCAGTTATATCAAGCATTTGTGAACGCAGTAGGCACCCATTCTCTTGTTCCTCTCTGTGAAGAGATTTTGAAGTTTACATGTGAATTTGTGATCTCGTGTACTCTTTATGAAATATACTTGCAAGTTGCAAGTTACTCTGACCTGTGGCACTTGATCTCCTAATCAAATTTCTTTCTCTCTTGCTGAACTCGGGCTTGCAGTTTGACCTGCCTACTCTCAGCTCTCAGGTATGCCTCCGTCCTCCTAAGGTACCATCCCAACCCTTGCTCTATGTTTTGTATGATTTGCCAATCTGTTCTACTTATTTTACCTCTATTCCCAAATAGTAGCAATAAGTCAACAGATTGTTCCAACTGAATTCTGCTATTGTGAAAGATAAAAGAATATGGATGTCAAATGCTATGATGTGTAAATTTCCAGGGTCTCACTTCGATGCTGGGAATTTTTTTTAGATAATTGATGCTTCAATGCTGGGATAGAATAATCTATCTTGAATTTTATTTATGAACCAACTTCCTTCCTGTAAGGGAACTGGAAATGCATGGGAAAGACATACAAGTGAAACAGTGCCTACTATACCTGCACCACATAAAAACTGTAAGTAGACCAGGTTGTCTACTCTGCCTGCACAGGGGAGTAAAGACCACGGGTTAATCCTCCATATCCAAGAAAAGTGTGACGGTGTGTTTGAAGGATGAAATGTTTTTTTATAAGAAAAAATCCTTTGTGTACATTGTTTTCCTTTTGGTGATTCAGAAATGACCAATAAGTGGAGCATATTGAAGGAAGAATTTACATTTCCAGAAGGCAACGTACCTTTCAAAACCTGCCATGCTTCCACAATTGTTGAGGTATATTATCATCCAAATTTTGTTCTCATTTTTTTTAATTTTCTTTTGATGGATTATCTTCTCTCTATAATGCTATCTTTCTGGGTTAGGTTGAGAAGAATATGTTTCTGGTGGCCTACTTTGGGGGAACACAGGAAGGTGCTGACGATGTTAAAATTTGGCTGCAGAGATATTACGTATGTTAAAGTTCCTATTTCCTGGCGGATTATTGATCTTGCAGCGTATCTGTGTATTGTTATTGTTCACTTGATACACAATACATTTAAGAATTTCACCTAATACAGAATGGCTCGTGGCACTCTCCTGAAGTAGTTGATGAAGTGCCCAATGTTCCTCTGTGGAACCCTGTTCTCTTCCAGCTTCCTTCCGGTGAGATCCTCCTTTTCTACAAGGTTGGCAAGACTGTCGAAAGGTGAGTGATCGATTCCCTCATCTGCATTCTCAGCAATTGATACCCCTGTTAAATGTCTGCACCAACTGTTCAGCTGAATTTGACAAATTTTGTTTAGTTGGAGTGGATGCATGAAATGCTCATCGGATGGTGGTGTTATCTGGTCAAAGAGAGAGCAACTCCCACCTGGTATCCTTGGCCCAATCAAGAACAAGGTGTGTATTTGTTCCAGACTTGCTCAGTATTTTGACACTGTCACATAACACTATGATTATTCAATGAACCTGCATAGCTTCTCATCAACACTGTCTCCCAATACAGCCTTTCTTGCTCAAGGATGGCCACCTGCTCTGTGGAACATCAGTTGAAAGCTGGAATTCATGGGGTGCTTGGCTTGAGGCAAGTCAGCTGTGAGCCATCAGCTGCAACTGTTGTTCAATATCTCTTGCACACCTCAAGTCAACAATGTTTCATCTTGAACAGGTTACCAAGGACCATGGTAAAACATGGAAGAAGTATGGGCCGATTTACATAAGAGGAAAAACCATGGGAGTGATTCAGCCAGTCCTCTACCAGACCAGCAGTGGCACAATCCGCATGCTGCTGCGCCCGTCTGATGAAGTAGGTCGCATCTGCGTCGCGGAGTCCAAGGATTCTGGTGTCAACTGGAGCTATGTGCAACCAACCGAGCTCCCAAACCCCAATTCCGGTTAGTATCACCGATCATGCTGCAACAGTCAGTTCTGAATTGCAATCCATCTTCATCTGCAGCTTGTATGATGCTATCTGTGTGGTGGGTGGAAGGCAGGTATCGATGGTGTTAAGCTCAAGGATGGGAGGGTGGTGCTGGTGTACAACAGCACCTCAAGAGGGGTGCTCAAGGTTGCTGTTTCTCAGGATGACGGCGACAAATGGGAGGATGTGCTGACACTTGAGGAGACCCATGGTGTGGAGTTTTCATACCCTGCTGTGATTCAGACTTCTGATGGGCTGGTTCATGTGACCTACACATACAAAAGGACTCAAATCAAGGTAGTTTTACCCATGTCGTTTGGTCTTCTTACGGTAATTCCCAGTTTCATCATCTTCCATATTAAGAATGAATTTCTTTTGGTCACTGCTCTTTGCAGCATGTCGTTCTACAGCCAGGCAAGGTTTGATGTAGTCAGTAATCAGACATGTGGATTCGTCTCAGGAGTGAAGTTTGAACTGTTGGATTGGAATGTGGCAACCAAGTGCAGGTCCAATTCTTGTTCAGTGTTTACTGGAATTGCCCAATGACGATTGTTAATTCCTTCTTGACAATCTGGCAAACATCACTCTTGTGCTGTGTTGTACGTGAATAAATGAAAGGTGAAACTGTTGCATTTTTCAGCTATTTTCGGATTCTGAACAGCATAGCCACGTTATTTTGTCATTCGAAATAGTATAGTGACAACTCATACCCTCAAGTAGCCTTTTTTATTGATTTACCCTTGTGTTCAGTTGGAAGTGTCTATAGTTCCCAGCATTCATTCACTTGTTTTGAATTTCTTTTCTGTTCAAATTAAACATTTAAACTAGCCTAACTCTAGTCTTACCCCAGTAGAATTTCAGAGTCCCATCGAAATCTTCCTTTATCTTCTCTCCAACTCATCAATTATTTTCCTATAAACCATCCAAGACAACCCAGTCTAAAAATCTTGCGTTTAAAAAAGAGGCACGAAACTTTAACGAACTCTAGTTTCGGCTCATGTTTTAAAAAAACCTAGCTAACAATTTTGCTCTCAGTCTCCTTGTTCCACTATCGATTAAAGAGTATAAAAAGTAAGGGGAAAGTGTTATCATCTCTCAAAAGGGAAAGTGTTATCATCTCTCAAAAGGTATCTTTTTTTGTTTTTTCATGTCATTTAAATAGTCATAAAAAATTTAACAAGATTAATATGAAACATATCACTTCACAGACATGTACATTTAAATTCAACTTGTACAAATTATAAAAAATAACAAATATAATTGTGAATGTACGTTAACTATTTTTAATTTAATTTATTATTTTTTGTAATTTGTAAAAGTCAGATTTGATCTTGTATTTTTGTGAAGTGATATATGTTATATTAATCTATGTTATCGATTTTTTAAAAAAAATTAATAACTATTTAGGTGTAAGAAACAAGAAATATGAAAATTCATTTCCGAAAGTAAGCACGGTAGTTAAAAGTTAGAGCGTGAAGGCATTTACTGACCGCCAGGTGCTCCGCCGGCGTGCCGCCACCACTGCGGGCGGGTGGCGCGTGCGTGTCACGCAGGCAGCGACGGCCGCGCGGATTCCCAAAACCTCGTCATCTTTCCCGCCGCTTACCAAGAACAAGAAGAACTCCCTCTACAAATAGTCCACACTGTCCGTGGAGTTCATTACACTATAATTTCTTGGGAGCAAGAAGAAGTCGACGGCTCGCCGGCGACATGGCCTCGTCGCAGCAGGCGGCGGCGTCGGCGGCCGGCGGGAGGAAGGTGACCTTCGGATACCACCTTGTGGAGGGCAAGATGCCCCACGGCATGGAGGACCGCCACGTCGCCGAGTTCCGCCGCCTGGAGGACGGCAACGAGGTCGGCCTCTTCGCCGTGTTCGACGGCCACTCCGGCGCCGACGTCGCCACCTACCTCCGCGAGCACCTCTTCGACAACATCCTCCGCGAGCCCGGGTTCTGGACCGACACCATGGCTGCCATCCACCGCGCCTACCACCGCACCGACCGGAAGGTGCTGAGGACGACAACGGAGGACGGCGAGAGCGAGGAGCGGCGCCGGCGTTGCCGCGGCGGGTCGACGGCGGTGACGGCGATCCTGATCAACGGCGAGACGCTGGTGGTGGCGAACGTGGGGGACTCCCGTGCCGTGGCGTGCGACCGCGCGGGGCGGGCGCGGCAGCTGTCCGTGGACCACGAGCCGCTCCGGGAGCGCGACGCCGTCGAGCGCCGCGGCGGGTTCGTGACGGAGATCCACGGCGACATGCCACGCGTGGACGCGCAGCTGGCGATGTCGCGCGCGTTCGGCGACCGGCAGATCAAGGAGCACATCAGCTCCGACCCGGACGTGACCATCGAGGATGTCGGCGGCGGCGGCACCGAGTTCGTCGTCCTCGCCAGCGACGGGGTCTGGAAGGTGATGTCGAACCAGGAGGCGGTGGACGCGGTGAGGGGCACGGCGGACGCCCGGAAGGCGGCGGCGGAGCTCGTCGGCGAGGCGCTCGACCGGGGCAGCAAGGACGACATCGCCTGCGTCGTCGTGCGCCTCCACTGATCGAGCGTCGTCTTCGTGCATGTGATCGACATCGCCTGCGAGAGTGGGTGTGTCGACGTGTCTTGTCAGATCGTGATTTGCTCTGCGCGCCAAATGCTAAAAGCTCGGAAATATTTCAATTTTCATGCGAAAATTTAGAAATTTTCTTACAGCGATTGGCAAAATACGCAATCAACATACACTAAAATTGGAGTCAAAATCGCTCCATGTTCTGTAATCTGTATCCATAGAGCTTCCATGGAACAAACTCCCTCCGTGGCTACGTCCAGATACGTAGCTATGAGACACAGGAGCAGGAATTTTCAAGTATTTTCACACGTCAATTACTTCAAAATCCCTCCATTCAAACATGATTAATTTAATTTTAGTTATTATAAACTTAAAAAAATATTGCAGCAGACCTGCTACAGCGTAAGTGCGTGTGTCGACGTGTCTGTCAGAGCGTGCTTTGCTCTCTGCGCCAAATGCTAAAGCTCAGAAGTATTTCAATTTTCATGACTATGCAAAAATTCAGAAATTTTTTTATAGCGGTTGGCAGAATACGCATTCAAACATGTTATAAAACTGGAGTCGAAACTACTACACGTTTTGTAATCTGCATTCCTAGAACTTACATGGAACGAAGGAATTTTCAAGGATTTTCACACGTTCAGAAATTACTTCGAAATTCCTCCATTCGAAGGCTTTTCGTTTGAGCTTATGAGCTGAGCTTTTTAGCAACATGCGGATCAACTAGTATAACTTGAAAAATAGAATTATTTTTTTAGAAAAACTTGAAAAATAAAATTATTATGTTTAGAAAAACTTTTAAAGGTAATGTGTTTGAAAAAAACACTCATGTTTAGCCGTCTAGAAGTGTGTTTAAAAAGGAAATAAGGCAAATAAAAGGAATAGGTCCACTTGCCATTCCTTATTTTTACGTCAAGTTTAACTGATATCTCTAAATCGTAATACTACTAAAAATCTCTATCCTTCATCTTGGCAAAACAATTTAAATCAGGTCCCATATGACAGTATGGATGGTTAGTTTCGTTAATTACATCCTAGTCAGAAAAAGGAAATAAAAAAAAATGTGAGACCACATGTAAGTGAGAAGAAACAATTATATAATTATATAGGACCCACATGTTAGCCCTCACTTCTCTCTCTTCTCGTTTTCCCCACCACACATGCCATGCGGTGCACCACCTGTTGCAACACCATTCGTTCTTGAAGAGCTCACTAGGCTCCATATGAGGGAGGCGGCCGATGAGCCCCTTCAAGCTCAAGCTCGAACTCGCACCAGCATCCGTGTGAGGGAGGGGGAGGAGGCCAGCGGGCCCTCTAAGCTCTAGCTCACCTGGCATCCGTGCGAGGAGATGGCCGGAGAGGATGGGACTGTGACTATCTGTGGGCGACGCCGGCTCCCTCATCTAAGGTGGAAGCTAGAGCGGGAGATGGTGGGTGCGTTGGCTCCTCAAGCGACGGTGGTGGGCTCCTCTCTCTCTCTTCTCATCTTCTTCAGGCCCACGAGCTCCTCCAGCCACCATTGCCTGACAGGCACAGCCATCATCTCAAGTGGTCTCGATGGGCAGACTCGGTGAAGGGGCAGATGTGGGCGTTGTGTGCTCTCCTCCAGCAGGCAGGTACGATGGCAGCGAGTGGTGGAAGACCCTCGAAGAAGTCGTCAGTGTGACGGTGCTGCTGAACATGTTGCCTAGCGCCAACCCCGACATCCCATGCTCCGCCCCGTATCAAGGGTATCGTTGCTAGCATCCGCTGCCCTGTTCCAGGTTGTCCCCGAGCCGCTTCCTTTGCTATTCACCCCGTCGCTTGAGACCAAGAGCAAGCGAGAGATAGAGGAAGCTAGGGAGAGAGAAGATGGAAGAGAGGGCAGGGGGAGAGAGAAGGGAGGAGAGTGATGATGACATGTGGGTCCACTTTCATTTTTGCCACGTAAACGTCTAGCCAGCACAAGTGGATTAGGTCAAATTGTCATGTTAGCGAAATCAGCCAACTATACCACTAAAGAATCTAATTTAATCTGGTTTAGCAAGTTGAGGGTTCAAGATTTTTGATATTGCGGTTTAAGGATATCTAATCAAACTTGGCCTAACGACGAGGGACGGCGAGTGGACGTATTATTCCTTTAAAAAAAAGTTTGGAAGCAATGAAGCCTGAAAGAGATAATTGTAAGCCAGGCCGAAACAAAGACTGGGCTAATATGGTCTTTCCGCAAGGCCCAACTGAACAACGACTGGCAGGCGAGGCGAGAACCTCCCCCAAAACCCGCAGAAGCCAGAACAGAAGAGACACGACGCAGACGCCGCCGTCGTTCACGAGACCATTTCGCGACCCATCCGTGCTCTCGTGCTCGTGGTTTGGTGGGTAGGGGGGCTAGGATACTGCTAGTTTTTCGAGCCATGGCGTGGAGCGCCGCCGCCACCGTGACCAGGGCCGCCGCCGCCGCCGCCGCCGCCGCCGCCGGCGGGCCNCGCCTGCCGCTCGCCGCCGGGCTCGGCCTCGGCCGCGCCTCCTTCACCGTCACCGGCCGTTTCCGCGCCGTCTCCGCCTCCCTCTCCACCGCCGCGGCCGCCGGTACGCATCTTCTTCTGGAGGGAGTCTGCTTGTTCTGGGCAAGAAGAGGGCGTAGCAGTTGGGGATTTTGGGGGGGTATCTCTTTCAAACTATATCTGTAATAAAATGCTCAAAATGTGGCATTTCTAGATTGTTATATAATCTATTAGGGGCAGCCTTCAGGTTTTTGACAAGGTTAGCTCTTGGATTGGATTCGCTTGTTTTGTTCACATAAAAGCATTGCCAAGATGCAGGGTTTTCTCTTATTTGTGGATGTAGATTCGAGTCGCTAATAAGTATACTATACTTAGTATACTGGTTAATGTCTATTGAGAGGACAGAAATGCAGTATGGTTTAACGTCTACATCTGATGTACTAAACGCGAGCGTGATTGGCGAGCGCATTGAGAGTGCGAGCTTAGTCATTGTTAACCACAAAAGGTTTACATAATCATGAACCACTGGTTTGGCTGTGCTGATAGTGCGCCTGATGGCAGCAATAGATGACAAATACTAGTATTGATTTAAAAAAGGCACACAAAATAGTGTCCATTTGCATTAATGCTGTTCAAGCTTATGGTTATACTCCCCAGCTCGTAAATATTTGACTTTTAGGGGGAGATTTGGTTAAACACTTGAAACTTTGACCTATCAATAACTTTTTGACTGCTTAGTTTAAAAGCATTTACTTTAATAACTTCTCAAACTTGTGACCGGAGGGAGTTGCTCGCAATTTACTTTAACAAAGGCTTTGTCATATGCCTGTTAGCTGCAAAAATATTAAAATGACTTCCAAATGCAGAGACTTTGAATAATCAGTAAGGCAAGCTCACATGATATGATTAAGCATTTGACATTTAGTTTAGGTAAATTACAAATCGGTGTCTCATATCAACAAGAAATTCCCAAGTTGACTAAATCACTAAAATTGTCCGTCAGTCTCTCTTGATTACTTGTTGGGTGTTGGAACCAAATTTCCTGATGGTTTTTGCCTAGTCAATTACTCTTTGATTGAATGGGATTTTTCTGACATGCCATAAGTCTATAATGATGGTTTTCAAATATTACAATTAGTTAAAAAGGAGGCTGTTCAGACAGAGAAGGCCCCGGCAGCATTAGGCCCGTACTCTCAGGCCATCAAAGCCAACAATATGGTGTTTGTCTCTGGAGTTCTTGGCCTAAACCCTGAGGTTTGTCCCTCGAGTTATGTTTTGTAATCCTTCATGTATCTCTGCATCATAAATGTATGCCACTTCGTTGGTTTTAGGTGCCAGTATAACTGATATAGAGTAACTTCTGTCTCCAGACTGGAAAGTTTGTATCTGAAAGCGTGGAGGAGCAAACTGAGCAGGTTAACACTTTGACCTTCATGCATGTTGTGTGGTTTTGAGCCTAGGAATTTCTTGCAGAATGTGGATGGAATAGTCAATAGTGCACCTACTGCAAAATGTAAATTTTCTGAGTTATTCCCAGTGTCCACTATCCATTTTAGAAGTTCTCCCATATTCTATATTGAAGTTTGTGCTGACTTTTATTTTAGACTTGTACTGAGGATGTTTGGCTAGTGTTTATATGAAAGTACGTGCAACAAAGTCGAATGGTGGTCCAGACTCTGTATCATAAATCCCGTTTTCCTGCATGTCTCTCCATAGCTGCCTTTGCATTCAATAGAACAGTTGATTGTATCGATGCAATTTTTGGAACATGCTATTTTCTTACATTGTTTTTGTGTTTCTCTTTCTCTTCTGTCACAGGTTATGAAGAATATGGGTGAAATATTGAAAGCAAGTGGTGCTAGCTACTCTTCAGTTGTCAAGACAACAATCATGTATGTACAGAATGTACTTGTTCTTTAAATGAAACTTTGTTTTGCTCCAAGTTATTATGATCTCTATGACGAAAATTTTCTTCTATCTGCAGGTTGGCTGATCTACAGGATTTCAAGAAAGTGAACGAGATCTATGCCAAATGTAAGCTCAAAACTGGGTTCTTCCTTTTATTAGGCCTAAGTTTAGTGACATTCTTGGAAAGTATTCCTTCTAATGTTCATTTGTTCAATGTTCTTGCCGTGATATCTCCTGATCTATTTTGCTTCTGAAGATTTTTAGCAATTCTTACTGCAGATTTCCAAGCTCCTGCACCAGCACGCTCAACTTACCAAGTAGCAGCTCTGCCGCTGAACGCCAGAATCGAGATCGAGTGCATTGCTGCTCTCTAGTTACCTGCTACTGTCCATCAATCAAATTGCCAATAAGCATTCTGTGCCGTTCTAGTTGGTCACTGTCCTGGAAGAATGCACTGCCATTCTGAACCTGATCTTGTAGTACCAATTAAGTCTTGAACTGCCTGCAATAAACGTTGATGCCCAGAAAAACAAAAATGTTCCATCTGCTGTCCAATGGTTCCCTTTAATCTCCATCATGAATTGATCATCTCCAATGGCTCACATTGCTATGTTGCAGAGGTCTCCTGTTGCAATATCTGCAAGAATTGGTCTTACCAAGCGTCATGACAGGTTTCATGTTGTCTAATAAATCATTAAAAGGTTTATCAACATGGTGTACCTCCATGTTACTATCACATATCCACATATTGACACCCACTGAATCTGACGTGGCATCTAGTATCTCTATATTAATTTATTCCACTCGACACAATTCGGCTGTCTAGTTGGCGAGACAGCGATTATTGAGTAGATAATGTATGAAAGATGAGTTTACATTGGCTTCTTCCATTAGAAAATGACTAGCAAGATCTACAGTGCCTTTCTTTATACCGGGAGCTCAAAATTTTCCACTGATATTAATCGCCATATGGTCGTCCTTTCAACCAAGCCCACCCTTACAGCACACCATTACGCTCCCATTCGTCGCAACGTCACATTTCTTATTCTATAAATCACGACAAAAGGTTGGGCAAAGGGTGTTCATATTTCCCATATTGATTTTGTGCACGTCCTATTCTCATCCTAGGAAGCATGATGGCAACATGAAGACAGGATAAACTGGCTTTATTTTCTAATAATAAAGCCAGGTTATATCTCCAGTCTCTACCGTTAAACACGCAGCGATTGAGTCATTATGATTTTTATTTTTTTTTGCATAATTTGTACTTTCTTTGTTTTATATTATAAGTCGTTTTGATTTTTTTCTAGTCAATCTTTGTTAAATTTAATCAAATTTATACAAAAATTTAGCAGCTTCTTAAAAATTAAATTAGTTTCATTAAATCTAGCATTCAATATATTTTAATAATATGTTTGTTTTGTGTTAAAAATTCTACTATATTTTTTTATAAATTTAATTAAACATAAAAAAGTTTGAAAAAAAAAAGTTAAAACAATTTACATGGAACGGAGGGAGTAGTAACTGTTACCTCTGCTTATCTCCTCCCAGTTCGACCCAGCTTCGCGTAGGAGACACGCGGGGCGGCGGCCACTTCTGAGAAGGTTATGGGAAGCTTCCGTGCGGCTGCAGGCTGCTTAATTGTGGGAATGTGGGGGTGACAACACTGTGATGCTTTCGTGGAACGATAATGTCGACACCTCAATGACATTTTTACTCGATTAGTTCTTCATCCGAGGGATAATTTCTTTTCTGAGAAATTTTATGGTGCAGTTCACAGAATCACACACTGACACACTTTCTTCGTTGGGACCGTTTGGAACGTAGTAATAATTTGTAGAAGAGGTACTCTTTCTTTCCGTCTTAAATTACTTGCCTAGTTTTATAATAAGTCAAACATTTTGAACGAGGTACTTCTCTCATTTTAAAGTGCTTATCGTTTATAAGTTTATAGTAAGTCACACATTTTTAACTTTGATCATCGATTTCTAAAATTTTGTATAGTTTAATAACATAAGTTTTATAATTTTAAGATTTATCCTGACAAATAATTTCATAATAATATAATTCACATGTTGTTTAACTATACGATTTATCAAAGATCGATAATCAAAATTTCGAATGTTTAGCTTAGGAAAAGCGATAAATAATTTGAAATGGTAAAAACTCGTATAGTCCAACGAGCCCCTTCTTTAATTATTTCTATGTAGATTTCATTTCCTTGGTTTTGCACGGCTGGAAATTAAGGTGGTGACAGAAAACAAAAAACCATGGTATCCTGGCCCAAATTAACTAAGCACATTTTGAGAGGTATCACAATTTCCATTAATCATCCCATTTCGAGGCTAGTTGACGATATTCTATAATCCATTCTTTATTCTCTGTGACCAGATGTTGTTTGCAAGCTTATCCTTTCCTTTTAAGAAAAGTATACTAGTACTAATTATCGTGGCTGCGTGGCACAACGGATCAAATGCAACTGCAAGACCTACTCCGTTTGCCAAGTCAAGGTTGTTAATTATATTTGCAGCATATTGATTGGGAAACCATGTGCCCATAGCTAGGTTCGTGTAAACTACTCAAATTAGAAGTTTAAACCATGCAAGAGCTTGGGAGTTATCAGATCAGATCAATGTCCATGTAACATCCTCGTAACAGATATTTAACAGTTGACCTCTTTTTGTTTTGTTCAGCGACCTAGCTAGCTCTACTTTGTTATTTATGTCTTGACTTGTAGTACAAAACTTACCTGCAGATTTTTCACGTGAGGATATATATTTGATCATGACATGAGGTTTCTGAAGTAAGCTGCATCATGTACTTATATACTACTCCCTCCGTTTCATATTATAAGTTGTTTGACTTTTTTTAGTCAAATTTTATTAAGTTTGATTAAGTTTATAGAAAATTTTAACAACATCTAAATTATTAAATTAGTTTCATTAAATCAAATATTAAATATATTTCGATAATATGTTTGTTTTGGGTTAAAAACAATATCATATTTTTCTATAAACTTTGATCAAACTCAAAAAATGAAAAAAGTCAAACGACTCATAATATGAAACGGAGAAAATACTCTCTATTTTCCAAAAGTTAGATGTTTTAGAATGAGTGTAGTCAAACTTTGAAATTTTAGATCACTAATATATATATTAAAGAAATATTAAGATTTATTAATATGTAAAAACGATGCTAATAGATTTGTCAGTAAAAACACGTTCACATGGTTATATCTTTAGTTAATATTTTTCACAAATATATTAAAAGAAATAGTGAAACATGTATATTGCACACGCTGTGAATGTTCTAAACGTTGAGTATAAAAGAACGGAGGGGGTAATAGTGTCTTTTAGTGTTCATGTTCATAGCTAAAATGATATTCTTTTAGAGACGGAGACGGAGTGAGTAGCGGCTGTGTTAGGTATACTCCATTCGCAACTCATCTCTCTATTCACGCGCACGCTTTTCAAACTGCTAAACAGTGTGTCTTTTTACAAAAAGTTTCTATATGAAAGTTGCTTTAAAAAATCATATTAATCTATTTTTCAAAAAAAATTAACAAATACTTAATTAATCATAAGAAAATATGTCGCTCCGTTTTACGTGCGTGAGAGGTGAGTTCCCAACCTCACCTCCCAAACACAGCCTAATCTCCCCAAATGGTCGTGGTTTCACATGTCTTTAAGAAATTAAATTAAACATAAGCTGGAACCATTTGATGTCCCCCAACTTTCATTCTCATATATATCATATATGTTATATATTGCTTGTGCAAAGTGAAGCACACCTGTGCCTATCCAAAGGATATTCTACACATCAACACATCCATCTTTGCAGATCCGGTGAGATCTTTCTTTACACACATCCAACCATCGAATTTCATGGCACACTTTAAACCGGGCACTACTAATTAATTATCCATAGTCCCTACTCCCAAAAGAATGGCCATGAGCATCTTGACTAAATGAAGAAGAGAGGAAGAATACCGTATATATAGATCCGTAATCCATCAAACCAAACAACAACATCAACTCTCTTTATCACAAAAGAACGTAGAAAAGCTAAACAAAAAAAATTAATTAGCATCCATTTATACCATACATAGCTTTCCATTATTGCTGATTACTCCCTCCACTCCAGTTAGAAAAGAATGTAATTGTTGAGTTCGTACAGTCAATATAAGGTACATTAGTTAACTTTTATCATAATTATTAAATTCTTTAGAATATATGCTTTGGTCAATTAGGATTAACATGGCCAAGTTTTGTTACTATTATAAAAGTTTCAATAATATTGTGCTTATGTAGTTATATTATGCAAAGGAATTGACTGATCAAAGTTAGATCTTATTGACTTCAGAAATTCTACAACAACATTCTTTCATGACTAAAGGGATTTCTTTTGTGTATAACTGAATATATATTCGTCCTGTGTTTTGTTTGGAAAAGGGAGGCTTCACATGGGATGTATATGCCCCTAGGGGACAAAGATGACTCAGACACCTTCATAGTAGTGCGCAGTCCAAACAAGAGGAGATGGCCATCATTTTGCCCCCACTATATGCATATCAATTGCTTCAATGCTCAATCCTCCTATAAGGGAAAAAGGGAGATATATTGGAAAAAGGAGGCATAAAAAGAGAGTAGTACACACCAACTAGTGTTGCAATCAGATGGAATCTTCCATCCATATGCCCCATTGAAAATGATGGTATCATCATCAAACATCTACTACTATACCTACATAAAAGAAAACTAATTAATATATACTAAATTAGAGGTACCATTATCAAGCACCTACCTGTATCAAGATCTGATTAAGTAAGGTAGCCACGAGGTGCTCCATTCAATCAGTTCGGTATTTAGGTAGCTGGCTAATCAGAGAATTTAATTTGGCCCCCACCAACCGCACATTATAAAGAGTTTTCTCAAAACCAGAATCTTACCGGCCTTTTCCTAAATGTAGGTAATTTTACCTGCGCTTTATTTCCCTTGCATCGTCCTTCTTTAGCTTGCTCAAATAAGTATTGACACTCTTCTAAGTTGTAAATAAATAACCTGACTCTAAAATGTAATATAAATGAATAACAACAAAGTCATTTATTCTATATATCTTATATAATTCTTTAAACAGCCTTATATATTAGGGTCCATTCTTTTGCTAATTATGACATTGGATTATCGCAGGCATACTTCCCAAGCTTCCAAACAATATGTTTTTAAGATCATTATTTTTTAAAAAATAATTATTTTATCAACTTTCTAATATTTATTTTATTTATTCATGCCCTTGAATAGTTCACTCATTCAGTTTCTTTCCTATCATCCATCATTTCAAATGAGCCCTTGGAAGGATATGTTTCTGGTAGTTAGTTTTATTACGCTTTGTTGTTTTGTTTTTTTTGTCTTTACTTCTGGATAATTACAGTATGCTCCAAATCAGTCTTTATTATTAGTTGCAATAGGCTATTGTTGGCGACATGCGTAGCATCATGGAACATACTACCTACTACTCGTTGAGAAGATGAGAAGCTCTCTTTTTTTTCTCCACTGTCACAATCAGCAAATCACGTCACCTTTAGTCTCATGCGTCACGGGGGGTGCAAAGCAAATATATGGTCCTGTTTAGTTCCCTTCAAACTTCAAACTTCAAACTTCAAACCAATTACATCGAATGTTTGGACACATGTATGAAGTATTAAATGTGGACGAAAAAAAAACCAATTACACAGTTTGCGTGTAAATTGCGAGACGAATCTTTTGAGCCTAATTGCACCATGATTTGACAATGTGGTGCTACAGTAAACATTTGCTAATGACGGATTAATTAGGCTCAAAAGATTCGTCTCGCAGTTTACAGGCGAAATCTGTAATTTGTTTTGTTATTAGACTATATTTAATACTTCAAATATGTGTCCGTATATCTGATGTGACCTGATGTGACGTTTTTTTTCAAACTTTTTTTGAATCAGCCCGTGTTTAGATTCAAAAAGTTTTTGAAAAAAAACGTCACATCAGGTCACATCAGATATACGGACACACATTTGAAGTATTAAACATAGTCTAATAACAAAACAAATTACAGATTCCGCCTGTAAATTGCGAGACGAATCTTTTGAGCCTAATTAATCCGTCATTAGCAAATGTTTACTGTAGCACCATATTGTCAAATCATGGTGCAATTAGGCTCAAAAGATTCGTCTCGTAATTTACAAGTAAACTATGTAATTGGTTTTTTTTTCGTCCACATTTAATACTTCATGCATGTGTCCAAACATTCGATGTGATTGGTTTGAAGTTTGAAGTTTGAAGTTTGAAGTTTGAAGGGAACTAAACAGGCCCATAAAATGCCCGTGATGTGCATAAAACCGCATGTAGGAGTACAGATGAACGGCCCTGACAGGGGCCATGTGTAGGACGTTAGTTTCACAAGTTTGATCAGGTAGGTCGGCTTTATTATTGGACCCAGCTAGGAATCCCCTACCATTTGGTTCCTTTCCCTTGCACTCCCTCCGTTCTAAAATATAAAAAATTTTGAATAGACATGACACATTTTAATACTATGAATATGAATCTGAACGAGAAATTATCCAGATTCATAGTTTTAGAGATTTTGGATAAATGTGATATTCTAGTGCTATGAATCAGTTGTTCAGATTTATAGTATTAAGATGGGTTACATTCATCCAAAATCTTTTATATCTTAGATGGAGGGAGTATTTACTATCTCGTGGCCTCATTATTATCTGGCTTATGTTTATATTTATTTATGTTTATTCGTACAATTTATTCGTAATAAAAATATTTATAGATAAAATTTTTATATACGTGTTTTTAATGATTCAAAAAATATTGTAAAATAAATTATGATGAGAAAACCACAAAATTAATTTCAAAATTAAGTTTTCAAAAACCAAATTTTGACTTATAAGATAAACATAAGTGGGACGATGAGGTTGTAATCCGTAATTGTTTTATTTAAAGTTCTAATCCCAATTGTAAACGTTTAAATTGGATTGGTGACGTTGGCATGGTGATTTCTATTTTTGCTTACCTCCTTATTATTGGTAAAACAACTGCACTACTAGCATACATCTTTCGTAAAAAAAACAACTTCTTGGATCTGAATAAACAGTTGTTCAAAATCATTTTCAAAAGTTTTTTAAAAAAACGGAGGAAGTATAGAATAATTTAACTTTTAAGAAAGAAAAAGTAGCGCCGATGCATGCATCTTTGGAACAGAGACAAACGGGGGCTTTTTTCCCCGTTATGCAAGCACATTGCTAATGCACGAAACGTCTCCTGCTTGAAGCAGAGCAGAAAGCTCCTGGCAACTACCCTTCTCTCACAAACACGTACAGCGACAAGATCTTGAAAAAAATTCGCCGGGCTGAGCGTGATACATCATGCATGTTTAGATCGGAGATGATTTTTTTTTGTCCCACGAGAGAGAATATTTTTTTATGTTGTATATATCGTTTAAAAGTTGTAAAATCATTTTAAAGAAATTAAGTATTTTTTTATTTTAAAATATAAAAAATTTTGGTTAGATATGACAAATTATAGTATTACGAATCTAGGCAAAATGTATCACATCCACCTAAAAACTTTTATATTTTATAACGGAGAAAATAAGATAGATCAATGTATGGTGTGTTATTTCACAAACATAACTGATAAAAGGATTTCTTTCAAGACGAATAGACTTTCCCATTTATATTAAATTTAATTTTTACACACGACACATAACTGATAACTCGCGTTAATATCTGAACTGATGGCACTGCAGGTAGCCAGGTACTGTACTGCCAAGAAAAGCGTCATGTATAGGGGTCAAGAGATCTCAGACGATGATTCAGATCGGCTCGACCTTATAACAAGTTGAACTGAACCGGGCTTTTTAGCTTGTTCACTTAACGAGCTACACCCTTTGTTAACAAAAAAAAGAAATCCTAACGATGTATTTACTGAGTAATTATGGTATTGATAAGTACTATAATTTTTAAAGATGAAATGGATAGGATGAAACTTATTGATGTGTCTAACGAGCTCATCAAATTACTTCCTTATCCCAAAATAAATAATCATTGTTCAGATTTATTGTATCAGACAACTTCTCATTCTACTGTATTCTAGCTTCATTTATTCTAGGGTTAATTTGATCTGTGCCATTGCAAATGTGTCTATTTAGATAAATAACATTACAATTCGTCTATTCGGAGCCGTGCCACTTAAATTTTATAAAATTAGAACCATACCATCACCGGCACATTTTTCATCTTCTTCTCTATTTTGCACGTGGGACCCACCGTTAGATTTATCTTCTTTCTTTCACCCTCTTGTCTTCTTTTTTTTCCGTCTCTCTCTCTCAGAGGAGCAACAGGTCTCTCTTTCTCCTCCTCAATCTGCCGCAGGATCCTCTCATTGGCGACGCCTCACTCCCCGAGCACCCACGGCGACACGCTCCTTTGACTCGGTGCCCTACTCGGTGGCGGTGGAGGAGGAGGAGGGAGATATTATGTGGGGTGGAAGGAGGAGATCGTTGGGATGGCATGGCGGCCGAGATGGTAGTGTGACTACGCGTGGTGTGGCGGCAGATCCACGAGCGGTCAGAGCTGGCGTACAAGGAGGTGGAGACGACCCGGTTGGTGCACGAGGAGCTGGACACCATGAGCGTCGGGTTCCGCCACCTGGTCACCCGCACCGACGTCATCTCCACCATCGGCATCGGTCGGCCGCCAGTGGTCATGCGGGGGGTGGCGGGTGATGCGGGAGCCATCGGTGTTGGTGCAGGAGGCGACTACGGAGCACCTCGACGAGCGGCAGGCGGATTAGGCCTACTCTCGCCCCATCATGGAGCTCGACCTGCTCTGGAACCTCGCCTTCATCACTGTCACCACCGTCGTGCTCATGCTCAGCTGACTCGTTTCGTCCATGCCGCTTTGGAAAGAAGAAAATAAAGGGGTGAAAGAAAGAAGATGGATCTGACGAGTAGGTCCCACGTACAGATGGGAAAAAAAAAACGTGATGGCAATGGCATGGTTCCGATTTTGTAAAATTTAAGTGGCACAGCTACGAACAGGCGAATTATAATAACATTTATCTGAATAGACACGTTTGCAATGACACGAATCAAATTAACCCTTTATTTTAGGACAGAGAGAGAACTCCATCCGTCTCATAAAAAAACTAATTCCTGAGTATGAACTTAGACATACACTATGTCCAGAATCATACCCAAAAATTTATGTCCATATTCATACACACGAGATTTGGTTTTTAACGAGAAGAAGTAAGGCTTTGTTCGGCAGCCTCACTTCCCAACTCTTCTCTCTCGTGTTTCGCGCGCACGTATTTTAAACTGCTAAACGGTGCGTTTTTTGCAAAAAACTTCTATACGAAAGTTGCTTTAAAAAATCATATTGATTCATTTTTTAAAAAAATTTAACAAATACTTAATTAATCATGTGTTAATGAGTCATTTCGTTTTCCGTGCGGAAAGAATAAACTCCCAACACAACACAGGCTGCCAAACTAACCCTAAGTAGCTCCCAAGCCGAGCAGGCTGTGGCTCGTTATTCTCCTCTGGTCTCGTCTATTCCGATCTGCGCGGTGACGTGGACGATCGAGCCGCAGAGGCAGTAGTCTCTCCCTGCTGCCTGCCTCGCAACGCTCCAAGCAGCGGATGGACTGATGATGGACACACATGACGACGACGACGACGGTGGTGACCGCAGCCAGCCAAGACAGCGGCATGCATGCAGCAGCCGCGGTATAAACCACCCGCCGCCCCGCCGGTGACCGTCTCTGTTGGCGGCTGGACCGCCGCCGGTAGAACACACACACACACGCGTACCCCCCACCACGGCACGCGTCGTCTCTCTCGTCGGCGCGCGCGGCAGGTTCACGCACCGGCGCTGCGCCGTCGATCGCCCGCTCGCACCAGGCCAAGCGAACCGCGCGTCCCTCTCCGCCCAAAAGTAGCTGGGCCCCATGCCGCATTGGCACGTACTCCAGCTTGCATATATATATATATATATATAGGTGGGGACATGGCGTGGGGCCCAGGCTACTGACGCGGGTGACGCAAAGCTTTAGCTCGCAGCCAACGCATGCTGTTGGCTGTTGCACTCTCCGGCTTTGGCTTCGCCTTTGCTTCTGTGGCGGCGGGCGTAGCCAGCTGCTGGCTGCTGCTGCTGCTGCTGCTTCCGTGTCCACGTCCGTCGTGTTATCTCTTCTGCCGATGTAACATGGTGCTTTGGCGGATCTGGATTCTAGGGGCGCAACGCAACCGGGGCGAAGGCAACCAACCTACCTGCGCTTATTAGCCAGGCTAAACTGCAAAGTGAAGCAGCGACGAACCCACAACAAAATTTACCGAGAATTTTATATATACCAATTATTTAATTATTGACTAATATACTAATTAACAAGCTATAAAATAGTTAGCATTAAATAATTCACCCAGGGTCCTAGGACCCCGGTAACAGCGGGTAAGTAGTATGTAGGATCATCACTGAAGTGGAGTAGTGTTGCTGGACTAGTACAGCACTACAACTTTGTTTGACGAGCACGGTTAACGGCCTGTTTGAAACGTCGGTGTTTTCCTCATCGTTCTTCTTCGTAAGGGATTATGTCGTTTCGGCCAATTACGGTTACGCGTATGACTTTCTCTAAATTTATTAGTATGTTATAGAAATGTATTTTTGCTATGTATCGTTGGTATTTATTGTTCTATGGCAAGGTATGGCTTTGTTCTAAGCCTGATTAACTTTGAACGTCTCGCTTTGTCGTCGAGCGCCATGTTGGATAAAATCTTCTAATAATGAAAACCGATTTCAGTCAACATGTTCATGTCTTAAATATGGTTTACATGTACATGTCTTGGCATATACTATATAAACTGAACATCGATCCAAAAATCTCAAATGGAACACCTTTTATGAATATCGAAGGCCACTCTTCTCTAGTAACGATTCTCAACTGGAGACAAGTCATCCTTGACAAAAGCAAGCAAAAAAAGCAACCCACTGTTATGGACAAGCAAAATCCATTTCCAACAAAGATCAATTCAACACATGCTAACTTTGCATATTCTTCAGCACACTCCCATCTCTCTCCTGATCTCCTCACCATCTCTACTAGTACTACTACTACTACAATCTACCTCTCCAAAATAGTACTATCATATTCTACCTGCCTCCATCATCTCCCATCATGGATACCCACAGTTCATATACAATAACACAAATAGAGCAAAATAAAAGTAGAATTGCACAGGCACATTCCAGGAAGCATGTGCAGGAGATACATTCACGCACGCATGCATGCGCCCAAGGGAATGCTCCTCTCCTCCTCCTAGAATATAATAATCCACTTCTTTTTTTCTCTTTCAAGCTCACGCACGCTTGGTAATAGATCATCTCTCTCGCAGCCTTCTTCACTTACTTCTATGCTCCATCACGAACAATATAAAAACTGCGCTGCTCCTAAATATAACATGTGCTGAATTGTTATGTGGCATTATTTTACTCAGATGTGCAAGCTAGCTAGAAGTCTCTTTGCATGAGTGATCAATTAATTATTAATTTTGGGAACATGGGTGGTGTGGTATGAGAATGATAGCTGCATGGCTCAACCCACCAGATCTAAATCTTATTGCTCACGAATTTTTACACACATAAGTTTTCAATTGAATTTTAATGAGGTTAAAATGAATTTTTACACACACATAGGTAGGGTTTTAGTGAGGTTACGATGTACCATTGTTGTTCGTCCCTTTAAGTGTGTCGTATTTATGAATGTGTGTATGTATGGTGGTGTGTCTGTTATCTATTATTATAAAAATTAAAGATGTTTTTGTTGGATCTTTGATACGTCGCTCATATCCCAATCTAATTTTGTTTAAAAAAATACAGAGTGTTTCTATCCTCCTTCGATTTATGTCCGTCTCTCCTGATTTTAGTCGGTTTCGCACGCGCTAGGCCTATTCAGGTCGCTCTCCCACACGCGTGACGTTGGATCGATACGCTCTCCCGCGCGCATGACATTGGATCAACACTTTCTGTGTCCGTTTTGAATGCATCGCTCCATGATTAGCCAAACACAACTGCATCAACCGGTACACCCTTCATTCTTTTCAGCAGCTGTTGCATAGATCGGAGACAAATTATTCTATTCAATACACTTTACTTTCAAATAAATAGTAATAATATCATAAAAACCATAATATATTTTAAAGTATCTATAAAATTTCTAATCTTTTTAAAATACTAACATAAATACATGTGCGTTGCAGCAGGTGAAAAGACAATTTTCACAATTGTTAAAAAATCTGTCAATTTAAACGACAAATCAAAACAAGACAAACAAAACAATGAAAAAACAAAGTCAAGAATCATATATAGCATTAAACATGGTTGCGTTCGATTCATGCGTCATCATACGAAGAATCTCTTATGTACACCTTTCTATGCCTCACAAATCGAAAAGGACGCATGCGTATTTTGCTATACCTCATTGAATCTTTGAAATTTTGATTATTCGATTAGTGAAAGTTTTTTTTACTCTAGATGGAAAGTATGTGCAAAGTAACAAACTTGTTGCATATATACCTTAAACATCAATAATTTCAAAAGAAAAATATTTATGAGGAAAAAAAAGACAAAAGGAGAAGAAAAGAGAGGAGATCGGAGGGAGAGAAAGAGGATCAGGATGATCGGGAGAAAAATAAAAGGAGAAAAAGAAGACACCGATTAGGTAAGGGGCGCGTATGGCATCGAGGGGAGGCACGCCGCAGTGGAGAGGCGTGTATGGTGTCAAGTGAAGGCGCGCTGCGTGCAGGACGGGACGACAAAATGGTGTGGGCCGGTTAATTTGGGCTGGAAGGAGGCGTATAATAGTAATTCTAGACTTACGTCGAATTGAATACGGGTATGTACACCAACTCAAACACGGATGACGTATCAAATTTTCAATGAAAACATCTTCAATTTTTATAATAGTAGAGATATAGATAAAAGATAGAGATAGAGAAGAGATCAGCAAGTCATACATATATGTTCATTATGTTTTTAACTATCAAGATTAAATAAATTGATAAAGATGAATTAAATTATGCTTGATACAACTCTTCTTCTTCTTTATCGAGGGATATGATTTACCAAGTTGAAAACAACCACGACTTGATACATCAATACAAGTTGATGTCAGGATCTATAATTCTTAACAAGTAGTTTTTTCGTTGCAACGCACAAACATTTTTTTCTAGTGTAATTAAAAAACAAAATTAATTAATTAATTCCGCCAGCACGGGGAGTAAAACGCGTTTCGTAGCGGCTACTCTGGGTTAGGATATTGTACTGATCCTACTCTACGAAGGTTTAATAAAACAATTGAATTGACGTAGTTTGCATGATTGTTTTTGAACTCGTCTCGTTTTAATATTTGATTCGGATTTCATAATACCGATTCGCCTGATAAGAATCTCAAACAAGAGAAAACATGCCCCTTTAGCATATGATCCATCTGTGGACATAATCATAAGCTGAAGTACATAGAGTTGTTTGTTTATTCCTGCCAAAAGATCGATGGCCTGTTCCTGAATTATTTTTAGTCCATACATATTATAGTAGAGTAATTAACAAAAGAACAATAATCAGCTTCCAACCATCTTTGGTTGTAGCTGCCCAACCACCACCCAATCAACAACAAAGAGAGAAAGAAGAAGATTATTCAACCAATGCACTATCCTACATACCACACGCTTTTTCCCTTTTCTCATTAACTTGATGAGAAAAAAAGAGAGAGAGCAAAATTTAAACCATATTACAAAAATTTTTCACAACAATTAAGAGGAAGAAAATTAGGAGAGGGGAAAAAAAATCGAAGAGAAGAAATTAAATCCTAATTGGCTTGTTTCCAGGCGGCCGGTTTGGGCTCAGCCGTCGAAGCCGGTTCGGCTCCAGACGGCGTCGCGGACGCGGGAGGCGTCGCGCCCCTTGAGCGTTCGTCCGACGCCCTCCACCACCGACGACCTCGCCTGCCGCCGCGCCAGGTACACGTGCGGCGGCACCCACCCGTCGCCGTCGCCGGCGTCCTCCTCCTCGCGACGCTTCTCCTCCTCCGCGAACACCGCCTGGTCGGGGTCGGCGTAGCGGCCGGGCCACGCGGGCACCTGGACAGGCGCCGACGCCGCCACCTGCCGCCCGTCCGCGAACACCCGGCTCAGCCCGCCCACCTTGTGCTTCCCGCCTCCGCCGCCGATTTCCAGACCTCCGCCGCCGCCGCCTCGACGATCCGCACTCCCATCCGAAGCCGGCGAGTACCAGACATCAGCCTCCGCCAGGTCGGGCAGGTCGTCCTCGTCGCCGTAGGCCGGCGCCACGGAGCCGCCGCGGTGGTGGTGGAACCCGAGGAACGACGACCTCTCCCCGGCGGACACGAACGGCCCCTGCGGCTGCTTCCGCGCCTTCGCCATCGCTCGATCCCGACGTGCCCAGCAGCGCGGCTCCTCCACGGCGTCGGCGCGTCGCCGTCGAGAGGAAAGCCGGAGGCGCACGAGACTGTCTCGCTTGGCGACGAGAGGGGAGGAGAGAAGACTAGTGGTGGAGCAAACAGTTTGGCGCATGGGGCGACCTGGGCCCGAATATATAGGCCCGCACGCGCGGGTGGCGGTGGGGCCCGCACCAGCAATGGTGGGCCCCACCTGCAGGTAGCCCTGTTTTGTCCTTAACCACTCCACGCTCGTATGCTCCTCCAGCTCACGCCATTACGTGGCTCGCTTTGCAAACAGTTCACTAATTCTTAATCTAATATTCTAATTGACTAATGACTAATGGTAATTAGGTTGGTTGGTTAATCAAAACTCCTTTGTTTCTTGCATACGGACGGACGGTCAATGATTTTGAGTCGTCGATGATTATCCATCCCACTGCAGTTAATGGCATACACACACACACACACTAAGTACGTGTCATAAATTACGTACACAAATTAGGGATAGTATTGAATGTTATAATTACGTACACAAATTATACGTAAAATCCACCAGATGCTAGTGCGTAGTACGTCATGTTCTTATCGTAATATCTACGTTATTAATCCAGGTTATACCTGAAGGAGGAGGGATATATATATCTTGCAGCTCACAGGATATAATAATGCTGCCAAAAATTGGCCAAAAGAAATAGAAATATTAGTGACTATACACACACGTATATATACAACTAAAGTGTCATGCAGCATCCACAGCTAGCAGCAACCCTTCCGTGGAAGCTTCCTGCTTCTTTTTCCCTTTTTTCTCAACAATTATTTATTTGATCTCGTTTTAAAGCCTAACTACCAATCTAATCCTACTTTTTCTACTTTTCTTATTTGATCTTGTTTTTCAAAAACGAACCTACTATCTGACCTTATTTCGTTAAGACCTGTTAAGGTGAGTTAACAGTGTTAAGTAAGAGATAAATAGTCCTTTTACCCTGGCTTATTTGACTCTGTTATATCTTGCTTATTTGATCTTATTATATCATAACATGGGGCCCTCCCACCACTGCCCCTGATGGGCGCCGGTGCCCGCAGATCCCCTCCCTCCGCGCCGCCGCTGCTCCCTCCCTCTGCGAGCCGGCGCTAACGAGGATCCCTTCCCTTCGTGCCTCGCCGCTGCCGCCACTCTCTCCCTCCGCGCGCTGCTGCCGCCTGTTGCCAAGAGGATGCAAGGGAGAGACTCAGGCTGAATCAGGTTTTTTTCAAGGGTATTTTGGTCTTTATGAATAATAACTAGATTTCTTTTCTTTTTTCTGAATGAAATCTTAACGGTTAACTGAAAACAGGGTTAGACAGGGTGTTTATTTTTAAAAAGTAGTGTCAAATAAATAAACTAAAAAATATAAGATCAGATTGGTAGTTAGGCTTCGAAACAGGGTCAAATAAATCATTGTCTCTTTCTTTTTCTTCTTTTGTTTCAGTATATATAAAAATCAAATAAAACAGGTATGCATGCGTGGACACATCGTGTCGTGTCATACGGCTACATGACACGGTGGCACAGGGAAGGGGAGCATATTCTTCCTTATCATCCCTCGGGTCTAGGAAGACCGGGTCCACGGCGGCGGGGCCGGTATGTAGGACTACTACTACATGACGGCCAGGTGGGCCAGCCGCCCCACGTGGACACGTACTCGCGCGATCGCGAAGTCTGGGCCCCACCACCCATGTGTGCGCCGCGCTGGCGGGTGGGGCCTTCGTAGGCGGTGACGTCATGCCCCCTAGCAGCGCCGCCTCGTGCGTGCGAGCTAGTACTTATTCTACTCCACGGTAACTCATCGCGTCCACGTGAGGCCCGTGATTAGATTATATTAGCGATTAATGAGCAAGCGAGAAAAGGTAATTAAGGAGGAGTATTAGATTAGTACTCCATATTGGAGTAGTTCCTACCTAATCGGTTCATTGTATCTGGACGTAAATTGGACGGCTCTACGTGGATGGGTATCTAGTGTATGTGCATTGGCCGCATTGCTATGCTTTAAACGGCAAGGGAAGGAGGAGCATGGTATTGTGCATGCGTATTGTGTGGACGCGTGCTGTTCTTTCGGCGAGGGATTTAATGGCGAAGTGATTTTGGTGGGGAGGGAAATCGAAATGAAAAATGGTCCATGTTCAGTGAACTTGCCGGTGTAATGGCAGGCTGAGGCTGAAACCATGGGGAGGTGAGTACGTGGCACGTGAGCACCAAACTTGGCTGCCAAGTTTTTCCAGCGCCCGGGAACATGAATGCTGAAGGATTAATTGCTTGCACAGCTTGCAAGGAGAGGAGAGGAAAGACAGGTCAAAGTCTGAGTCAGATGACTCAGATCTGACTGGGCCCATAAATTTACAGGATCCAAGAGGGTATCAAAGATAAATGTCGGAGACAGCCCATCGTTTGTGTCACGAGCTGATCAGCAGTAGTACTCCAATCTGCTGACAAAATTTCTATAAAAAATATCAAATATAGCTATAATATAATTGAATTGTAATTAACAGGTGACTACAATGTAATTTATATCTAATTTCTATATAATTATATTTAAATTTTCTTTGAGATTCGTGCAGGTAGGGAAAAAAATTATAACATATGCACATGGGGGGATTCATTCCGCTGCTACCCCCGGAGCATTTCTGAAAATTACGTATAAGTTAGTTACATACAAATTATAAGTGATATTTGATAAATTTTTAAGGGACTATCTATACAGTAGCCGGCTGAAAAAAATATAAGTTTTAGCTGAATTTTGAATCATCCAATCGGATATGCGTCGATCATCAAGCGCTCTTGCACGAAGCACGCGGGCGACATAGCGCTCTTCTTTCTACGCACGTTGCCAACTATCGATGTGTGGTAGTGTTTGTGCGGCCCATTAAGGTGTTTGTGCAGCCCATTAAGATGTTTATGCAACCTATTATGTCTTGTCTTTTGTTACAGGTTGACTATATATTTTGAGCTTAAATTCACTGTTTTGGGCCGTTAAAACCTCAAGGACACAAGATTAATCTAACAAGAAAATTGATGTAACCACCTCTGTAAACATCTGTTCTTTACACAAAAGTTAATCCAGAAAGAATAAATTGAGCTTGGCAGTCTAAGATACACCTGGCATGGATTGCTTATCTCCACAACTTATGCTGACAAAAAAACAAAAGAGTTTGCCCATGCTTCATTTTGTGTTTCATTCGATGAGGAGCTTTTTGTTCCTTCGCTTTATTTATCTATTACAGACCATGTTTGCTCTACATTGTTTCACCTTTCACCTTTGCCCTCTACATGTAGCCAGCCAGGCTGTTAGGGCATTCGTTGGATGCTCATAAATGGCTAATTCACAAACATAGCATGCATAGTTCAGCTTTGCAAGGTAGAAAAAAAGTGAAGAAACATATCATTCTACATCAGCCATGAAAAAAAGAAGCAAGAATTCACAAAATCTATGAATTCACAAAATCTATGAATTCACAAAATCTATGTTTCTATATCTTCCTACAAAAATGGCATCATGCAAGATCATGTAGCAGTTAGAATGATATAGCAACATAGATTCTGTGAATTCCGAGCTAACTAGTTAAATGGAGCATCTTACACTTGCTGAGAGGCTGATCACAAAACTTTCGGTAGCGGTAAGAAAAGGCAATGCTGGTGATTTTGTCAACATCCTGCCTATCAATCAAGTGGTTAAGGGTTAATAGCAAGGGGGAAAACAGACACTTCTATACAGGTGAATAAGACGTGAATTTAATGGATTGATGCTCAGTAATTTTCTAAAGGGATAAATGGGGGCAAAATTCTAAATCAGATTCAATCCAGATAAACTCTCTCGATCACAACCCCCCTATTATACTCTCCGTTACTTTATTGACTCGCCGATCAAAAGAGCGCATCCCTAGCACGGAACATAATTTATTTCTTGTTGACACTAAAGCATAGGCAATTACTCACACAATTTCCACCAGAGAGGCAGGGACTATGGTCAATCCATGAAGTGCAGTTTTCTATTCTAACAGCTTGAAACACCAAGTTGTATGCCTTATCTCCTAGAATCTTGTTTAACATGAAGAATTCAATAATCTTTGAGTTCACACATAATTTTTATATTAACCCAAAAGCTACACAAACCTGGGAGGGCACTCTGTTAACATGTTCCTCCAAGCCACTTCATGTTCTAGTTTCAGAATCCACTTCGTATTTCCCTACCCTGAAAAAAATTACACAAGGCCTTGTAAACTGTATAAAATGATTATAAGTAGAGGACTGCCCAAAACCTGCTCATAGAACTAATAATTTTAAGATTACTACGTAGATTAGTAGATTAACAAACGAAGAATAATTTGTAGCTAACAAAACTAGGTGTTTTTAGTAGATAGCAGATCTAGTTCAGAGAAAAATGAGAACATAAATCAACAGATTAGAGGTACGTAACCATGCATGTGGAAGAATTCATGTACTCTTCATGCACGGACGGCATAAAAAAGTCCATTTCATGTTTATAAATCTCTATCTGACCACTAAAAAACATGCTCATTCTTAGACTTAATCTTGTTACATGTGTGTTAGTGCGTGCATGAGTTTGCTTGATCAAAAAGTCCATGATCTGTATGTAGGTGCTTGCATGTAGGAAGCTATATAGGTGGATATTGGCTTGGAGTAGTGGCCCAGTCAAAGTAGCTGGAGTAGTGGCATGGATAGTGGATCAGTTAGCTCTGTTGCATGTGTGTGTTAGTGCTCTGCAGGCAAGAAGATATGGCCTACATGCATAGAGACGTGATTAGTGGGTGATTAAGTCACGGAGTGACTAACCGAGTGGTGCGGCCAGACGTGGCTTAACCTGAGTGCGTGTGTGTGGTCTATTTAACTAATGTAATCAGCATTTGTTAAGTGTGCCAAAAGGTGAAATACTAGTGCCTCTGTTGTGTGCGCTGGTGTGCAGCGCAGAAATTACTTGCGTACTGTTCATCTTCTTTCTTCGTCAGTGCATCTTCTTTGTGTGTGTGTTCCATCGAGTGAGAAAGAGAGAGCCATGTGTGTGATTTTGAGCTAGGCCAACAGTTCCAAAATAGCAATGCACGAACCCCCCATGATTATTCTAGCCGTGGTTCTAGAACAGAAACAAAAAGCAAGGCCAGATACATGGAAAACATCGCCTATTGAACCCCACCCCCTACACCCCCTTCCAGAAAAATCAACTCCAAGTTGGAAGAAAGAGAGAGAGAGAGAGTCGTAGCTTGGTGTTCATTATGATTTCAATGAAAAGAACCAACCTGGCTTCGGGAGAACTTATTTAAGAACTATGCCTTTCTTCCATAAAGTTGTTTGTAGCTCACAAAACTAAAGAATGTTAGTTTAAAACAAAATGAGAACATACAAAACTAAGGGTTTGTTCGTTTTGAAGAGATGGGAAGATATTTCCTCCGCACGAAAAACGGAGCGACTCATTAGCACATGATTAATTAAGTATTTGCTAATTTTTTTTGAAAAATGGATTTAATATGATTTTTTAAAACAACTTTCGTATAAAAACTTTTTAAAAAAAACACACCGTTTAGCAGTTTGAAAAGCGTGCGCGTGGAAAAAGAGAGATGTGAGTTGGGAAAGTTGGGGAAAGAACACACCCTAAGTCATGTTATGAGCACACAGTTATACTTACCTTTTTGTTGCACTGGCCTGAATAAAATTTTCAGTGGTCTAGGAATTATGCTATGATAGGCTATGACAAAATACAAAACCCTAAATTAAAAAAATCGAACAAAAGCAAAAACAAAAAACAAATACAAAAACAAAACCAGCAAAAGATAGGCTATAACCTAAATAATATAATTTTATAGTTACTATCATGTAGATAGCACATCAGGTTGATTAATATGTACCAAAATTATAAAAATCTGACAAAAACAAAACAAAACCAAAACCAAAACCACAAAACTAAAAAATCTACAAACTAAGTATTAGTTAACAAAACTATTTAATGTTTAGTAGCTGACCAAACTACAAAAATAAAAAATCTACAAACCAAGTTACGTTTAGTAGCTGAAAAAACTACAAAAACTAATTAAGGGAAACTCTAATCATCCCTTAAGGGGATATCCACTCATTTTTGCATGTTGCTTAAAAATTCATCAAAAAATTTGAAAAAAATTAGTAATATAAATTAATATGTGATATGTCACTCTACAAACATGCATATTCAAATTCGATTTATATAAGTAGAAACAAAAATAACAAATTTAACTATGAATAGAACGCGTAATTTACGATCAAATTTGTTATTTTTGTTTTGAATTGTATAAGTCTAATTTTAACTTGTATGTTTATGAAAAGATATATCATATATTGATCTATTTTGAGAAACTTTTTAAAATTTTTTGATTATTTTTTAGACGTCATGCATGAAACAAGGGATCTAAAAATCCACTTCCTTAATTAAGTCATGTTCGCTAGAAAAACTAATCTCTATACAAAATGAAGAAGCTACAGGAGGAGTTGGTCAGAGTGCAGGCTGAAATTAAAGCTGCGTCCACAAAGACGAAAGCACAATCAACTCGAATTTCAGTGGAGCAATAAGCAGACTGAGTGATATATCAGAGATGTTGTAGTGACCGGTCTCTAAACAAAGTGTATGCACACTGGCAGTGGCAGATGGGAAGGCATCAAACACCAACAACGATGATGCAGCAAACCTGGACGAGGTTGTTCCTCCACAAATAAGCCGCACGCTCCACCCGCTTGATGACGAAACCAAGCCCAGGGGTTTCGCTATCCGCTGGAGAAGAGGGCATCACGGCCACGCTGCCGATAAGAACAGATCCAAACCGCCCCTCTCTTCTCTGCGTTTGTGAGAAAAATGGGGATTCAGTTTTGAACAGTACGAGTGTCGATGGAAACGAAGGAACGCAGCGTGCACCGTGCAGTTATCGCTCTTGGGCTCAGGATTCAGCCCAGTTGGCTATCCGGCCCGATAACCCTCCAGCACGAATCTTGGAAAAGAATCCAACGAACAGAAATTCGGTTGATAAAACAAAAATATTCAGCAGGCTGTTCTATAGCAAAATCCCAATTTTTTAAAAAAGAAAATTTGTCCGACATATATAAAGATTGTCGTCTCGCTTAGCACAGGCAATTGGGCCTTGTACGGAGCCCATAGCAGCAAAGAGAGGAGGGGTAAAAGCGTAAAAAATGTGAGTCGGATCAGACGGTAAGCCCAAGCCAGTGTGGATCATCACGTGGTTAGCCCACATGCACAAACAGACGATAAACTTGCAGGGCCAAACGATATTCACTGGGTCAGTCGGGCCTAATTTGGGAAATTTTAACTGGGTCGTAGAGTTGCCGACGGCCCAATTGCACATCCTACAAATGGGCTTTAAGAAGCGTAAGTAAGTCATCACCTAAGCCCATAATGACTCGTAATCCGGTTGCGGGAGTCCGGCCCGGCGGAGAAGTCGAGGCATAGTTGCAAGGAATAAGTCCACTTTCTGTCTTTTATCTTATCATCGTGTTCAATTGGTATCCATAAATCACAGTACCAGAGATCTTCATCTCCAACTTACAAAACAGGTTAAATTAGGTGTGGCCCAGAGCGCGGGGGAAGAAGGCTGATGGGCTGGGCCAAACTGGACTTCGGATCAGTACTGTTCAGGAAGGATCTCTCTAGGATCTGGTATACAAAAAGTGGAAAGAAAAAAAATAATTGATTTACTATAGTAAGTTGACGAGACAAGACAATTCGAAGGAGTCGCAGTACTAGAGCACAAAGAAAATACAGGAGAATTAATTCTGAACGTTTTAAAACCTTTTCAGGTATCTTTACCTACGACCATTTAAATTTTTAGAACTACTAACATTTCATACTTTACAAAACCAGCCAAGTCTATGTGATCGGCAATTGGTTGGGTGGATGGATTAAGGATATCTACGGTGGTTGCTCAAGAACGATCTCCTTCGCACGACTGGAGGGAACGGAGGAAGGAGGACTCGATGTGGGTTAAAATCTTGAAAGCTAAGGAAAAAGAGCTATTGAAAGCTACTCAAATTTATGAATTCGGTGGAGTTTTGGGAAACATCGGCAGGTTCAATATTTGAAATTTCTCTTCCACAACCAGTTTTGGCAACGGCACATCGCAATTAGGGCATGTTTGGATAATTTTAGATTCTGAGAAGCAACTAGTGGTAATCCATCTCATGAGAATTTGAAAACGTTGGTAAGATTCTATGAAGCAACTAGTGATAATCCATCTCATGAGAATCTGAAAATGCTATGAAAACCAGTTTTTGACTTGTAGTTTACTAGAAAAAATGCCTATGCGTTATAACGGGTAAAGACTTTTTTCAATGATACAACAACTATTAGGAGGTGAGCAAAAAATTAAAACATTATGATTGCTATACATTATAATTAAAAAAAGTTAACGAAAGTCTTTCTTGGTTTTGGGCCGAAAACCCATTCTTTCTTTCCTTTTTAGCCCCGGCCTAGTCCGCTACCTCTTTCCGCTCGATCTGCCTCTCTTCGGCCTAGCCCACAAGTGGAGCCACAGGCCCAGCTCGCACAGCTGACTGCCGTCTTCAACCTCCGGAAGATAGTCCTGTGTCCGTATGTCGGAGCAGATCCTTCCCATAAAATTCGGTCGAATCTTTCTCGATCTCTCAAAATTGGTTGAGGGCTTTTGATCCACTCGATCTTCTTTTTTCATTTTTTTCAACATTGGAGCGAATCCGCATAACTCGAGATAAAAAGGCCGAGAAAGCTTGTCGGCCGGCTATTATCGGCCACTAAGATTAAATCAGTGAATTAATGCCGAATTGGATGGAAAAATCGTGAGAAAAATGACGAGGGAGGAGTGGGGAATTGATTTTTACAATCAATTGAAGGAGAAAATGCACAGGAGAAGATCGACGTGGCGGCTGGCGCTAGGGTTTGGCCCGGCGATGATGGGAGGCGCGTGCAACTGATCTGAGATCAAAAAAGAAACGATGATGAAAAAAAACGGGACAAAAAACTGAAGCATGATCGGAACAAAAACCAGTGAAAAAACTAGACAGAGAAAAAACCGGAAGAGTGATCGAAAAAAACTAGCAAAAAAAAAGGACGAACCAAAAAATACGAAAGTATTTTTTAATTAGATATAAATATAGATATAAATAATAGACTGACAAAATATCGGTGCTTTGTAACCGAAACGATAGACAAAAAATTGCAAATCTCTAGGCTGTGAATCTGCCATGGCTGCCGCCTGTTCCCTTATCCTCGTCATGGACGCTGACCTGAAATACGTGATCGCTAGGCTGCCATGGCTGCAGCCTGTTCGCTATCTGGATCATCTGAAAATCGTCTTGATCCCTGATTTAGGTGTTCCACGCATGCGCGGCCATTGGCTCCGAAGGCTACGGCCTCCACTTCGGAGGTGATGGATTGGGGGCTCGCCCACATGGCTGTAGGATCCACGGGACGCTGATGAAGCAGTACGGAACTTAAGGAGGCGACATACGTAGGCGTTGGACACGCGACACGGACGCCAAAGCATGGGGAATCCGAGGCGGTCGCGAACGCGTGCGGGTGGGCCGCCGGGCGACACAGGAAAGCAAACGACACGTGAGTCGCAATGGCGCGCATGAATCGGAATCGCATGCGGAAGCGGAAGGCGAAAATTCCTGAAAAATCCATATTTTTTTAGGTAGTTTTACGTATATGAATATAAATCAAAGACCGTTGACGACGAACGAAATCATCTTCAACTTTTATAGTAGGTAAAGATTTTCATATGGAATAGACACGTTAGACTTTGGTTTCAATTTCATTAAATTTTGTCGCCCAAATTTCAGACCTCCTCCAAACCACTTGGTTTGCTTTGAATTTCATTCTAGATTCATCAAATTTCGTTAGATTTCTTAACATTTGTCATCTCGTTAGGCTCACATTTGACATTTATTTGACTGGCTGCTAGTACTACCGCGGTACTGCGGTTTGCAATCTCGTTTTAGCGTTCTAAAAAAATCTCGTTTTGGCGTTCAAATGTTTTTGAACGAAACGGCAGTACCGCAGTAGTACTAGCAGCTAGTCAAATAATTAAGCATAATTGATCGTTGCCTCCGCCTCCACGTATGGGAAGACAGCCAACGGCGACGGCGACCGGCCAATGCCCGTAAGGTGGCGGCGATCTGCGTCGAGGTCGAAACCATATCAAATCAATCAGGTGATCATTGAACCTACTCGGCATATATTCCCAACCAACTGAATTTGTTGACCTAGAATCGATTTCAGCTGTTGCTGTTGGATATGCAAAGTTATATATGCGATTATAAGAATCATTTTTACCTAATTAAAGAAAAAGAACTACAATAAGCATGGAGAATGATGGTTTGATTGGTACATACTACATACCTTTCCACAATTTTTTAAGAAAACAACAATCGCCGATCCTTTTCATAATTTTAGATGAAAAGAGCCTAGTTAGATCAATGCTACTTTTTATACCAAGTAGTTTGGAACTTCTTTTTAAAACCAAGTTAGTTTGGAAGTTGGAGGCAAGTGCAGTGCCACTCTAAAAGATGAAATACATATAATTTGAACGAGTTGATCAGTGTCGGGACCATCTTAAAAGTTGCAATATTCTTGAATAGTGATCTCAAGAATATATGTATAATTTTATTTTTTATTTTTTCAGACTTTTATATTTTACATTTTAAAAATAAACCCTTCTAAAATTTGTTTCCAAAATTTAAACTTTTGACCACGTCCGCATGTCTGGTATGGCAAAATAGCACGGTCACGTCATCCATAGTGGACGCGATAGGTGACGTGATGAAACAACGTTGTCATGCCAGCCAGACTAGCATGGCAACATTGTTTCGTCATGACTGGCGTAGTCAAAAGGTTTATATTTAAAAATAAATTTGGAAGAGTCTATTTTTAAAGTAAAAAAATAAAAAGGTTTAAAAAATATAAAAAATCAATATGTAGGTCTGTGATTTATATGTTGAAATGTTACGTCTTCCATGTAGCTAGACTAGATGGTAATCATCAATGCTAATCATTTATTCAGTTGAGATACGCTTAATCATTAGAGCTTAGAGTTCTGGTCAGCCTAATTAGCTGGATACGGAGAGAAGTTAAGGCCAGAGTGGCAGAAGGCGACTACCTGACCACTGCAAAGACCCTTCAACAATCACACAAGAATTAAAGCTGCAGATTAATAATCGCCATAGTTGAAATCATCTACCTCCTTGGCGGTATTCAGTTCAGAGCATGAGTCCTAGTCGTGAACTACAGCTGTTCTTTGGAACTAATGTTTACTATAGCCATACCTAGTAATGCCAATGTTTTATTATGTGCAGTAGATAGTAGTAGAGTTTGGAATATATTCATGAATAATTCACTTGACAATATAGTCTGAACACATGTTTGACATGCATGTGCTTTGCTCCATGTTATGTCAGAGGAAAAAAGAATAGATATATAGGCTTGATGATTGATTAGGATGGTTGGAGCTTCATGGTTTCTTCTATGCTCAAATTAACTTGAGTGAAGGAAGAGATGAGAATCTCACTTAATCTAAGATGAGCTGGTGTTAGCTTCTCTCTTCCAATCTGTTCAGACTTTCAGAGAGACTGATCTAGAGGATTCTCCTAATTACGTTCTGTTCTTTTTCTTTCCTTTCTTGCGAGTTACGAGATACCCACTGCATTATGGTTAGCTATATACCCTCGATTGAAATAATACAAGTGGGTCGCAAAACCTAATTGGCATAACAAATTCAAGTAGCGTAAAGACATAAGATGAGCACTTCGCAACTGTACAAACTGCCCGATGAACTAACATGCAAAGAGAACCATTTTTCCTTCCAAATAGAGGTCCCATGATGATGCCGGGCTCATCTTCTGGTGACAGTCAACCAATGCTACTTTTTAAATGAAAACTAACATTGACGATCATAATGAGTATTAGATTTTTTTCTAATAACCATCTATCCCTCAACTGATTTAAATAAAATAAACGCTAGAATTTTCGGACCACGAGAAGAAATCTCTTCGTGACACTAACTTTGTCAAATTTAGCAAAGCTTGCTTCTTCAAAAACTCACAAAACTATGGTTGTAAGAGATTGGGGCAAAGTGGCGGGTCTCTTGAGGTAGAGGAAAAGAGGGGATTTCTCTAAGATTAGAGAAAAGTCTAGGATGGTTACAATGAAACATAGATGGACGAATGCACTAATACTATATGTGTCGGGTTTTTATCTAAAATCGACATTTATAATTATTTAAAGGTGCCTGTTTTTATATTTTTTTCATCCCGCAGAAATAAAAAATGATTAATAAGTGCTAATTTTAAATGAATCGGTACCTATAAAACAATACGTATTAAGGATTTTGTAGTAGCAAATTGCTGAGCGGCATCGGTTGACTTGTGAAGAGAGGAGCGTAAGAGGCTAGTGCAGATGATCAATGGCCATGCATGGTGCTAAACTGCTAAAGCCAGGAAAAGGAAAAAAGTCAGGAAGTAACAAGATAAAATATGCAGGTCAGAACAGGGGTTAACTGTCAAGACACACAAATCATTAGAGTTAGGCTGTGTTCATGTCTAATGGTTAGGAACTTCTTTTTCTTGTACATAACGTACATAAAATGAAATGAAGTAACGATTTAGCACGATTAATTAAATATTAGTTAAAAAATTTTAAAAATAGATTAATATAATTTTTTAAAATATTTTTTTGAAAACACATAATATATTTAGCATTTTGTAAAATGTGCGTGTAAAAAATAAGAAAGTAGAGATTGAGAAAGTGTAGGAAAGAACAGCTGTGATGGATACCTAGTGACCCCTAACGGCTGTTTGGGCTAAATATTGTTTTGTCAGACTCTAAAATTTTTCTGTTCCTCTACCACTATAGAGATAGTACGAATAATACAAGGGTGGGATAAAATTTATATGGGTGGGGGTACTGTTGATCGGGCCACCCTTCCAATCCGACGGGCTACAAATCTGATTACTTTCTCAATTTTTTAGAAGTTACTAAAGGTGCCATGCGTACAGTCCCATAAGTGATGTTATCAACTCTTGTTTAGCAGTATCATTTGACTGCTGTAAATTTGGGAGCATATAGGAGTTGAAAAACAAATCCAGGCAAAGCTTCCGGAAGCGCCAACAGTGGCCACGTTCACCGCCTACTGGGCGCGTGGGGCCCACCTGACTATTAAACACGATTCCGCCTTTTCATCCCGTTTCCCACCACGCGCCACTGCCACGGACCGCATCCTAACCGTCCAGCCCATCCTCGCACGAATCTCGTCGCACCGCCCTGGGCGCCACGTCTACGCGGCCGGCCCAGCCGGGCGGGCCTGGCAACCTAGACCAGATCCCAGCCATCCACGTGTCCACGCGCATCGCCCACCTCCTCTTCCCTCCAAATCTCCGCGCCTATATATATACCCACACGAGGTCGCCCTCGCAGGAGATCGATCGCCTCTCCATTTCCGTTTCGCAGTTCGCATCGCATTCAAATAATTTAACTCGAAATCGATCGAGCTCAGATTCTTCGGCTTGTTCCCGCTGTGATGGGAAACTGCCTCGAGAGGTCGCGCCGCCGCGGCGGCGGCGGTGGCGGCGCGCATTGCGACGCCGAGAAGAAGCGCGCGGTGTTGGTGGAGGAGGAATTGGCGGCGGCGGAGGAGGAGAAGGTGCGCAAGCAGGGCGGCGAGAAGGTGACGGAGGTGAAGATCCGGATCACGAGGAAGCAGCTGGAGGAGCTGCTGCGGCGGCTGGAGGAAGGGAGGAAGGACGGCGATGGCGGCGGCGGCGGCGGCGCCGTCGTGTCGGAGCTCCTGTGCATGACGAGCAGCTGCAACTTCCGGCACAGGCCGGAGCAGTGGAGGCCGTCGCTGCACGTCATACCGGAGTGATCTTGATCGATCCAAGCTAGCTACTATCTTCTTCCATGGTACTATCAACTGATCATGTGCTGTTGCTAGATGAATGATTTAGCCTAAGCTAAATACACGGTTTGAATCATGCAGTGTCAGGATTGATGCGTGTGATTAGTTGGTGGTAATTACTTTAATTATAATCACCTCTTGTTGCGTCTTGTTGCGTGTTAATATGTACTACTAGTAGTATATATCATGGTGTGTAGGGTGTACATTTGGTAGGTTTGCGAAGGCGTGAACTTTAGCTAGGCAGGCTAGCTACATATGTAGGCTATAGCAGTAAAAGGATAAATAATACTAGTACTAGATATTGGTATCTAGTAAATGAGTGAGATGTGTAATTGTGTAAAGACATATATAGATATATGTAGTAGTGTATGTGAATTATTGGCATTGGATGGGGATTCTTCCATTGATGACCGTCGATTTTTCTTCCGGACATTGGGTTTGTTCAATACAGCTGTAATATGATGAGTAACATTAACAGAGTAGTGTTTGTTAATTAGTTACTAATACTTCCATTATCTGAACAAAAAACTATTTGTAAGCATCAAAACTGTTTGCTCATGTGCCTTTCTCTGGAAAGATCCAGATTTGATCAGTAATCAGCCAACTGTTCATGCATATATGAGGCTTAATTAAGCAGGACTAACAAACAACTCATGTAGTAGTTTCATCGATCATATATACTGTCATATGTGCTTGTCACTGTTATACATGTATTGGCCATTTAGCACTTTGTAAAGCGAAGTGGAGGACGTGGCTACTCTGCAGTTAGTTGAGAATGGACAGAGTGGTTGAGATGGTAAACCTCCACTCCTAGCTCTTGCAGATGTTTGATTACTCTCCTAATCATCCCCGTGATCATCATGCCTTGCCTCCTAATTAAGGATGTTTTGCATTATGTGTTCCTTGTTTTGACTTCTCTCTTTTTATTGAGAAGTTTTTTGGTTGAATTCTGCCGTTCTGGCATCACGTTCGTTTGCTTCTTCATGTAGTGTATTTTATTTTTGGGTTTTGGAAAGGTTGGATTATTTTTAGGACATGCAGTGTTTTCTCTCAACAGATTCTGGAAGTGGACTTTTGGTTGTACAGCTAATATCTTCTGTATGTTCCATCAACTGTACTGATCATTAGGCTGAGACGGTGCTTTTTTTTAAAAAAAAAAGGCAGAATATGGTTTTTCATACTGAAAATCTAGAAGAGCACTTATGTGGTCGTAAACATGAAAAATGACATAAACCATACGAGTTCCACGGTCAATTAAACATTAAAGAGTAGTACTAGAATCCGACAGAGGAACTATTTATCTAGCCCAAAGTATTGGTAACGATCGTCCCAAGATTAAAATCCATTAAACTCCTCAGCCTATCCTGCTTTACTCTCAGTCTCACTCCTTTGATCTGATCAAATTCCTCCGCTGTTGACTTGAGAAAAAAAAGACATTTTTTGTTTGATAGAGATTTTGGTCCAAATTTCCAATCATGGACCTGACTTGTGGCGGCACACGAAATAATTTAACCTAATTTACCACCTCTCCGGAGATATTCGTGGGTCAAGTATGTAATGGCTGATCAGGGCATCAGTTGACAACTTCTTTTGTCTTCTGCTAATTGCTGCCAGTATTCTGTTCTTCATGAAATTAAAACTACAAAAAAAACTGTCAACAGTTTCAACATCAATTTGTGGATGAGTGGAATGACACAAGGTGAAGATTGAACCGATTGACCCGATCCAAATTACACCGGCGACGAGTTTAATTTCGTCCATGCAAGCTTATCCTGCATACGTAGCAGCGAGTTGAAGAACAGGCACGATGACACAGCTGCGTAGAAAGACCGAACATTTTGCCTCGATAAAACTGTGGAATTAATCAACTTGTTGAGGCAATGACGAACTAATCATCAATCATGCACAATTTACAAGTGATTAACTACACAAACGGTGATGTTACTGCCAGAGCTGAAAGTCAGCTAGCTTCTTTGTCTGCGTATGTAAATATATGTAATCATCAGTGTGTGAAGATAAATCCTGGATGCATAAATCTGCAAGATAGAGTATTATTTCTAGGGATAACTACGTGTGGCGTATAAGGGAGTAGAGCATCCTGGTTTGTGTGAATGTGAGGAACTTCAATTTTACTCTTTTTTTCCCCAAGTTGCAGCCTTCGGTTTCAATTTTTACTGCATTTTGCAGATGTGGACACGCATAAATAGTATCTTCTGCGAAGTGATCATATTTTAACTGGTTAGATTTTTTGTGATGAAATCAGTTCACCGGGTTCAAATCCTACACTTAACATGGATGTTCGTCTTTACGGTTAATTATTTTTTCAGTGATAAGTAACGTACCTGTCATCAATAGTGAGCCGTCCTTGGTGACTTCGTCAATCTTAAGAGATGCTAATATGAGTAGCATGTGCGTATGTTCATAAAGATTAGTGTGCACGTGTTATGAGTGCCTGTATCTATACTTTGTTTTTTTTAAAAGAAGTAGTGTCTTCTGAAACTGAAGCCATTGTCCAGGTTCATTGCGTATCGGCCGTAAGGCCTCCTTTGGATTGGAGGGATTTGAAAATCCTATAGAACTCTCGTGTTACCCTGAATTTGTAATCCCCAACTTGTTAGTTTGGCGGGGGTATAAGGAGGGAAAAAAGGATGTTGCATTTGGATGGAAAGGAGTAGAGTTATTTTGTAGTTGCAGCAAGTAAGATCATCGCCAACAGCATACGCATAAATATTGTTCCCAATCTCAGGTTTTGAGGGATTTTCGCTAAAAACGCAATCCAACAAATTCCCAACTCCGGGAATTTCGTTCTCCATATCTAGAGAAACGATTTGGCTCCCAATCGTAACATCCAACTCATTCGCGCGCAGGAGGCGAAATGTTCCTGTCCGGTTCATCATCTTTGTGCCCTCGTCGCCACTGGGTCGTTCGTTCCTCAGTTCCGCCACCGGCGTCCTCTTCCGTGCAGGCGGCTAGATCGCCGTCGCTGGTCCGGTGGTCCCCCAAGCGGGAGCGCCGTGTCGATTTGGGCAGCCAACCTCGATTCGGCCTGAAAATCGGCCTGTCGCCCCGCCGCCAGGTCCATCAATTGCCTGCATGCTCCATGTTGGTGCAGCTGCTGCATATGCTCGAATAGTTGCTGCTGCTTCCTTCTGGAACTGATTGCTATTGTTGCTGCCTACTTGGCTGCTTGCTGCTGCTTGGAGAGGAGAGGGAGTGGGGGAGGTGGGGGTGCGCCGGCGTGGGAGAGCGCCGGATCAATCTGCCGGCGTGCGCGTGGAGAGGGGCAACGAGGAGAGGATCGATGGAGGGGCGAGGCCCAACGGTGTGGCGATCGGGGTCACACAGGCGATCGCGGTCGAGCAGCTGCATGAGCTTGATCTCGCGGGAGGGAGGGGGTGAAAACAGAATTTCTGTCAGAAGTTCATAGGCCCCTTTTTGTTTTTAGGAAGTTGATTTTAGCTAGTCTTTTGGAGGAATGAAAATTTTAACACCTTAAATTCTATTTAGGATTCCTATAATCAAAATTTTGGGGATAAAATGTTGGGATGTTGTCGGTGATGCTCTAGCATGATTCGATGAGTAGTAGCTAATCCTTTTTTTGAGGGGTGGGTTGTTTCTCTGCAACAGCTCAAAACAGTAAATCTTTTCCTTTTTCTTTCTTTTTTTTTTCTCTTTTTTTTCTCTGGGAAGGCTGAACATGTAGTAGCCCACATGCAATGAAGCCCTGGAATTTGTAAGCAGAAATGGGCTGAGCAGCCAAAACAGGACACTGGGCACAAATGCACTGTAGACAACATGCCAAAAGTGGCCTAATCTTTCTGATGTGTGGCCTGTTAATCTTTCTTGATCTGCGGCCTACAGAACTGGATTAAGAAAGATTGGGCCTTTTAAGATGCTGTCCTAATCTTAAGCAACGAGGCTTGGGAACAATACTTTTTGAAATCTGGGGAACAATTTCAGCCATGTAATTTCAGCACATCAGCAACAACATAATAATACAAGAACACAAGTTCACAAATTCAAATGGCTGATGTGCTTTAAGTAGTTCAAAGATTTCAGCATATCAGCCATGCAATCCTCGTGCAGTCCAAAGATTTCAAAGAAGGGAGGGTCAAAAGCACAAGACGCACACACATCACGCTTACGCCTATACACATCACATGAGTCTATCCTAGCACACGTCTAAACGGATTGGGGCCTCACGTAGTAGCACAGGTACACGTATTATTACCACTGAACGAACACACGTGTGTGTATATTGTTTCATGAGATTAAATCCCTTGGGTAGACAGGTTCCAAACCTAGGCTAAAAATCTATCCAAAATTATTTTTAAAATCTATTATTATATATTAAAAGTCCATTAAACTTTTTATAATCACTCTTAAACCATGCCTTAGCATCTACAAACACTCCTAATGGCACTTTAATAAATTTTAAAAAATCATACAAATTTCTAAGAAAAGAGCAAAGTTTCCTACCTTGATTTTCACTCAAATAGGTGGACCCATCATCTCAAGCTATTAGATTTAAATTAACAGAAATCTCTCCGGTGTTGTCCCATCTCGTCCCCTCTTCTCTCCAAGGAAAAATATATAATACAAATCAAATATGTAGTGAAAAACTGAAAACTATCGTTGAATCCAAAAATAGACATCTAATATTTGTCCATGTTATCAAGAATAAAAAAATTACTCTCAGTAAAATTTTCACTCATGAGTAATCTGGAAGTAAAATTTTTACTCTTGATGACATGGACAAATCTCAGACGTTTATTTTTAAATCTAACGATAGTTTGTTATCATGTTTCTACTATATATATATATGATTTGCATTACATATTTTTCTCTTCTTCTTCTTCGAACACACGCACTACCCCCCAGCCTCTTCGAATTTGTACGCAGCTTCTGCCCTCCGTCTCCTTTTTTCTCTAACGTTGTAAAGATACAAAGCATAATTTTTGTTACAGATAGTTAAATAGTTAGATAGAGACATGCATCCGGCTGTGTAAAAAAAAATTTCAAAAAATTCTGAAAAAAATAAAACACATAACCTTTGATTTTTATTAAAAAATAGTGGGACCAATACTACAAACCGTTATATTAGAAACCTAACGATCCTCCACCTTTATCTCCCTCATGTCAACTAATAGGTAATTACCGAAAATATGTGTGAATTGTTCGCCGAAAAACATAAAGAAAAAAAATACGCACGCATTATTCGTTGGTAAAAAAGCAAAAAACAACAAAGTACGTACGTTGGAGAAAAAAGAATCTAATACTTCACTCCTAATTCTTAAATTAAAACGTTGTTATGTATGTACGTACGTATACCAGCTGCTTCTCCTCTATGTTTACTCCTATTTATTTTATTTTCTACGGTAAGTGACTAGTTAGAACATAAGATTTATTTATAATACAACACAAAAAATATTAAATTCCATCAACTATACTTTAATTAAAAAATTGTCCCATTGAATCGTATTTAACTTTATGATCATCTAAATAGTCTTAACACTTCCTCTCTCGGTTTTTAAATAACTGATAACGGATTGATGACTTATGATGGTCATATTATATTATAATGTTAAATACATCACGACACATGACCATGAAATTTAATAATTAATATCATAGTATTTTTTCAAACAAATTTACATCATATTTCATGGTGACAAATATAACATGGTAATTTGTATAAAAATGAAAACAGATGTGTTTTTTCAAGTAGATTCAATTAAATTAATTTATGTGAGATTATATTCTTAAAGGGTTTTTTTAACAAGTTTTCAAAACTATTTGGACATTATTTGACAACTGAGAATCATATATCATACATAGATGTGAAAATTCAGCAAAAATATTTTCAGCAAGTGATCTTTTTATTATACAATCCCTTAATACATCACAAGAACTATGGAAGTACATGTAGGTAACATACGCATTAAACTACTCATGTTGTATTTTTCTATTGTTGATAGGAGTTTCAATATGCCGGCTATAATCGATAGATCTATGTCATACACCGAACTGACGTGACAGTAAGTGCACTCCAACCCGCTCATTTTTGAAAGAGAATATTATAGCTATACCATTGAAATTTGAATAGTATCGATTATGATCATAAATAAATTATGTCTACTCTATATCACAAATTGACTCAAAATTAATGTGTCCTTCCCTAAGAGCGTGAAGCATAGATAACAAAGCTTGCTATGCTATAGTAGCACCTCGGGGGGCATGCATACGCATATGGCTGAGTTGAGGTGGTCCAATAGGATGCCACCATTGATAATTTGGCTCAACTGATCTACTTATCGATGTAATTTTCTATCAGTTTGCCAATTGTGAGCCAACTATTAAATTGTGCTCCTTGCTAGTATTTGAGGTGCATGGCTATATCGAAGTGAGACCCATGTTTCAAGACATCAGAGAAAAAAACATTGGCGGCTATGGTTGGTTTCGCCCGTTAGGGGGACATTCATGTCCACTTTAACGGTGTTATCCCATTAACTAGCGGAAGCGACATTTTTTTTACATATATGTGGATATAACTGAGACATGGACACTTAGGCTTTGTTCGGCTGCTGTTCTCAGAACGCGCACAGTAAACACGGAAAACGGAGCGGTCATTAGCGCGTGATTAATTAAGTATTAGCTAAATTTTTTTTCAAAAATGGATTAATTTGATTTTTTTAAGCAACTTTTGTATAGAAACTTTTTGCAAAAAAGTTCACCGTGTAGTAGTTTGAAAAGCGTGCGCGGGAGAAAAAACACTGCGCGCGTTCCGAACAGCAGCTTTTGCGTTCCGAACCGGAACAGCCGAACAGACCCTTAGAGTGTGTTCGGTATCTGTTTTCCAACTGCACTCACTCGTGTTTCGCTCGTATGTATTTCAAATTGTTAAACGGAGTGTTTTTTGTGAAAAATTTTTATACAAAAGTTGTTTTAAAAAATTATATTAATCCATTTTTCAAAAAAAAGTAAATATTTAATTAATCATGTGCTAATAAGTCGCTCCGTTTTTCGTACGAAGAGAATGAATTTTCAACTCATCCAAACAAACACAGCCTTATATATGAAGTAGAGATGAATTTTTTCGTCACTATGATATGTTAGACTTATTTCGCTGATATAGATGTAGTTAAAAAAGGCCAAACTTTTTAAGATGAATAGTGTTGATATAGGAGAGTTTTTATTAAATCCGAGAGACATTCTTATAATCCATTTAGAATATGAAAGTTAATGGTATATTTCACGACATTGATTTTTTTATTATGATTATAATGAATACTATGAGATATAACTTCTTTCAAAATTTATGTTATAAGATGGCTGTGTATCGTGCAGGCTTTCTTTCTAGTTAGTCACTTATAAAATTCAAAATCACGAGCACGGTCTTTGTATAATAACCTTACATGCGTGCAACTGTGCAGGTGTGCAACATCACGTGGAAGGAGCGAGAAATGCAGAGCTCCACAGCAACATGAAAATAAGACAAGAGAAAAAACAGAGATGAAGCAAAGGACAAAAAGTTAACACAGGTTTAAGTGCGTCGTGTCGGCGAACGGGACAGTGACGGTGTCAGTCCACCTACCTCCTCACCGGAACCAAGATCTTTGTGAACTTAGTAGTCGCGGCGCGCGATTCTCGATCGCCGAAGCAGTTCGATCGAGAAATCGATCGATCGATCCACAAATGGGCCACGCCGTGGACAACCGGCTGGAGGCGCTGCTCTCCTCCGGCGGCGGCGGCGGCGGCGGCGAGGCGGCGCGGCGCATGGCGTCCGCGGCGGCGCTGGAGCTCCGGCTGCTCGCGCCGCTCGCCGCGCCGGCCGTGGTGGTGTACATGCTGATCATCGTGATGTCCTCCGCCACCCAGATCTTCTGCGGCCAGCTCGGCAACGTCCAGCTCGCCGCCGCCTCCCTCGGCAACAACGGCATCCAGGTCTTCGCCTACGGCCTCATGGTAAGCGTACTGCGTACACAATGTACGTACGTATTCCCCCGACCGTATAATAATACGTATTCGTCTACGTCGTCGTCAAGCTCGGGATGGGCAGCGCGGTGGAGACGCTGTGCGGGCAGGCGTACGGCGCCGGGAGGCACGAGATGCTCGGGGTGTACCTGCAGCGGTCGGCGGTGCTGCTGACGGCGACGGGCGTCCCGCTGGCGGCGCTGTACGCGTGCTCGGAGCGTGTCCTCCTCCTGCTCGGCCAGTCGCCGGAGATCTCCCGCGCCGCCGCCGGGTTCGCCTACGGCCTCATCCCGCAGATCTTCGCCTACGCCGTCAACTTCCCCATCCAGAAGTTCCTCCAGGCGCAGAGCATCGTGGCGCCCAGCGCCGCCGTGCTGGCGGCGAGTTTCGCGCTCCACCTGCCGCTCAGCTGGGCGGCGGTGCGGGTGCTCGGCCTCGGCCTCCCCGGCGCCGCGCTGGCCCTCAGCACCACGTGGTGGGTGCTCGTCGCCGGCCAGTTCGCGTACATCGTGTGGAGCCCCCGGTGCGCCGCGACGTGGACCGGGTTCACCTGGGCGGCGCTCGACGACCTCGCCGGGTTCGCCAGGCTGTCCGCCGCGTCGGCGGTGATGCTGGCGCTCGAGGTTTGGTACTTCCAGGTGCTCATCCTCCTCGCCGGCATGCTCCCCAACCCACAAATCGCCCTCGACGCACTCACCGTGTGGTAAGATTTCAAGCGGTCAATTGAACTTGTTTCAGTGAAATTTCAAGTCGAATTCAGTGCGGTGATAATCATATGTGCAATGTTTTGCAATTTGCAGCACGTCGATACAGTCATGGGTGTTCATGATTTCCGTGGGATTCAATGCTGCTGCCAGGCCGGTTCAATGATCTGTACTTCTTCTTCTTCCTGTGTGATGATGTCTATCTCTGAAGATTTTATCGATGCGAAATATGTTCAATGTTGTGTGCAGCGTGAGGGTAGGGAATGAGCTCGGCGCCGGCAACGCCAGGTCGGCGGCGTTCTCGACATGGATGGTCACCGCGCTCTCGGCGATCATAGCCGCCATAGCCGGCGTGGTGGTCATCCTGCTCAGGGACAAGCTGAGCTATATCTTCACCCAGGGCGAGGCCGTCTCGCGCGCCGTCTCTGACCTCTGCCCCCTGCTTGTTGGCACCATCGTGCTCTGCGGGATCCAGCCCGTGTTGTCAGGTGAGGTTCCTGAATGTTTTTGCTTCAATCTGATTGTTAATTTGTGCTCTGTAATTTTCTGAACATTGTGTTTGGTGTGGTAACCAGGAGTAGTACTTTTAGATCTTCGCGCTTGCAAGTTATCGAAATTTTAGTAGGTTGAGTCTGTTTCAGCTCGGTTCCTGATAATTCGGTTTGAGTTCTAGTAGGTTGCATCCTGAGTTTGATTTGGTTGAATTTGAATGCTAACACATTGTTCACTGCTTAATTACGATAATCGCTTGTCAATGATGTATCAGATGACTATTAGCCCATTTGCAGTTTCTTCTTGAGAAGATCTTGCACTAATCAACCTAATGAAATGGAGTATATACTAGTAGTACAGAAACAATTATTCCCTTGCAGAGTTGCAGTTGACTCTTGGGGGCAAATTGGCTTTTCGGAACTAATCATACGCAACATCTCAGTAACAGTTGCTGTCATTTCACTGTTTGTTTACTGGACTGATCATGAAGGTGTGGCTGTTGGCTGTGGATGGCAAGCATTGGTAGCATACATTAACATTGGATGCTACTACTTGATCGGCCTGCCCCTCGGCGTGCTTCTGGGCTTCAAATTTGACTATGGAATTAAGGTGCTATTAATTCTCGACATACCGCAATTTGGCACACATTCAGTTGGCTTTTCAGTTGTAGAGTCAACTGGAAAAGGTTAGATTTTGTTGTAGCAAACGTTTGCAAGTTTGAAAACGAATATTGCATGCAGGGATTGTGGGGAGGCATGATTGGAGGGACGCTCATCCAAACGCTTATTTTAATATGGATCACATTCAGAACAGATTGGAACAAGGAGGTACCATTAAGCCATCTATGATGATCTTAACCAAAAAAAAAATGATTCCGTCATTACACTGACAGATGATTCTAAATTATCATATGTCTTGTCGCATGTAAATTAATGGGCCAACGCATTGTTTTAAGCCAATTATTTCATTCAACTACACACTTCTGTCATAATCTAGGTTGTTTCATTGGTTTTCTGAATTTTGCACAATACTCTTGTACATTTTCTGTTGACATTGCTCTAAATGTAGGTCGAGGATGCGAGAAGAAGATTAGATAAGTGGGATGACACAAAGCAACCTCTTCTTGTTAACAGACAGTGATAGTATCAGAAGAAAAAATAGGAGCTGATATATGTACGCGGCTGCAAATTCGTCAGATTGGGAGCCATCTCATCTGCCATACTAACTGCAATGATATGACTGTACTGGACGGCTGGATCAGCGATATTCAGTTCAGTCAGTTTCATGTGAGCTCATGCTATTACTTCAGAATTCGCATAATACCATGAATTATTCTCACCTAACGATACTATTTTGAGGCACATAATGTATCTGTTATATGTTTATTTTGGTTCAATAATTAGGTTGAAATAGAAGTCAAGTTGCTCCAGTGAATTTTTCTTAAAAAAAATGATATGACTTCAGTTTCTCATTGTTTAGTCCAGGTACTCTACCATAGCAGCATTTCCCTGCAGAACTGTTTAGAATACAATTTCTTCAAAGGGCAGGAGGCAACAACCGAAAAGACAAAGTGACAATAAACCTTGTCTCCTCCTGAATTTTTTTATTAAAATATTTACAAAAATAATTTTTTTTTTGAAAATTTACAAATCTAGACGCCTCACGCCCTCCTGAAGGGTGTTTTTTTAAAAACGCCCTTATAAAGGATGTTAAGGGGTCTAAATGTAAATTTCTCAATATAGCTTGTTAATTCTATGATTTTGCAATTTAAAAATATATCATATAAAGTTAGATGAAATTAAAATTTATATCAAAATTGTAAAGCTCGAGAAGATCAGTTAACAACTTTTTCATTTAAGATCGTTTAGACGTCCAAATATTCGTTACAAAATTTAAAACCTATTTTAACAAAATCTCATATCTATATTTCAAACGACATTGGATGAAGATAAACTTTATATATAAGTTGTAGATCTTGATGAGATCTATAACTTTGTAGTTTATTACTTTTTCATTTAAAATCATTTGGAGTGTTGAATAAACATTACTAGTTTCTTAAGTAATTAAAACCGATGAAAAGGGTTTGAATACAAATAAAAAATTACATTTTAGGTCCCTTAGTGCCCTCTAGAAGATTGATTTTTTTAAAAAAAATGCCCTTCTAAAGGGCATGAGGCGTCTAGATTTGTAAATTTTCAAAATGAAAAATGTTGTAAATATTTTAATAAAAAAATATTAAAAAAATCGTCTCCTCTTTTGATCCTTGAGAGGGTATAATCCAATTTGAATTTGTCACAGACACATCCATGAATGCAAGAGATAACAAATGGAATGCAGGCAAAGCAGCTTCCAAGTAGAAGTTTTCTTTGCCGACCTGATCAAACGTTCACCACTATGCTATTATACTATAGATCTCTTTTTCAAGTCTGGCTGTTCCAATACACTAACAGTCGGATCCACAGAGACGGCAATTCACGTTTCGGAAACAGAAATGACAATATGCATTAGGGTTCAGGCCTGACAGCCAGAGACGGCAGAGTTCAGAATTTCAGACAAAATCATATTGGTGCTATGTTTAAGCTGGCGATTGCATTTCCAGACCATAGCGACAGAGCCGCATGGAACATTGGAACCTGTCAATCTGATTCCGTTCTGATCTTTCCTGCAACCAAAAGCTCTAAAAAATGCTCTAGGAATAAAGCTATTCGTAGTACTACGATGTGTTATATCTTAGGTTAATTTATTTTGGGACAAAGAAAAGTAAAACAAAAGTAATACTTCCATGGGAAAAAATGCTCTAGGAATAAAAATCAAAGAAAAACTGAAACCTAAAAAAGATAACTTCTGAAGAAAAAATATGTGAAATCTACAAAACAAATATTACATGACAAATTCTGAAGGAATCAGAAAAATTTCTCACTTTCCAAGAAAACCATTCCAAGAAGATGCTGAATTACGAGAGTAAGCATTTCACCGGTTCCACAAACTCTGGATCTGCATGGATGCAAAATGCAACTGAAACTTTCTCTTAAAAAAAAGAATGCAACTGAAACTAGTTTAAGGTGGTGTTGCCTCCACCTGTTCTACACTGGCCACACATGGCAAGCAGGCAAGCGTGGCCGTCGCTCTTGCACTGACGAGCCAAAATGTTTACGTGGGAAGAAGGGTCAGAATCTGCTGACTTTATTGCCAATATTTTTTCAGGCTGTGAAACGAATCATCTGGTGCCGGCTTGCCCAGGCCGCGATCGATGCATCCGATAAATCGCTTTGTTTATATCTCATAATTCAGTTGACCTGCACATCACCAGAGCAGTCTTTGGCATGTTGATTATTAAGATTATTAAGATAAAAGTGTAGCTTCTGAAGAGACGAGTTTGGAGACGGCCTCTTCAGACAAGGTTCGGTTGAGATTCTGAACAAGGAGAAGAAACGAAGTGTTTTGGGGAGTGTTTCTTGTGGCTTTGTCAGAAGAGATAGCTCTGAACTTCTGAAGTTCAACTTTTTAAGCCAATCAGAGAGGAAGCTTAGAGCTTGCTGCCTCTTTGTCTCTCTCATGATGTCCCAACCAAACCCGGATGTGATGTTAAGATGATCATAATGACAATGTGATCGATAATGGGTAGACTTAGACTGACATGGGAGTTGGAAAATGCATTGCAACTGGTTTCACCTAACCTCATTGAGATCTGGTGTGTTTTGCTTTGGAATTCTCTGCAGTGGTTGTGATTCAGACTTTCAGTGTTTCAGAAGGAATGGAAGTGCATGAAAGTCTCGTGGTACTGAGTACTGAAAATTGCATTGGTGGCTCATAATTTGTTCTTCATAATTACAACTTGAGATTTTTGAACCCTCGAATTTAATTGCATTACTCCTCTTGACCGTAGAAGAAATAGATGTCCAAGATGCTAGTTTAAATGTAACAAGTTCACAATTCTCACAGTACTGGATATTGCACTGGTAGCTCATAATTTGACCCTTCAATTCACTGCCCTGTAAATTCAGAACCCATGAAATTTGAATTTCAGTGCTCTGAATTATCTTCAGAGAACAGAATCAAATCAGCATTTGACTAACTTTTGCACCGACATCCTTTTTTTCCGAAACGGATGGCAGAAGCTTTGGCCATTCATTTCAGATAGGAAATTAAAGCGAATTACAACCACAAATACCTGTCCTGATGGGACACAATCACTTACATAATTTTGCCCCGGTAATAAAACTGTAAACTTTTGTTTGTCTGTTTCATGAACTGGGAAATGAGCATCGTCATCCATGCACAAATAAGAGAAGAAAAAGAAAATGCGGCAATAAACAATGACACGGCCTGTCCAACTAATGCTCTCATGATCTCACCAATAATAATTCCATAAAAATATGAGGAGGCCTGGAACCAGCCTGCCTGAGCCTTACACTATACTGATCTTGTGATCCGTCTATATATCTGACAGGCTCACACGTCCCAGAAGTGAGAGATCATCTCGGACAGCTAGCTGCAAGCCTGCAAGAAGCTTCTTTTTCTCCTCGTCGTCGGCGAGATCATGATGCTGCTGCTCCGGCCGTCGTCGGCGACGCCGTTCGCGTACGCGAAGGTGGACAAGGTGGATGCCGAGGAGGCGCGGCACCTGCAGGCGCAGTACCTGATCCACAAGGTGCTGGAGGAGTCGTCGGCGGCGAGGGGGAGGAGGAGGCCGGCGGCGGCGTTCTTGGCGAGGGGCGGCGGCGGCAAGGCGAGGCAGATCGGCGTCCGGCTGAGGCGGCTCAGGCTCGCTGCCAGGAGCGTCCGGCTGCGCCTCTGCCGGGGATTGCAGAGGCACCTCCGGAGCCTGAGGCGGCTAGTCCGCGGCGGCGGGTGGTCCCCCACGGCGAGGCAGCTCGGCTCTCCATGACTCGTCTTCTTCATCTTGAGCTCTCCCATGTCGTCTTCTTCCTTGCCTCGTGTTCTTGAGCTCCCATGCATGTCCCGAGCAGCAGCAGCAACTAGTTCTTGCTGCCTGTGTGGTGTAGCTCGAAGCGATGGCTCTAATGGCGTCCGTGCTTTGCTCAAAGATCGGATCTTTTGTATGCGTTTAGGTGGATTCAGCATGCAAAAAAATGTAATATAAACATGTTCCTGCTGTGGCATTTATGCCTCCTGTTTAGTTTGATCTGTATACTAATCCACAACTTCATCTTTTTTGGTCTTGTGCTGCTGAAAGATCTGCTTTTCTTGTTGATCTGATACATGTTGATGTAGTTTTTTATGAAAAAACAAATGCAATGCTTCTTGATCAGGCTATGTCCTGGGATCCTGCTCTGTTATTTGTTCCGCAATCAGAAACCCATTGCCCATTAACAGATGGTGAACATCTGTAAGGATTCTTGAGAGCGCGATAGGACACAACGCAATGAGTTGTATTACCAAACGTGCAGAGTATATATAGGCGCAAATCTTCCGTATCTCCTCAACCGATTTATAGCAACAATATCGGGAGAGATAGAGGAAAGGATGGCAAGAGATATGCAAAAGATATACAAGATTCTAACAATTCTGAATCTCATTGTGTTTGCTGCAGTTTCTTTTGTGCATGAAGCACTGAATCTTTAGTTCTTTACTCCACTGGTAAGTTCTGAATCTTGTGGTTTCATAAACGCATTCTGAATCTCTCTCTGCCTTTCTGCTCTTTTTCCCTCCTTCAAGTTCTCTAAGCGATATCCTCAAAAAACAAAAGTTGTCTAAGCAAGAAGACTGCAGCAATGTGCAGGATTAGTAGATTAGCTTAACAAATGCTAACCTACTAGTACTAATATACTACCTAGTGGATGTGGCAATGTGTCCGTGCAAAACAATAAGTGCATGATCAAGAGGCTCCGGATGGCTCATTTGTTTATGCTGGATGAGAAAGTAGATTTGGGGTCTAACTCATGCTGCCATTTCTGCATACAGAGCAACTAACCATAACCTGACAGCAACAACCTGCAGGTAGAATTCAGAAAGTTGTGTGAAATTCAGAATCCAAAACAAAACAAACAGAAGCTTCAAATGAAATCATATTATATAAGCTCGAGTTGGTCACAATATGTTGACAAATGGCATCAAACGAGCTAAGTTTGTCGACAGATTTGTCACTCTCAGCTGACATCGGAGGCGTCTTCCTGCATTAAACAAGGTGATCTACTCACTAGAACTGCCATCAGAGGTCAAAGCTCTGAATAACACATCAAATTAGCGGCTATTGCTTGTCAAAGCGAAGAAGTTCATCCCTTTTGCTGATTGTTTATTTTTGTTCCTTTGATGAGAAAGCTGATTAAAGAGGATTTATATAAACAGGACAAGACAATCCAAACCTTGGAATTAATTAACGCATTATTCGTGGTGCATGATTGCTCTGGGCGGAAAGTTGCAATGCTGCAAGAACCATTATGAATTATGATACATGGCTAGTTGAGTGTTTTCCTACGGTATTTTGACACACTTATGATCTGATGACATCAACGGGTTGGCTGTGCCTTGAGGACGGTGAAGCCTGACACCATTTGTTCAAGTGTATTATGGGGGCATAGGTACTAGGATATGGATTTTTCATCCTTGTGGGGATGTCCTCTGATGTGTCTTTATTTTACAATATAGGTAGTTACAAAAATGCTAAAAATATATAGATAATGTAGAGTATATTATCATGTACGCCCACCACAAAATTCAAGTCTAAACTTGACCTACAAATTGATAATTTTTCATTTTTCCACAATGTTTTTTTATTGAATTTAGACTTCAAAATCTCTAGTACAGTGGATATACTGTATCAATCCCATCCAATTTGTTATTTTAGCATAAGGTTTGCCAGACTTGCTTCTCCAACACTAAATAAGTGGAAGGATATGGAGAAAGATCGTGTTCGACCAAGAAGCCTTAGCTAACTAAGCTTAGCAAATTTTTGTTTTTCATTAGCACGTTTTTCAAACGATTAAATGGTGTGTTTCGTATGAAAATTTTTATATTCAAGAAAAATCAAATAAATCCATTTTTTAAAGTTTTAATAATTAATACTCAATTAATCATATGTCAATTATTTTTCTTGTTTTATGTGCAAAACCATCTATACTCATTTAAAAGATATACTCATTTAAAAGAGAATAGTGATAATGACGAGTGATGAATCTGTCACCACTGCCATCACCAACTCGCTACTGTTTAGAAAAGTAAAAGGACACGTGAGACTAGATGATCTACATGTCAATCTCCCCCACCATCAACTCTCTACTTTTTTTATAAAAGGAGAAAAAAAGGATAGAATGAGGGTATATAGGATCCACATGTTGGTGATAATGGGTTAATAATAATTTTTTAATTAAAATTTTGTTGTAATGCATGGGTAATATGCTACTAATAATCTAAAAAGAACACACCCTTAATCCTAACTTGAAAAACATAAATTGTGTTAGAAAATATTTCAACCAAAGCAAAATAGCTTGACCAAGTAGTAAGCTGTTTTGAGTTCGTCACCCTCCTAGCATTTGCATCATATATCCCAAAAAAAATCTTTTCTTTTTCAGACATGCCATGGTTACCACACCATTGATGACGCATCCAACGGAATGAGGATTCCTCGCAAAAAAAAAAGGGGGTAGAAGGCCACGGCCACATACAGTTTCCAAATAAGTTCACTTAGGTCTCTTAATTTGTCGCTTAGTCTGATTTTCATCCTTAAACCAAAAAACCAAATACAAGCCATTTCCCAACTTATAAAACTAGTGCAAACGAGATCCCTCGACAGTATTATCCTCGGTTTTGACTGACGTAGTGCCTACGTGACTCATTTGACTAGGTTTTCATCCAATATGACATTGACAAGGTACTTACGTGGCAATTTGATAAGGAAAATAATAAAATCGTGTGCCCAGATGTCAGTTACACCAAAAAATAATTTAAAAATGGTGGGCCCCACAAGTCATTCTCACTCTCCTCCTCTTCTCTCTCCTCTCTCTCCCGGTCCCGGGCGATCTTCTTCCTCATCGGAGGCCAAGCAACGGAGGGGATGGACGACGCTGCTGGAGCTGAAGAAGAGCCAATGGATGGACGACGAGCGCTAGACTGAGGAGGAGGATGAGGTCCAGGTTCACGCCCTTGATGGCTACCGCTGCAGTGGCCGCCGCCGCTATTGCAACCTTCTCCGGCGACATGAACTCGAAGCCTGTCAGTGTCAAGGATAAGACATATCTCTTATACATGGGTTAATGAAATACGGTAAAACCATATACCCGATAGTATACGAGAATATATCCTTTAATTAAGGAAATACAGTTAATAGAGAAGAAAATTATCTTACCGGAATAAAAGGTGTCAGAGTTATAGTCGGGGAAGATAAGGTTTTCTTAAGCCCGTGTTCTATTCTATTTCTCTGAGTTCTACTTGAAGAAGGAGAAAATCTCTACTATTTAAGGAGGTCCCTGTGTTCAAATTAGGGCATTGAGTTATAAGCTATAGCCAAACCTACGCCCAGAAGCAATCCGGAGGAAGTTAACGCCGTATTCGTCAAATAGATCTTGTCGGGTCATTCTCGGTGGTCTCTACTCGGTGGATTCATCCAGTTGTTATACTTTCCCATTGTATTTTGAGCGACGATTCAATCTATAATCCATATAAATTGGAGTAGGGTCATTATTCATCTCGAGGGCCTGAACTAGTATACGTCTTTGTCCCCTGTCTGCTTGATCAATTCTCGCGAATACCCTGGTTCCAACGATCCCCATACTATACAAATACCTTAGTTGGTGTATAGCCCATCGACAAAGCCCACGCAGTCCACCGTCAGTGGGTACTCTAGCCCAAAGGACCCCAGCTCGGCCGACGACAGCTCGATGCAGTACTTGCACTTGTGCCAGCTCGCTGCCTTCTCCTGCGTCGCCGCTAACCCCAACGGCAGCGGCGGTGTCGCAAGAGGGGACATCACGAAAGCTACCAAAAAAGAACAAATTCATCAGATAAATCATACGACTCAATCTTGACAGCAGAAGAAAACAAAGAAAAAATTCCCTAGACACGGATTGAGAATTTGAGACTGGCCTTGCTCCCTTCCTGCCTACGCGTGCGTGCATCGAATCATGGAAGAGAGAATGAACAAAAAAACTAAAGAAAATCAGAAAATGATACCGTAACAATCGGGAACACCACTGAATCATGAGGTGAGCCTTTTTCTTCTTGATGCGAACGATGCGGTTGGTCACCTCTCGCACAAAGATGAGCAGCGCGTACGCCTCCCGGGTGCCCTCCACGTCCACCACCTGCTCCACCGTGCCCTTCTCCGGGTCAAGGTAGTGGCCGCCGCAGCCGAGCACCCACACCTCGCTGTCTACCACGTCCACCTCCGCCACCCCCTTCTTCTCCTCCTTTGTCACCGTCAGCAGCAACACCAACCCGTCATCCGCGACGTACTCCACGCACCGCATCATCACGCGGATGTCACACCCCGCCCCTGCGCCACTGTACAAATGGCACCGAGGAGGGCGTGCCGCAGGATAACGGTGAACCGCTTTCCCAGGATAACGATGCTGGTACCAGCGGTAACATGATGAATCAATGCAAAATTTAAATAAATACAATATACCTTTACGTTGCAGCTTCGGGGAATCCCTGAGTTGCAACCACCAATCAGAGTCAGCAGCAGCGAAACTTAGCGAAGCTAGGACACCAAATCCACCGGCAGTAGTTTGGGTTTAGGGACGAAACTCCAACCTTCAATTTCTCCCTGAACTCCAGCCAAGAGGAGAAAAACAACAACAATGAGGGATTGAGTACTTTCGTACTCAGCAAGCCACTAGGAAATGTGTACATGCAAGCATCAAAGACAGACTGAGTTTGTTTAGCAAATCATTTTTAAAACACTTTTCCTTTTAAATGTCTAAGTGTAGGTTTTCAAAGTAACTTTCCCTTCGGAGAGAGAGAGAGACGTCTCACCTCAATCCGTCCACGAGTTGCTTTGCAACGACTCGAGCGGGAAAGTCAAATTTTAGCATTCATAGCACTTCCTTCTTTATTAGCTTCTTTTCACTTTCAAAACATAACCCAACATTCTCTTCAACAATCATCCGTTAACCAAGTCTCAAGGTTAACAACTCCGGGTCCAGTCCTCTCGACCTGCCAACCCAAACTCGGCCATCTCGACCCCTGAACCGGCCCTCTCGGCCCTATGGTGTCAGACGACACCCCAGGTCACACAGGCCTGTTCCCAACCACGAAGGCTGGCCGTCCGTCACAAAGAAGGACTTTGGTAACGGTTCCCATTCCACAAACCAATTTATTAAATGAGTTTTAAAAACAAATCTACGCTATGGGCATCACCTCACATTCGCCCTTGACCGTGGGCACGGCTGTTCGAACAGTTCAATTAAACCTCTGCAGAGACTGTACGCTTTTCCCACAAGACACGAAGCTTACACCGATACTGGCCGGTATCGGAAGTTCGTGACAAAGCCTTTCTCTAACCAAACCATAAATGTCTCATGTCCCACAGATGGGTGGAATCTCTCCACCAAGCATCAGGCCAACTTTCAAGCCCTCATCTACTCAGGCCCCACCGTATGGACCCCCGACACATCCCCACTACAGGAGATTGCCGTAAACTCCACCATACCGGTGCTCCTCACCTGCTAACCTGCTAGACATCTATGTTTCAGCTAGTTACTCATCTAGGGGCATCCCATTCTACCCATGTGGTCGTACTGTGAGATGCTCGGATGTAAAACCCAAAGGAATCGGTCCTTATGCGCGACTACGAAACCAAACCACACAGGAGAGGATTCGCGCCGCAAGTTTTCTCCCATAAAACCTTTTTATTTTTCAAAGTCACCGACTCCCCGAGTCGGGTTTTATAAACCTTTCACAACCCAAGTTTTTCCACATCGATAACCATATATAAACCTGACATAAACAAAAGGTGCAAAAGGATACCTACGCCCAGAGAGCGTAAGTATTGAGGTACTGCTGTGGTGGAGCGACAAGAGTTAAGTTTAACAAGTTCCTACGGAAAATAATGCAACTACATAGGTTGGTCCGTCGGTCGTGTGCTCGTAGACCGATGGCCGATCAAAATAATTGTGTACGCTAAACATGCAAATTTGCAATCAACACATTTTATAAACTAGGAGCAATATGATCGAAGAGTGGCTTGCCTTATTGTTGGTCTTCAAATCTTCGAGAAAATCCGCGTCAGCTGCACCTCCGAAACGTCCACTATGCGATCGAAAAGAGAAAAACATCCAAAACCCTATAAAGCAGATAATAACTATCATAAACTAATTGTGCCATTGGGTAGATCTCATTTTTAGAAAAATTATGAAAGTTGAACGGAGTCAATCGGACTTACAATTGGGGAGATACGAATTTTGGAAGATTAATGGATTTTTCTGAAATGTGGAACTGAATTAAATTGGAAAGGAATATTCCCAAGAATATTCCTTGGCTGTGATGTTAAGAGGGAGGAATCGTGGACTTTATTATGGGAAGGCTTGGGCTTTAGCCCAGAGATGAAGGAGGTCGGGCAGGGACGTAAAGTGGACTTGGTGGATAGATTATCAGGCCGGTTGGCCCAATGAAGTGGAGGGCGTGATGTAGACTTTGTAGGAATTTTCATGGGCTTAGCCCTATAAAGAGAGGGTGGCAATGTAGACTTTCTGGCGGACTTTATGGGCTTCGGCCCGACAAAGAAGAGGGACGTGATATAGACTTTTTTCGAGTCTTTGGGTCCGCAGGGAGAGAGTCAACCTAGTGGGGCCCACCGGTGGGTCCCACCTTCTTTTCTTTTCTTCTTTTTTTTTCTTTTTCCCTTTCCTTCTTCTCTCTCCTTCTTATCTCTTTCTCGTTCTTATCCTTCTCTCTCTCTCTTTTCTCTTCTTCTGCTGCTGCTTCCCGAGCGGAGGAGAAGGCGGAGCGCCGGCCGGGGGAGGCGGGGCGGCGGCGGCTGGGAGCGGCGACGCCGGCTCGGGGCAGCGGCACGGTGCCGACCATGGCGGCAGCGCGCGGCTCGCGGCTGGGTCGGCTGCATGGCGCGCGTCAGAGCGTGGCCGAGCGGCGGCCAGGCATGGCGGCGCGGCTTGGCGCGCGGCCGGGAAGCTGGGAGCGGCGTCGGCCGGCGGCTGGGCGGTGTCGGCCTGCGGCAGCACGCAGCGCAGCGCGGGAGCGGCGCGGGGGCTGGCCTCGGCATGGCCGGGGCTGCGCGGCGTTGGCCTGCGGCTGGGAGCAGCGGCCGGTTGGCTAGGCGCCGACTGCGGCTGGGAGCGGCGGCTTGGTGCCAGCTGCAGCGCGCGGTGTGGCTGGTGGCATCGGCCCGTTGGTTCGCGGAATGGAGGAGAGGTAGCGACAGTGGGAATTGGGAAAGCTTGGAGGCTGAGGAGGACGACGACGAGGCAGTGGCTTTTATAGCCGTCGCGACCGGCGGACGGCGACAAGGCGGCTCGGCCGAGTGGGGCCGACGATCCTGTTCGTCGGTCGTCGTCGGCAGGGAGGCACAGTAGAGCGAGGACAGTGGCCGGTACGGCAGGGAGGAGGAAGGGGGTGGTCGCGACGGATTCGGGACTTCGGCGACTCGGCTCCAGAGCGGTAAAAATGGAGTGGTGAATCGGCTGAGGAACTTCACGGTAAGTTTTCTTCGGTATTTATACAGTCAAGATGATTCTGGAGGAAGAACTTGACGACGAGAACTGCCATTGATGCACTTGTGTTTGCTTCTCTGTCTACAGACTCCAGCTGTTGTCGTTGCCTGGCTTGCTCGGCGAGCGGCGCGGAGCGGTGCCTACCTTCACTGTGCTGTTGTCGCTGCCTGGCTTGCTCGGCGAGCGGCGCGGAGTGGTGCCTAACTTCACTGTGCTGGCAGGACGATGCCTAACCGTCGTTCGTTGCAGGGGAGTTTAGGGAAAAACAGAGACAGAGAAAGAAACATGGATGCACGATTACTGGATGAGCCTGAGTGATTTTCCTGGCTTAATAAAGTGCAAAGGACCTCCGGGTGAAAAAGAACGGATAAACACCGGGCAGTAGTAATCCAAAATATTTTGGAATACTTGAATGGGAAGGAAATGACTGTCGATATATGCGCAGAAATATTGATTTTAATATGCACACGTATAGGAAATATTGGTCCGGTGGTCGATGTCTAAAAATAAATATTTTTAGACTCTCTAGATGGAAAGGAGATTATTTGACGACACGGTTAAAATCTTGAAATTGAAATTTCAACCGTACGAATTTTCGGAAAGGTTAAGGAGTGAAAATTCGAACTGCAAAATTCGAATAATGGAAAATTAATTTTGGGAGATGATATCACGATCAAGATTCTAGGTTCACAAGGGAAAGAATCAATTGAGATCTTTGGCACAAAAATTCTAAATACACTCAAAGAACCAAATTTTTGAAAATAGGATTTTTAATAAAATAGAATTTTTGACGGGTGAAAATCAGGGTGTTACAGCGGAAGATGTCGTCCACACTGGCACCATCCTCTCGTCCATTAGTGGGAACACCTTGTTGGCGATCTGCAGGTACTCGCGTGTCCTCCTCGTCGTCGGGGAAGAGGCGGCGGCAGTCCTCGCATTGGAAGATGAGCGGCCTCCCCTTGTAATCCACACAGTCGAGCTCGCCATCGTCAATCATCGCCACGCACCACCTCGTCAGATGCGGAGCATACAGGGACGCCATGGCCACTGGTGGCGCAAGAACACCGAAGAAGAAGTTGAGCTAGCTATGGCGGCGGCGGCGCACCAAATCTGATCAGCAAGTGCAATGCCCTATGATCCGCGGCCGAGGCGATCTCTGCTACCTCCACGCGACGCTTCTCAGCCCACACGGCGTACTTCCGAAGCGCTGCTTCCTTTCCTCCAACCTCTCCTCCACCGCTCAGGTCCACCGAAGGCCCTTCCTCGCCGGTTGCCCACAACAACCACCACTAGCCACCACCAAAGTCATGCGCCACCGGCCACATCTAGAGAAGGAGAAGGGGAAGAGGGGAGAAGAGAAGGAGAGGAGATAAAGAAGAGATAGTATGATGTGGAGGAAGTGGGGCCCATTGGCATGTGGCTCCAATTATTTTTTAAACTTGTTGTTTGATTGACATATTGTTGACGCAAAATCTGTCCTGCCAGGTGTGCCAAAAAATGTGTTGATGTAGATCCTGCGTGTGACACACGAAGGCCTGAGAGATCTGCTTAGCTCCAGTACAGGTCCTAAACTTTGATAAGATGCGGGCATGCCAGTCAGTTTGATCCTGCAACTGACAAGACAGATAAATTCGTTGATGATCAAAGAGTCGATCAGCTAACAAGCCGATGTAGCGATTCTAGCTGATGTCGATAGGGTTTTGAACAATCGGCTATATGTCCGATGTAGATTCTGACACTTAGATAAATAATAATATAAAAGCAATCGACTGATGATAATGTAATAAGATAATGAGCCAATCGGCCGATATAAATGTGACAAAGTAGATATCCAATAAACCAGTCAGTCAATATAGATATAATGAAACAAATATCCAACAAATCAATCGACTGATATAATATTAAATGAAGACTCAATGGTTAAAACATACATCGGCTGAAATTTCGATGTTATTAATTCCAAATGATTAAATAATCAATGAAACCTTTGCTGTAATCGATTAAAACCAACTTGTATATAATCCTTATAAGCCGATGCAATATTTAGATAACTCATCAGCTGAAACCATGACGAAACAATCATTGATGCCTACTGATTTGAATAAATCTAACTTACAACCATAACCCCATAGGTCAAACCCAATCAATGCAACATAAAGTTGATAAATGCCTAATAGATTTAAGCAAGTCAATATGACACCGAGCAAAGTGGTCATGTATTAAATTTAACTAAGATAGTAAAATCATCAAAGGAAAATTTAACACATCACATAAGATCGGCTAACACTTCGATGAAACATTAGCATGAACCTATCAGCTTAACAAGATTTAGATTATCAACAACAATCTAGTAGGTCGGACCTAACCGATGCAGCACGAAGTTGTATATAATAATTTAATACTCAATGGGCCGATAGATCTGTCTAACGTGATGGATATAACGAATATATTTAAAACATCATTGTGATTGTAGAAATATATTGACTAAGCCAGAAGATCAGACCTAACCGAGACAGTTCCAACTAAAGCGATGCGTCTCTAAACACAATGCAATTAAAGATCGAATCGAGATATCAAGTAGGCAAAAATACCGACTGAACCAGAGCAATCCAAGAGATCGAAGCGATGTAGCCTTGAACAACACCAATATAGTTGATACAATTGTCAGGGCCGGCGGAACTTAGGACTTACCCCTTCATCGGAGATTGAAGCCGATGCAGCCCCGTATCAGGTACTAAGTTCCGCTGTTAGTAAAAGAAACCTCGGAAAAGAGGGTGACGATGCGCCGAAAGTTGTATTGATCTGAAAGATAAATTACAAAGACCCCAGGTGTACATATTTATACTTATAGACCGATAAGAGTCCTAATTGGACATGATTCACACTTTCCTAAAGATAAAGTAAAAGATACAAATCCTGATCGGACTCTAAGCGATCTTTTTTAAAAATGAATCCTACCTAATTAATAGATAAATTAAGCTATCATATCATGGTCTTCACGATTCCTTCTTGAACTCGATCTCTTCTGGATAAGTTTTCATCGGCTGCTCGATTTCTTTCCTTAGCTGAATCCACTAGACAGTCTTACCAAATTTTGGCATTAACGCATATAGACCCATATATTTTGTCTTACTTTTAAAATTATTAAATTTTGCTTAATGTGCCATGTCAATGCCACGTCAGATGAAGACCGAGTCAAATTAGCCACATAGGCATCACATTAGCTGAAACCGTCGTCCAAACCGTCTTGGGACCTATATTACAATGGTTTTGATAGCTGAGGGACCCGTATCTGGTATTACGGTTCAAGGACGAAAATTGAACTTGCTTTCAAGTTAAGAGACCTAAAGTAAACTTAGGCTATGTTCGGATATGAGAGTTGGGAACTAATCCCTTCAACATGCAAAACGAAACAACTCATTAGCACATGATTAATTAAGTATTAATCTATTTTTTTGAAAAATGAATTAATATGATTTTTAAAAACAACTTTCGTATAGAAAATTTTTGCAAAAACACACCGTTTAGGCTGTGTTCGGTAGTTGGTTTGGGAACAAATCTCTCCCGCACGCAAAACGGAGCAGTCCATTAACACGTAATTAATTAAGTATTAGCTATTTTTTTTAAAAAAAATGGATCAATATGATTTTTTAAAGCAATTTTCGTATAGAAAAGTTTTGCAAAAAACACACTGTTTAGCAGTTTGAAAAACTTGCGCATGAAAAAAGAGAAGTTGGAAAACTCATGTTTGAAACATATAGGAGTTAATAGTTTAAAAAGCGTACGTGTGAAAAAGAGAAATGTGAGTTGAGAAGGTTGGGCAAGAACACAGCCTTAGGGCCTGTTCGACACCTGAGTTCCAAACACAGTGTGTGCGCACGAAAAACGGAACGGTCTATTAGCGCGTTGACGGAGCGTGAAACTCCTCACCGGGAGACCGCGCGGGCCCCCCTTTGCCGGTTCGGCCGGGGGTGCTAAGCGAGTTTCTTCGCCCTCGATCTAGAGGACGTCAGCGAGAGTGAAAACACGCAAGACGCGGGTGACGTAGACAGGTTCGGGCCGCTGAGAAGCGTAACACCCTACTCCTGTGTTCTGGTGAATCTGAGGGTCTCCAACCATACAAAGGGAAATCTATCTCCAACGCCTTTGCTCGAGTCCTCTCCTTTTCCTAGGCCTGGGCCTCCTTTTATCTGATCAGGGGTCACCACATGGGCCTCAAGTTGCCTAAGAAAAGAAACATTCTTTTTACAATCAGGGCTGGTCTACAGCCGGAAGTGACCTCTGACAAGCTTGGTGCATGCCTTCTGCCCCGCTCGCCAGCTCTCCCGGTGGACACCCGTTTCAACCTTCATTCAATGGCCGGCGACTTTCTTGCTACGCCTGCACTGAAATCTGGATTGGATCTGACCGGGGCTGACATACCAACTCCAGGAGTCAGCACGTCGGCTCCGGCTAGGGACGAGAGCCAGGAGGCTCTCATCATTCCGACGGGACGGGGCGAGGCGTGCCATCGGCCGCCTGTCGCCACCTAACCCGCGATCTGACCGGTCTGTGACCGGTCACACACCGCGACCGGGCACGGACCGGATAAGCATGTGCTGCGCCGCATTAAATGCGGCGTGGTGCGCTCGCCTGACCCGCTATAAATGCGGGTAGGTGAGCCCTGTTGTGCTCACCTAACCCGCCCACGTGGCGCCAGGATCACGGGGGGTCGGGGCGCCCCAGCCCTCGGGGCCGAAACGGGAGCGGCCCGACCCCTCGGGGAGACAGAGGAAGGGGCGGCCACGTCACCCCCGGGCCCGACCCCCCCCGAGGGGGTCGGGACACGTGGAGGACCGCGGCTACCCAAGCCTCTAGTCATGACACCCCCGGTCCCATGTCACCGACACGCGTGATTAATTAAGTATTAGCTAATTTTTTTTCAAAAATGAATAAATTTAATTTTTTAAAGCAACTTTTGTATAGAAACTTTTTGCAAAAAAACACACTGTTTAGTAGTTTGAAAAACGTGCGCGCGAAAAAAAAAGATGAGTTGGTAACTCAAGCCAAAGAACAAAGCCTTATTCCTTTCCAAACCAAACGGACACCCAGCCGGGCCCGACACAAACGGAGGCCCAAATCCGGCCCATAAATGCCACGCTTTGAGCCTCCGCCGCCTCTCCCCCCGACTCCCACGCATCGAAACCCCCACCACGCTCTCGCCTAGGGTTTCGCCTCCGCCTCCGCCGCCGCTGCCGCAGCAGCCGGGGAAGTGACGCGCGATGCAGCAGCCTCCCCCGCCGACGATGAACGGTGGCCACCACGCGGCCCCTCCTCCGCCGCAGGTCTCCGGGGCGCCCCCGCCGCCGCCGCCGCAGGGTCACTACCAGCCGCCGCCGCAGGGCCACTACCAGCAGCAGCCGCCGCCGCAGCCGTACTACCAGCAGCAGCCGCCGCCGCACTACTACCAGGCGGGGCCCCTGCACGCGCCTCCGCCGCAGCAGCCGCCGGCGATGTGGGGCCAGCCGCCGCCGCCGCCACAGTACGCGCCACCTCCGCCCCAGCAGTACCCGCTCCCGCACCAGCAGTACGCGCCTCCCCCTCAGCATTACGCGCCGCCGCCGCAGCAGCAGCAGTACGGGGCGCAGATGGCTGGCGGGCCCGCTCCGGGAGGCGACGAGATCAGGTCGCTGTGGATCGGGGATCTCCAGTACTGGATGGATGAGAGCTACCTCTCCAACGCTTTTGCCCCCATGGGACAGCAGGTGATCTTCTTTCTCTAATACGACACGGTTTGTGTTGAGGATGTCTGGATTGCTTTTGATTTTGATTTTTTTATGTGTGGATGCAATGTAGGAAGTTATTCAGGGCTGTAAAGTCTAGCATATGTTATAGTTCTATCATAATCGTCCTGTTAGGGCTAGAAGTGCATATGCTGTAATTGTCTGGTATATTATACTTTGTAATTCATCAAGCTGTAAGTGCTACTGCTTTTGAAGCAATCACGTCGTTTAAATACTACTCTGATATAATATAGAATAGCAAAACATCCTGAAGACCAAAAGAAGGCCATTAGACCAAATTACTCGAGGCCCATGAAAACAGCAAAAATGTCCAATGCGACAAGTTTTTAAATGTTTACTATGCCCTTAAAATTAAGTCAATGCCTTTTCCTTTAGATTTTGATTTTGTAAGAGTTTATCGTTGCACATGTCATTTTTAAAGTTAATGCAATGATATAACCAGTTCTGACATTTTCATTTGTGTTATGGCATTTTTTGCATTTCTGTTCGTATGCTGTTCTTGTTGTCTTGCTGAATGAGTTGTTTTGTGCTTCGCCTTTTATACAATTACTGCTGTGGGCAATAATGCTTTTGATACGTGCAGGTTACCTCTGTGAAAGTCATCCGCAACAAGCAGAGTGGGCACTCTGAGGGTTATGGTTTTATTGAATTTCAGTCTCGAGCTGCTGCGGAATATGCTCTGGCTAACTTTAATGGGAGGATGATGCTTAATGTTGACCAACTTTTCAAGCTAAACTGGGCTTCTAGTGGTGCTGGTGAAAGGCGTGCTGCTGATGATGGTCCTGATCACACAATTTTTGTTGGTGATTTAGCTTCTGATGTTACAGACTCAATGTTGGAAGAGGTGTTCAAAGCCAGTTACCCTTCAGTTAGAGGAGCCAAAGTTGTTTTTGACAAAGTCACTGGGCGATCCAAGGGATATGGTTTTGTACGTTTTGGAGATGAAAATGAGCAAACACGTGCTATGACTGAGATGAATGGAGTGACCTTGTCTACAAGGCAAATGAGGCTTGGGCCGGCAGCTAACAAGAAGAATATGGGTAGCCAGCAGACATATTTGACAAATGGTAGGCACTCAGTTAACTCCCAGTAAAGTATTAATTCTTGTTGTATTGCTTGACCCTTGCTTATATAGAATCTTGCAGGATTACTGATTATTAGAACCTCTATGGGTCAACATTTTGAATACCAAATCTAACTCTCACTTCATATGCTAACTGTGCCCTTTGCGCTTGCTGGATGGGAGCTGATACCACTTTTTTTTCTAGTCAATTTACTAAAGGATAGCTGGCATTGCTTCGTTGCTGTAAACAGACACTTCATCCTGCTGTTTCCTTTATAAGATTGGGGTAAATACAAATAAACACAACCAAGTAATGGTAAACTAAACAAAATTCATGTTTCTCAAAGCAGGATGCCGTGCCACCATATAGGGTCTGGAATTGTCTTCAGCTGAGATACATGTCACAATCCATGGCCTCAGTTAGGTCAGTGTTTAATTTTTGCGAGAATTTGGTTCTGAAGTAAGGAGCAAATATGCTACCTTCCTGTTCTCCCTTTCTGCCACTACATTGAGATAACTACATTCTGTGAAGTTCTCTATCATATTCCAGTACTTCCAATTCTAGCTTTAATTATCTATTTAGGCTTAGTTCTCTATCTAGCCTTCCCACAGTCTTAATGTACCTTTCTGCTTCAACCTCTCATTCCTTTTATTTGCACCTACTGTAACCTATAAGCAACATCACATTTTGTCTTCAAATCATTTTATATTGCAGATTCCTTTTGCTCCTTTATTTTCCATTTTCCCCATTCATTTGTTCTCCGTCCATACTAAAAACTTTCTAGGTTTTATTCAAATAATGCAGGCCAGCAAATGATAACCATTTTCTTGAACATATTTGTATACATGGGCAAGATTTAGGTGTGGTCACAAAATAGAGGAATATTTTTGCTTTATAAAAGTAATTGTCAGTTTACCAAATTTACTGATGAATGATTGGCATACTGCATTTAGAACTTATGAATGCCATTAAGTTTCTATTTTTGTATATTCCGCATAGGTTAATTGCAGTTCATAGGTATTATTGCACATTTCCTGCAAGAGAAAATCCAAGAAATGCCATCGACGAGTACAAGTTCCATGAAATGTCATTGTACAAGCGATTTTGTCCCAGAAATGCTATCGCCGTTAGGGTTCCGTTAGCAGACCTCCATCAAGTGCTATAGGATGAACAGTGCATTTAACGGCGCGGGATGGACGGAACCCTAACAGCAATGGCATTTCTGGAACAAAATCACTTGTACGATGGCATTTTATGAAACTTGCACTCGTCGATGGCATTTCTTGGATTTGGGTGTTTGTCAATGGCATTTTTTGGATTTTCTCTTGCTGGAAAGTACATGGGGTGGTCTTGAGCTCCATCCATCAACTCAGATTCATAATACTGACCTGCCATACTAACATCCATGCTCCTGCATTCATTTTATTCTTGTATTGCAGCCAAGCTGATGCAATCAATAAGTAAATCACGTCTGTGAAGCAAAGGACTGCTTGTGTCCCTTCCCCACCCTCCCCTGACAGCGTTTGCTCTTTTTTGTTTGCTGATTGATTCATTGTAGTTAGACAGCAGTATTCACATGCACTTTACCCTCTAGGTTATTAAAGAATAACCTGTCTACAGTTTTGTTTGCTTTGGTCTGACTAGCAAACATGATCGCTAACATTGGTTTGGGGTTTTGAATATTATTTAGTATGATCTTTCGGAACTTATGGTGCTTTCGTTTTGTCATTGCAGGTTACCAGAGCTCCCAAGGAAACAGTTTGGAGAATGATCCCAATAATACAACAGTGAGTAACTTTCTGATTTACTTAAATTCTAAGAGTTGCTGTTTCCTTATTTTTCGTATTGTGCAATAGATCTTTGTGGGCGGGTTAGATTCCAATGTAAATGAGGACCATCTAAAGCAAGTATTTACTCCATATGGGGAAATTGGTTATGTGAAGATTCCTGTAGGCAAGCGTTGTGGATTTGTCCAATTTAATAGCAGGTTAATAAATTCTTCAGGCTTTCTTTGCTAATCCATCTTTAAACCAACATATGTGACCTGATTCTTTGTTGCTTTGGTTATATTGTATTTTTTCAGGTCATCTGCTGAAGAAGCCATCCGTATGCTGAATGGGTCTCAGATTGGTGGGCAGCAAGTTCGGCTTTCATGGGGCCGTACTCCTCAGAACAAGCAGGTTTGTGTACAGAGTTGAATTTCCTGTCGTTGATGCTAGATGTAGCCTGCATGTGCATAGGTTAACCCTAAAATCATCCTTTCAGGCTCCCCAGCAGGATGCCAACCAGTGGAATGGCAACTACTATGGATACCAACAGGGCTATGATGCTTCTTACTATGGTGCACCCAATGCACAGGATCCCAGTGCGCAAAACTACTATGGATATTCTGGCTATGGCAATTACGAGCAGCAGCAGCCACAACAGCAGCAGGAGCCCCCGCAGCAGCAACCCCCACAACAGCCCCCACAGCAGGTATGAGATCAAAAGCCCAGTCAAAACATCCACATTTTTTTATCATTCTCATCATACACTACAGAAGTTAGTTAACCTTTTAAAAAGTCTTCAAGTGAGCAAACAAGCATTGATGAACATCTGCTTTCTGAACTTCAATTGTCAATTGAATTTCTGTAGCCACAAGATAGCAATTTCAGTACAACATTTATCACACGATGATATGCGCTAGCATGTTCTTGGCTGACAGTTAACCTCATATTATGCAGTGACCATGGTGACGTGCAAATTCCAGAGCGCAGTTGGATTATCAGGGTGTACATTTTGCGTGAACTCGAGCTGGTGCTTCCTTAAGTTATTTGTAGAGGTCTCGTGTGGATGAGGTCGTGTTCTAGCCGCTAGCACCTGTCGTTAGACGACTAATCGAACCCTTTTGAGAGTAGCCAGTGTTTCGTTTTTTGGGCCTCCATGGATGTGGATCATCAAATCTGATGCTCTGAGACGACTAATGTTATTTATGGATGGTTTGTTTGGTCTTTTGCATGGAAATGAGCCATTGGTCTCCTGTGATTCCGGTCAGCCCTGCAAGTCATCTGGTCTCACTTTGTCATGAAAAAAGTGTTCGATGGTCTGTGCGAGCTTCCGTTTTCGGTTATGCTTGTAATGATCAAGTTGCTTGTTGTTATAGACGAGGGCTGCAACAGCCTTTTCTTACAACCAAATGTAAGGTGTACGCCATCTTCTTTACCAACTTCCAAACACATCTTCCTATCATCTCGTAAGTATGTCTTCAAGGTTGAACGTGATAACATAGCCATAGCTCGGCAGCATCGATGTGCATTCCGTGCGTGTTTCCAGCAGCAGCGAGCCGCTTCGCAATTCGCATCAGTGCGTCACTACTCTCAACGTGTCAGACAATATTAGACACGATGTGACACGCATCACCACTCAAAACGTCTCAGCCAATATGAGACACGATAGCACGTAACTAGTGTTAATTTTAGAGGAGATGATTAGGATAAGTTTGAGAGGAGAAATGTGAAGATTGAGAAAATGTAAAAGGAGGTGATTACTTGATGGTTTGTTACTTTATTGCCACTTTCAATCATACTAATTTTTGTAAGGCAACAAACTAAACACATCATTATCTATCACCTTACCAAACTTTGATACTAATTTTGGTTTGACAACAAACTAAACACATTATCTATGTCACCTTACCAAACTTTGATAATTCTATAAGTTTCTAATCTTAAAAAATCTACCAAATATTGGTAAGACACTAAACTAAACATAACCAACATAACAAAATTTGGTGATGCCAAAATGAACAAATTGGACAAACCCTAAGAGTTAATTATTTTAAACATAAAAAATAGATTAATATATTTTTTTAAAGTAATTTTTTATATTTTTTTAAAAAACACACTATTTAACCGTACGAGCAAAAAACAGGAATTTCTTCCTTGCCCTCCTAACGGACGGTGCAAAAGATATTGAATTCATACATTGGGATGGGTTCAAAGAGCAAAACATAGTGTGTATATAATAGATGGGAAATTACCATACTACCCCTCAAAAAACACTATTACAACACCCTTAACAGTAAGTACATAATACAGTAGTACACCATGTTTTCCATCAAAATTCTCAGCAGGGAGAGATGAAAAACAGGAGACGTACAACTAGAATGATAGAATCTGGTACATTTCCAGATCCTATGCATATATCAACTCCCGGGGAACTAGACTAGCACTGATCAAAATTTCACTCTCCGGTTGCGTAGAGCTGCCTACATTAACATCACGCGGTACAAAACCGTTAAATTAACTGTGCATTTTACTCAAAAGCTTCAGGGCCAACGCCTCCTGTTGCGCGAGAACATCCCCGTCCTTCACCACATCTTTGCCACCTTCTTCGTCGTCGCTGTTGAAGTACCTCTTCTTACCCTTGGAGGCTGTCTTCTGGTCTCTGTCCGACTCCAAGCCGCTGTCCTCTGACCCCGCGTCCATTTCCTCATTCCTCTTGCGCTTGAGCTTCAGCTTCTTCTGTAGCTTCTTCTCGCGCACGATCCTCTTGTGTTCGAGCTTGTCCTCCTTGTCATGCTCCTGCATCTCTCTCAACATCTCTGCGTACCTCTGGGTAACTGTTGGAATAGAACAAAAAATTACATATTAGTTTTGAGCTCATAACCTAAATGCAGAATAATATGAAAGGATCAGAAGAGGATGGACATACTTTTCTCCTTGTCAATTACATCTCCTGAGCCCACTTCTTCAGCTATGGACGCAAGAGGAGGGATAGTGTGGCCTTCATCGTCAAATTTGACCCTTGTACCCAATGGCCTGTGCACGTTTATCTTCAGCTTCTTCTTTTTCATGGACTTATTTCCCAACCTGATAATGACAATAGGTTAAGAATAAATGCCACAAAACAGTATCTACAAAAAGAAATTTCGTGGTCTGATGTTAAAAAGGTGGAAGTAATTCCTTATACTGAAAAATTAGTTGGAAGGGACTTACTGTGTGACTTTCTCTGGTTCATTATTTGTATCTGCGGTTGACTCCTTGGGATAAAGGACATCATCAGGACCATCATCCATATTTACATCTGTTTGTTGCTCCTTGGGATAAAGGATATCATCATCCCCATCATCCTCAATTGAGTTACTTTTGACCTGTGGATTAATTTCTATAACTTCTGTTTTGGAACTTCTTTTCATCCGTTTCACATCGATATCCCCCATATATTTCTTTGGCACATTCTTTTTGTGGCTAACAAAACGAATCTTTGGAGTAACAGGAAGACCAAGAGAAGCAGCATATGCGGCAAAATTCTCCATGGAGAACCTGCTCAGATCAAACACCTCTTTGTCGCTCTGGAGGTACACTGACTTCAGATAGGTGACAAAAGCCCTTTTACCCAGTTGCTGCAAATTGGGATATTGCACCAGCACTGATGCTATATTCTGAGATATCTGCTGCAGTTGTTCTGTGTTTGGCTAGAACAAAGAAATTTGGACAAGTAATAAAACAGGAAATGAGCACATGAAGTATTTGCAAGCTCTAAATGCACAAATTGAGCAGTTCTATGGTAAATCACCTATTAACATTGTTAGTTTGTCATCAAGAATAGATTTGTCATTTCAAAGCTTACCTCAAAGTGAACTGACATACATCAATCTTAAAAAATACTTTTTTTTCCACTAAGCAAGTGTAATAGAAGAAAGGATTATTGCTAACCTTTTTAATATGTATAGGTATTTTACTTTCGGCTGCCTTCAATTTTTCAAGCATTTTCTCTTCCTCTGGACAAAGGAAGGTAAGAGCTTTTCCTCTCTTGTTATAACGAGCTGTACGGCCAACTCTGTGGATGTACAGAGCAATGTTTTCTGGGCAATCAACCTAGAAAATAAATGAATAGATTAGAGGATGCGAAGTTCAAGCAGGTAAATAGTGTTTGTAATTAACTTACTTGTACAACCCAATCAACATCCTCTATATCCAATCCTCTCGCAAATATATCAGTTGAGAATAGAACCGAGTGTCCCTCTTTGAACTCTGCTACTATGGCTTGCTGTACTTCGTATTTCATCCGTCCATGCATACATCTTAAAGAAATACCAGGACGGAGCTTCTTGAAAACTTCATACACAAATTTTACCTGCCAAAACCTCATGTTTAAAGCAAATACAACAAATATGCAACCTTGAGAGAAACGGACAGATGATTACCTGCTTGACACTGGATAAGAATACAAGTATTCTTGACTTTAGATGACGTTTGATGAAACTCCAGAGCATATTTAGCTTCTGTTCAAGAGGCACGATCATGGCATACTGCTCAAGGGTATCAGGAGTAGCTGTGCTAGCCTCCTCATGCACACTTATATATTCAGGATCCTTCAGGCTAACCCTTGCAAGGTCCTTAACTGATTTTGTCTGCGTGGCAGAGAACAGCAATGTTTGTCTAACTTTGGGAAGCTGAGAAACAACATTGTCAACTTGCTCTTGGAAATTTTTATCAAGAACTTGATCTGCCTCATCAATCACCAAAATCTGTTTCCTACCAAAAGGGCAGCATTTTAGATTATCACTATATCAACATTTGCAATTCACCAGTCTTATGGAACAAGATATGTATAGTGACCTGGATCTGTGAGCAATCAAAGTTTGTGGTCTCGCCCATGTGTTGAAGTAAGCGCCCAGGCGTGCATACTAAGATATTCATGTTGTTTATGACTGCCTTCTCTTCATCAAGACCTTTGCGATTACCAACAATACAAGCACCACTGAAGCCATGAAGCTTCCCTACCTTCTGGAAAACATTAAAAATTTGCCCAGCTAAATCCTTATTGGGAGAAAGAACAATGCAACCCACACCATCCTCGGGACCCCATCTCTCTCTATACAGCTTCTCTAAAGCCTGCCAGATAGAATTGTGATATGGTAAGCTCACCAGGCAAACTTTAGTCATTATTACCTTGAACAATAATTTGAACTTGCCAATCAATATGAAACAAATACTACAGTTTCAAGAGAAAGATTCACAGAGTTAAAATCTTTTCAAAGAAAAATGTACAATGGGGTAGGAGGAGTAGAAGTGAACTCTAATTGCATACTCTGCTTTACTTGCGGGAGATTGGCAAAACACCCCTCATGGGAGTATGTGAATTGTTAAAAATCAAAAGCTTTGATCACAATTCACGGTGCTAATGACAGTTATTAGTTTGCATCCTCGAAATGAGGAAATAACGGGGCAAACTAGCAGCATAAGATTCGCATCGCTATGACATTTCTTAGCCTGCATCCTCAATACAAGGAATTCACGGAGGAAACTAGCAGCATGAGATTACCGGGATGACGAAGGCAAGGGTCTTGCCGGAGCCAGTCTTGGCGGCGCCGAGCACGTCGCGGCCGCAGAGCGCGTGGGGCAGCGCGGCGCGCTGGATCTCGCTCATCTCCGTGTACCCGGCCTTCCGCAGCCCGTCCTTGGTCTTCTTCGACAGCGGCAGCTCGTCGAACCGCGTGCAGGCGCCGTACTCCGGGTAATCGCCGGCCGCCTTGGGGTTCCCCCCGGCCCCCTTGCCTCCCCGCTTGGAGGTGGCGGAGGAGGACGAGGAGGACTTCGAGAGGGGAGGCGGCCTGGTGCCCCGGGCGGGCTTGCCGGCGTCGATCCAGGCATCGAGGAAGCGGATCTCGTCGGTCTCCCGGAGGCGCGTCTGCTTCGCCGCGCCGCGGCTCCCCGGGCGGCGCATGGCGGCGGCGGCGCCGCTAGGGTTTAAGGTTGTTTTGGGGGCGGACTGGCGGAGGGCTTTCTGGTTTCAAAGGGGTTGCGCCGTTGCGGTGACAAGCCTAATAATTGTAACCTCACTATAAAAAATGAGTATATTGTCTTAAAACAAGATATAAATGAGGCTACAACGAAATTTCCATCTCAATTAAAAAAAAGGGAGATTACAAAACACAACTTTCGAGCAAAAGAAAAAAAACAAACGTGAGTCAATCTAACCGTTCAGAAATTTATAGAACCTAGCACGAGTTGATCTCTTGTAAATTTATATGAATTCATACTACACTACACGACAGATAATGTTACATAAAAATAAAATTAGAAAACAATGGTACATATTAGTGCAAAATAAACTTATTGCAATAGTTGATAAAACATACTGGGGCAAAAAGATAATGTGTTAAACAATCATTAAACTAGTAAGGTAGTAAGGTTGGGTTCTTTACTCAATAGTTCCCAGCTTCATCCCACTCGTTTTCGCGTGCACGCTTCCAAAACAGCTAAACTGTGCTTTTTGCAAAAAATTTTATAGAAAGTTACTTAAAAAATCATATTAATCCGTTTCTAAAAAAATAGCTAATACTTAATTAATCATACGTTAATTAGTCGCTTCATTTTACGCGTGTTAGAAATTAGTTTCCAACTCGGTTTGCCGAACACAGCCTGAGATGTTTCTTTATTTCAATGTTACAACTAGCGAGGTGCAAAACATAGCTTAAAAATGTCTTTCACAATCCAAAAAAATAATTGATAAATGTCCAAACAGACAAAAATGGAAACATTCTAATAAAAAAAAGGTGAAAAATATATTACAACATATCAACAAAATAATTCAATAAAAGCCTACCTATATATATATATGATCTAGCAATAGTTTTCTGGTGTTAAATCAAGTTGTGATTTTATAATTCACGATCACCTTTGGTCCGAACCACTTGAGCCGTGGTCCAAGGACTATGATTGGTGGACCATTAGGATAGACATTTTTCTATCTCATAATCACTATGCAAGGCCCAACTTTTCATGGGATTTCTCGAACCTTGGGCCAGTCTTGAGTCCGTTCCTTGCGACCTGCAACCTTATAACTTTTGGCTAGCTTTTTTAAGCAAAGCCCGGAATGAATTCTATTTTAGAAAAAATATAGATCTATCTTCTTGTTTCCCTCGGGCATCAATTTGAACTGCATCATCATTCTCAAAACCAATAGAATCAAGTAGAGTGATAACGAGTAGGAGCGACAAGGTCATACAATCCCTAATTGTATCATTTGTTAGCATTGTCTTAAAGCTAACTTATCCCCCCTAACAGCATCACATGTGCGCATCCTCATGCCAAGGCAATCTTATCTTGTTATGTCAGTTGCATAGAGCAAGAGCAAATGATATTAGCTATTGATGTCGGAGCAGGACCCTGTTGTCCTTCAAAGAATTGAAGGCCACTCTCCAACTCATAGGACACATGTTCTTCCTCGCCAAAGACAAATTTAGGAACTTAGGTCTTTGAAGGGCTTGAAGAAGCTTTGAAAACCTCGATGACTCAAGCAATCAAGGATGCTGCAGAGATCAAGCTGATCAAAGATACTTCAAAGACCATGATAATTGAAGACACTTCAATGAGAGGCTCATGGAGAGTCGCATGTGGAGAGCGTAAACCAAAGAATACATGACGTTGTTGCATATTTCAAGTTGATACTCGTGACCACTTAGCTTAATGGCCCAATAGGTATTGAATATACGGTATTGCTCTTAAGATACCTATCTTTGAAAGGACACAATTGTAATTTCCTTACGAACCATTCCATTGTACATAAAATGACCTAATAACCAATGAGAGACAAAATTTACACACATTATCAAGAGGCACTTAGTCTTCGAATTCCTTAAGTTTCTCTCATTTATTAAGGACAAGGGATAACTCTTACTTTGAACTATCCCTATTTTTTCCGTTATTCACCATGGCGACAACTCACAGTTGCACACTACGTATGCCTTGATGCAAGATGTAATAGAGCTTACAGGGATCCATTTGGTGGCTTTAGCATTAAAGGTCTAAAGGATGCTTCAATGTTAAACAACTCGGATTGTGCCTAAATAAAAATGTTGAACATCTATACCTTACCGTCTGATATAACTTCTGGCTCTTGTAGGATGCCCTACTGATGTCTAATGCCGTGGCGCGCATCCAATGCATGAATAAAAACATTATCTTAAATACTTATATGTAAATTACTCTATGGATAAATATATTTTAAGCTATGTTTGATAAAATTTAACCAGGTGCCTCATTTCTCGTAACATAGGAGCTCTCTCGTTCTTGTATTAGAACAAATTGCAGCAAAATTATCTGGCCAAGCTTTTAAAGAGGAGTTAATGTGATTTTCTAAACCTCCTGTCTGTTTCCGTTGCATTTTGTTATAACTTATAATCACTAATATATGGACATGTTACCAACTTCTAGCTCTGTTTTCCCCTGATGGATCTGTTTGCTTTGCTCTATACTGCAGGTGCAGGGATTCATTCCTACTCCCATCCATAACCTATAATATAGTTAAAAAAATCATTTTACCAAAAAAAAAGACTTCACAATTTAGTTCTTAGTTAAAATCTCAGTACTTTCAGTTTGAAGAAAACATAAATTCAGATACCCTGCCTAGACTCGGTTTTCAGCCGTTCATCATGGTACTTAAGCTTAGCTTGCTTAACAGTGTATTAGCCCAACAAAATTACTCCTCCTCATCTTTTGAAAAAGACATATTTTTACTCGCTGGAGCTGTGGACAGAGGTGACCCCAAGATATTTGCAGACAAAGCCGTCTTTTTTTTTTTGAATAAACCCGTAGTCGAGCTTTATTGAATCAGGATAGTTACATCGTTCGACAGAAAAGAGACAATAAAACTAGGGGGATCATCATCCCAAATACAATTTTCTTTTGTGCACATTGCTCGCCTAGCTAATTCGTGGGCCACTTGATTAGCTTCTCTCTGGAGATGTTCAATAGAAATTTCCTGGAAACCTCCCCAGACCATCGATATTTCATCATAGATTGCAGCACCTGAATTTGCTGTGAAACCTCCATTACTCATAATATCAACCACTTCTTGGCAATCTGATTGAACTATTAGGCGATTTCCCCCAATACGCTGCGCAAGCATAACAAAGCCGTCTTTTTTATTCAATACGGGCATCCCTTTCCGCACATGGGGGCCGCACATGCAAGTTGGGAGGAAATCGACCCGACCAGTGACAGTGACCACAACTTGCTGCAAGTTGCAATCTTGCACCCTTTCTCCGGCTATTTCTGCAGCCGGAGAGTGACGGGATGCGCACGCCGGAGAATCTGCCATGGATTATCATTACCCCATGGAGGAAGAGGTGCACGAGCGCCCAAGATTCCGGCGCCCGGTCCACCCGTGGCAGTGGCACCAATGGCAGCAGCTCCGCGGCCTCCTCTCGTCGTCGTCGTCTCCGTCTCCGGCGGCGGGGCAGAGGAACAGCCATGTCAGCTGGGAGGAGACCGCCGCCGCGCACCTCTACTCCGCCAGCCTCCCCGGTAATCAAAACATCATCTCACTCTCACTCTTCTTTGAATATTTGGTGCTTTAATTTCTTTGATACAAATGATGGTTAGGTGTGACGAAGGAGGAGATCAGGGTGGAGGTAGAGGACGCCATGTACCTCGTCATCCGCACCGAGCTCGATGACGCCGGTGACGGCGACGGCGGAGGCGTTGGCCGGAGGAGCTTCGCGAGGAAGTTCCGGCTGCCGGCGATGGTGGACGCCGACGCCATCTCGGCCGAGTACACACACGGCGTGCTCAGGGTAACCGTCCCGAGGCTGCACACGCGGGCTCGCCCCGTCGTCAACCTCGCCGGCGGCGGCGGCGGCGGCGGCGGCGGCCCGGCCTGCGACCCCGTCGCCCGAGCAGCCTGATTAGTGATTTGATATCAACAAAGAAAATTACTTACTATTAAGTTGTACAGTGAGCTTAGGATTGGGCAGTAGTAATAGTAGTATAGTGGACTGTACAATTCTCAGGCATTCAAAATTTCAGAAATTGGCAGTGCCTGTTCGTTATCTTGTGTCAGTTGTTTGTGCTAGTACTCCATTTCTGTTCTGTTGCAGTAAAACGTGAAGGATTTGGGAAGCTAGTTTTGACTGCTGTTGTCAAGGAGACGATTTGTGCCTTTGTGGTTGGGAATTGGAGATTGGTTGGGTGTGGATATTGTCAATCTTTTTTTGGTTCCTGTTGGTGTGAGAAAGCTGATGGGCGATGACGGCGACGCTTGTGGAAGGTGACGCTCACCTTTCCTCCTCCTCCGACGTGATGTACGGAGCCGCCGCCGGCAGGCTACACGGGATACCGGACATTGGCCCAGTCGGTGGCCTGGCCGGCGGCGCGTCGCCATTCCGGCCTAACGTTAATGAGTCGCAGGGTTGTGGTCATCCGATTCCGACCCAAGTAGAATGGGCCTCACCGTTTCGGCACAACTAGTATGGGCCTCTCGTCGCCAGCATCCCGTTGGAATAAGTTCACTTTACGTCTCTCAATTTATCGCCGAGTCTGAAATTTATCCCTAAAACGCAATACCAGATATGACGCGTCCCTCAACTCCTAAAACCAGTGCAAATAAAGTTTTAAGGTGGTTTGGATGGTGGTTTCAACTGACGTGACACTTAAGACAAAAAAAACCGTGGGACCCACGTGTCAGTGACCATCTAGTTAAAAATAAAAAATTGCAATGGGACCCATGTCTCCTCCGCCGAGAGACTTCACAAGCGGTCATCGTCAACCCAAAAACAGCATTGCCGTCAGTGATCGAGAACCTGGTGGGCGCCATGTTGGCCGGAATGGAGAAGGGGAACGCCGTTCTTCGGTCATTGTCGACAAAAGCACAATGATGGTCAAAATCGGAGAAGAAGAGCATGAAGATGGAGGAACACATAGAGATCCAAGGACGTGATACCTTGTGGGGACGATGACGCTCCCGTCGACGTCAAACCGATGGCGGCCCGTGCCACCCAACCACTCACCTTGCCCGGACTCGTAGGAGGATGGCGACGACCATTGGCACCGGGGGCATCAGCGTACATCGACATAGGAATAAATTCACTATAGGTCCCTCAATTTGACGGCGAGTTTGAAATTCATCTCTAAACCGAAATACCATATATAACGCGTCATTCAACTTCTAAAACAAGTGCAAACTTGGTCCTAAGGTGGTTTCAGCTGACATGATGTCTATATGGCTGGTTTGACTGGACCATCGTCCCATGTGACATTTACAATCATAAAATAATGGTAAGTATTCGGTTAAAAATAAAAAATTAGTAGGACCCATTTCATCCCTCTTTCTCTGCCCTCTTTTCTCACTCCCTCCTCTCCTTTGCTCTCTCCCTTTCCTCATCGTCACCGTCACCGGGGCACGCCGCAGCTGTGGTTGACCCCACGCGACAGGTGTCGCTTGCTCCCCACCATCGGCTGCCTCATCCTCTCCTGCGCACCGATGAGGGAATAAAGTGGTTCATGGCGGCGTCACCGGAGCGATGTCATCCCCGGGAGCGAGGACCGCCGGACGGAGGGCATCAGGCAGCTGGCGGGCCTCCTCGGCTCCCAACAACGACGAGCGACCAGCCAACACATCTGGACACCGGGCAGCGATGACGTCTTCCCCTGGAGCAAGGACAGCGGGACGAAGGGCACTAGGCAGCGAGGCTCCTTGACTCCCGACGGCTGTGGGCGGCCATCCGCCAGATCCTGGAGCGAGAACCTCGACGCCGTGGACAGCAGCGTGCTTGGTGTCGAAACCTCATCAGCGGCGGCAGAGTTTGCGGTGACGCCGACGAGGAGCTCGACTTCGAAGTGGGCCCGTTCCCGTGGCTGGCGAGCCACGGTGTGGTATGGGCACGGAACTCGGCCCGCGGCGCACAGAGGCGAGGAATGGCACGGGGAGCAGATCGTCGCTGACTCCTCTCTGCCGCCCGAGCTGGTCGCGCGACTTCGGTCCGACTGCCATCACCACGGCGCAGCCTCCCGCCAGCGGTCACCGCCCCTCTCCTCATAGTCCGCCGCCCCTCTTCGCGCCTCCTGCCGTGCTTCTCACGCCGCCCTTAAGGAGATGGGAAAGCGAGAGGAAGAGAGGTGGAGAGAAAAGGAAGTAAAAACTGGTCACTGTCATGTGGGGTTCACGTGAATCGTATATTGATTTAGGTTAAATGGATATTTTGGTTTAGGGACGAATTTCATGCTCTTAAGAAAGAACTTATTTTTCACTAGTACAGTGTATATAGTCGCGCATTCGCACGACTTTAACCATCGTATTATATGCTATGCATATGAAAATATATGAATTATATTATATGCACAAAGTATTTTTTATCATTATAGTTGTGGTAACTTGCTCTATATTTATATTATTTAGCTTAGATTTTTTAATGAATTAGAGAATAAAATTAGCTGGAGGTCTGGTTAAAACAAAATCTAGAATTATTTTTTATTTACAATAAACAATTTATTGCAAAATTTACATTTATATGTTACACTAAATTCACCTAATTATTATTTACGCCATCTTCTCTGCTGTATGGGTCCATGCTTTGCTTGACCCTCTTATCTTACCCTTATTTTAAATTGGTGCTTCTGGTTTGAGAGGATATATTATGAGTTTTTAATTTTAAATCAAACCAATAGCTCTATGTATTATTATAAAAATCGTCTTAAAATTGAGCTATCGTTCCATGCACATTTTGTACATATAAGTGTGATAAAACCTAGAGAATTTGTTGTGCCCGATGTTAATTTGTTCATAAGACCAGACTTAATAAAAAGTACTTTCTTTGTTTCAGAACGTAACAATTTAAAATTAGATGAGACAGAGTACTGTTTTTATGGACTAATTTTTAGATTATATGAAAATTAGATGGGGTTTTTGTATTCTTTTTCCGGAGCTTGGCAAAAATTTTCTGCATTTTATATTCGAACACCATGATTGCCCGTGTCATGTGCAATGTGGGACCGTGGATTGCTTGGAAAGACATATATTTGTTCCCTCTGCATTTTTTTTCATTATATTTGTTCTCTCACACGTGGGAGGCAGACACTGAAAAGCTCCAGAAAGACCCAGCTTTACTATTGTTCACTGATCCAATCCTAGGGCTTCCTGCCTTTTTTTTCATCCATCAGACGGTCCAATTATTTTTGCTGACGTGGATCAATTGGGTGATATTTCTGGATGGAATAACTCTATTTTTCCTTTTTCAACTCATGTCCCTGGTTAAATCGCATTACTCAACCGTAAAACCGGATATAACCTGTCCCCCAACTCTGAAAACTGGTGCAAATCGACTCCCCGGGCGGTTTCGGAGGTGGTTTCGTCCGATGTGGCAGTCCAACGTGACGTGCCACACCACCGCCGCGACAGCATCTCGGTCGAACGAGCCGTTGCTCTTGTCCCTCATGATCTCCACGCCGACGCCCCTCTCCACCATGGCCCGTGCGATGATGCCCTGGTCGATGACCAAGGGGAGAACCACTAGCGGCTACCCAAACACAACGCCCTCGATGGTGGAGCCCCAGCCGTAGTGCGTTAGGAATGCGCCCACCACGCCGTGCGCGAGCACCCACACCAGCAGCACCCACCGTGTCCACACCACGCCGCCCCGCCACATCTGCTTCTTGAACCTGTCGGGCAACACGCCGCCGATGGTCGGGTTTCGTAGTGCCCACAAGAAGCACACGCCGGCGAGCTCTAGCCCAAGCGCGAGCTCGTGGAGGTTGTTGGTGATCAGTGGCACCTCACTGCACAACGCGATGTAGATGACGGACTTGGGAGGCTGGCCATTGAGCCATTGCAAGACCTCATAGCGGCCGGCGATGGCTTCGTTGTCGTCGTCACTGACGGGATTGGTCAGCGGCAGGAGCCCCGCGAGGACAGTGGGTTTTCGGAAGAGACCGGTGAGGAAGTAGAACAGCCGGGGCTCAAGCTCTTGGCTGCTGCGGTTGATGATAAGGCAGCACCGCTCCTCAGTTCGCCAGAAGTGTTCGGCGTCGGGCATGCTAGACACGTTGGCCTTGAAGGCATCGGCGATCCACTCGACCTCGCGACGGCGGAAGGCAATGGTGAAAGGGAAGGGGATCCACTTGGGCAACACGGTGAAGTCCTCCGGCGCTGTGTGGGGATATTGGACATTCGCCCAACATGACCCAAACATCACGTTCATGGCGCCCGGGATGATATGATACATGGCGCATGGCATGCTGTGCTCGTCGGCGATGGACGAGAGCCAATGGTGGCAGAAGTCGACGATGATCTAGTCCAACCGCTTCGTGCAGCCGGCGAGGAACACCGCGAATAGGGCGGCGAGGCCGTCGCAGGCCTTCTTGACGAGCTTGTCCTTGTCAGGCGGCACGTCGCCTGTCGACTCGGCACCCTCAGGCAGCCCCTCCATCGTTGGCATCGACAGCGGATGGAAGCGGAGATGATCGAGTAGGCTCGCGGGCATGTGGGTCCTACCTAATTTTCTATACTATGAGTGCCACGTAGATGTCACGTGAGTTGAAGACCTAGTCAAGATGTCACGTGGATGCCACATAAGCTAAAACCGGACTCAATACTGTCTTAGGAGTCGATTTGTATCGGTTTTTGAAGTTGGGGGACGGGTTATATCCGATTTTACGGTTGAAAGATACGATTCAACCATAGACATGAGTTAAGAGAGGCAAAATAAAGTTATTCCTTTCTGGATTCACCATTCACCTAGAGAGATATGGCCTCTGGTCCGCACGTACGCCACAGTTCCGGCCGAATCTATATGGCCCGGAATTACGTCATAATCCCGTTCCGGCCCAGAATTTTTTGTATTTTTAGATTTTTTTTTAATATTTACAGAAATATTATAGCGCCGAAAAAATTTGCAAAAATAGACCCTGCCGCCCTTCGCAAGGGCGGCAAGCCGACGTGGCACACGCGCGCTGGACGGCGCGGGACGGCCGTCAGCGTTTTGCACTCTGCCCCCTTGCCGCCCTGGCAAAGGGCGGCAAGACCCCCTTGCCGCCCTTACAGAGGGCGGCAGGCCTGCCCGCCTATAAAACCCAGTCGGCTGCTTTCAGGAGGCCATTCCCTCCTCACCTCTCCACATCCAAAAAAAAAGGAGAAGGGGAGGAGAAGAAAAGAAGAGGCGAAGCCCTACCGGTTTCAAACTTCGATTTCAGGTAATATTCGTAGATTATATACGTGACTAAATATATGATGTTAACTAGGATATCACTTGTATTTTTGTAGAACTTTGGTTGGATAAATGCATTGTATGAAATAGGGTTTTACCTGTGGTACTATATAAATATATATTGTTAGATGTAGGTAACTTAGTAGATCTGTAGTATTTGTAGTTATTAGGTTTGTAGTTTTAAATGTTGTTGAGTAACATTGCAATAGAATATATAAAAATTTAGGTACGTTGCAAAGAAGATATTACACTGTAGTCGTTTATTATGTAAAATAATGGCCTAGTAATTAACTTTACAGATATGTCCAGTAAACTTATATTTCAACTATACCATGGTCAAGGAAACGTCCGTTATGGGCCAACTGGGGTAGATCTGTCAGAATTTATTGTAACAGCAAGGGGAATTGATAGGCCAGCTGAGAGGAGTGTACCTTCTATAAAAAAATGGTTGATGCGGGGCTTGGGAGTTGATCCACAGACTAGTGACATTACAATCTATGTTGTAGTAAGTCGGGCAACAGAGGGTTTTTATTGGGAACTAATGCCGGTTCAAAACTCTGGGATGTGGAGATGGTATGTGGAGAATGCATTGCAACGTGGGTGGCCTCTAGCTATGGTTCCGTATGTTCATCCGAAGGATCCAAGTGTACAGATGAACATGGATGATGGCGAGGGGCCAAGTGCAGAAGTGAATGAGATTGAAGTGGATCAGGTCAATGCACCAGAGGAAGATGGAGTAGCTCCAGTAGTAGCTCCAGTAGGCATGCAACCTGGTGGAGTGGCTGACGAGGGGGAGACTGTGGGTGCCATTGTGGACGAAATGGAAAAAGAGGATCGTGACAACGAGCGTGTGGAGGAAGATGATTCGTCAGATGATGACGAGAACAATATTAATCCAGCTGAATGGGCTAGTGATGATTTTTCTGGTTTGGTCATCTCTGAAGGGGAAAATGTGAGATGGGAGTACAAGGAAAACGAGATTATCGAGGGAGCGAGGTATGGTAATGGAGAAGACATGAAGGAGGCGGTGAAGCATTATGCAGTGTCACTTCATAGGGAGTTTTGGGTTGCCAAGTCTAACCGGACACAATATGAAGTTAGGTGTGTTAATGAAAAAGATGGGTGTCCGTGGAGAGTGCACGCCTATAAGGGGAAATGGAAGGACTACTGGACAGCGTCGGTCGTTACGAAACATACTTGTTATCTACCTGGTGTTCAGAAATACCACAGGAACATTACATGTGCATTTGTTGCATCTGAGATGTATGCGCATGTCGTGGACAATCTGGCATATGAACCGAAGTCAATAATCCGACATATCGAACAGACATTCAAGTATACAATTAGCTATGCCAAGGCGTGGAGGGCCAAACAGAAAATAATAGAGATGAGATTTGGAACTTATGAAGCCTCATATGACAATTTGCCACGTCTGCTATCTGTTATCCAACAAAGAAACCCTGGGACCTCTTGTGCACTCAAGACATTCCCCTCAATTGAACATCCTGGCAAGACTGTGCTGCAAAGAGCGTTCTTAGCTCTACATGCATGCAAGATGGCATTCGTGCACTGTCGTCCAGTTCTTTGTATTGATGGCACATTTTTGACCGGGAAGTATCGGGGCCAGATACTAACAGCAATTGGGGTAGATGGGAACAATCAGGTATTACCGTTGGCATTTGCTTTTGTCGAGAGCGAGAACACCGACAGCTGGTACTGGTTCCTCCATCTGGTTAAGACAGAAGTTGTTGGTATGAGGCCCAATGTGTGTCTAATACATGACAGGCACGCCGGTATGCTTCGAGCGATAGAAGAGTTAAAGTTTGGGAGTATGGAAAGAGGATACCCTGGCCAGTGGGAAGATGTACAAAGCAGGTGGTGCATGCGTCATATGGGAGCTAATTTCTTCAAGCAATTTAAGAACAAGGAGTTGATGAACATGTTCAAGAGGCTATGCAATCAGAACCAGGAGAAAAAATTCAATGAGCTTTGGAAGAGATTAGATGAGTTGACAGGCAAATGTAGTGACCAGCGTGCAACAAGACCAGCGGCCGCTGTACCTGACCCTCCTCAAGCACTCGGAGCTCTCCCAACAGACAGTGTAACATTGGTTAGAAGAACTGGGGAGCAAATTCGAAAATTTTCTCAGTGGATTGAGAATGAGCCAAAAGAGAAATGGGCAAAGACTTATGACACAGGTGGTGCTAGATATGGTATAATGACAACAAATTTGGCGGAAGTTTACAACTGGGTGATGCGCGGTGTCCGTGGACTCCCACTAGTTGGTATAGTGGAGTTCATTTTACATGGGACATGCAAGTATTTCAGGGAGCGGTTCCAAGCAGTTTTTCCCTCTATGCCGAACAACAACATTTTATTTGGAACTTTCATGGAGAAAAAACTAGCGGAGTGGCGTGCAAAGGCCATGAAACATCGAGCTCTAGTGCAAGGTACCCAACAACACAGGTTTGAGGTACTCTGCCAAGACAAGGCAGGCAGGGGTATCTACCGCAAGAGAGTAAAGCAGGAGTGCGTTCTCAAAGACGACGGCACATGTCACTGCTCCTGTAGAAAGCCGACGCTGCTCCACAGGCCATGCACCCATGTCATTTCCGCGGCATCTGAGTGTGGCATCCAAGATGCAGTATATGTGTCACAATACTTCTCCAAGCAAGCAATATATCACACATGGAGTGGCGAGATTTTTGGCTTCGGTGTAGCTGGGGAGTTCACAAAGATTAACGATCCGATAATCTATATTCCTGACCCAACGAAACTCCGAGACAAGGCGGGACGGAGGAAGACTCGGCGCATCCGCAACGATATGGACGAGTCGGAGGCAGGCAGGGTGAAGCGGTGCAGCAAATGCGATGAACGTGGCCACACCTACAAGTATTGTCCTGAAGACAAGGAAAAACCAAGTGCGGCAGAGGCAGGTCTATCAGGATCAGCAGCAGATGGAGCTCGCCCTACGGGTGAAGGCACTACTTCAAGGCGACCCCGTCCTAGACGTTCTCGTGGAACGTCCGGTTACGTGGTGTAGTTCGTGTGTTGTATGTTGGCAAAAGGCTTTGCTTGTAATTTCGTTCGAACTTATCGATATGTTCGCATTGTGTTGTGTTGCGAACCACTTGTTAGACTTCCGCATGTAATGTCTTTATGTTTTACGGCTTGTAATTTTGTTTTATGTTATTTCATTCTCGTTACGTGCCTTTGTGTAACGAAAGTTATGTTCTCAATAATCTGCACTCTTGCATGTCTCTATAAGTATTCTTCCGTTTCAGATAACTTGTTTTTACAATTATATTATTACCTTCTTATTTACCCTAACATGTAACACGTTATTTGCAGAGATGGCACATCCTGAGTTGTTGGATCCGGCGATAGATCAGCGCCACCGGTCGTACCTTACTGCGGTGGAGGGGGCTCAGCTTGGGACGTTCCGTCCACGGTCGTCACGCGAGCGACTTTTGGTTCACGACTCCTTCGTCGAGAGGTATGGTTTTACTGTGTTCACGACACCGGGCTTACCTTACTACGGTGGAGGGGGCTTAGCAATGTGTTCATTTTAACGTCTGGTATTATTTCGCTTTCGCAGGTTGCGTGAGGCCGGTCTCTTACCGTTGGCTCGGCTAGTTGAGGCCGCCACCGGCGACGCTGACGTGACGAGACGTTGGGACCCGGACAGGTCCCTCCTAGCAGCGTTGGTCGACCGGTGGAGGCCGGAGACGCACACTTTTCACCTGCCGTGCGGTGAGGTAGCCCCTACCCTGCAGGATGTCTCGTACTTGTTGGGGCTACCGCTCGCGGGAGACGCTGTCGGGCCAGTTGACATGGGTGTGGACTGGAAGGACGAGCTGACGGCACGTTTCGCACCCGTGCAGCGCCTACCAGGTCTACCGCTCGAGCCGTTGCAGCAGCACCGCAACACCGGGCCTACGAAGAGGTGGCTGCTTCAGTTCACTGTAAGTTCTTTCTACCTAAACTGACGTGTATTATGTACGTAACTTGTAAAGTGCCTAACATTTCATCCAACGCTTGCAGGTTGACCAGCTACCGGAGGAGGCCGACGAGTACTCCTTCAGCCGTTGTTTGGAGGCGTACTTGTTGTGGCTTTTTGGGTGGGTGATGTTCTGTGGTAGTCACGGACACTCGGTCGACCGGGGTCTCGTGCACTACGCCAGGAGCATCGCCGACGCCGCGGTCGGTGAGGTGCCTCAGTGGAGTTGGGGCTCCGCGTTGCTGGCGGCTCAGTACCGTGGCCTCTGCGAGGCTTGTACCAGGACGGACCCTGGCGCGATCTTCGGTGGGTGCCCTCTCTTCATTTCTCTTTGGGCGGCTGAGAGGTTTGCGATCGGCCGCCCCCTTGTGGAGCACCACCCTTACGACGCGTCGCTGTACGAGAACAGACCGGCGGTCGACTACCCAACGATGGGTACTCTGTGGTGCCGGCGTCAGGTACGTCGCTAGTATTTGGTAATGTTGTCCTACTATTGTTAACTTCATCCTACGTCACACTGACCTTATTGTATTGCAGCGCCGATGGGCTCACGTGCAGGTTAGGCGGTCGTACGCGGAGTTTGTGATGGAGTTCGACCGCCTTCTGCCGACGGACGTAGTGTGGGAGCCCTACAGTGCCTTGCTTACCCACAGTCGGGCGCCGCTAGGCCTGTCCACACTCTGCACGAGGGACCAGGCGTACTGGATGACTACGGTTCCGATGGTGTTCGACATCTGTGTCGAGCCGCACGCACCTTACCGCGTGATGCGGCAGTTCGGCTTCCGTCAGTCCTTTCCAGTCCCGTTTCCGGCGGGCGTCACGGCTGCCGTTCACCGGTAAGCCGTTTTACTACGATTTAATATGTTGCATTAACATCGGGCTGTCCATAATAATTTGCTTTGTTTGTCGTTCGCCCTAATACAATACATTAATTTGCAGGTACTCGCGCAAGGGTCAGCACTCAGCTGGTCACTGGCCTGCCAAGTTGGGGCCTTTTCTCGACGACTGGTTGCTTGCTACCGAGGAGGTCGTGGACCACGCGGGAGAGCCACACACGGAGGAGGGGTATGAGGCGTACCTACGTTGGTACCAGCCACGCACCCGTACTAGAGTCACCTACGCTCCGACGGAGCAACAGGCCCACGCCGCGAGCGCCAGAGACCTCTACGCCAGGCACCGCGACCAGGACTTCGCTCGTGCGGTGAGTACCTTGCATCGCACCATCGTCTCATCATCCTTTCTGTTGGACAAAGGCTACGAATATTTACGTTGTAATTAACCGTGCAGGCCGTTGAGTGCAACAGGGTCGTCGTTGATGCTACAACGGCGATCCAACGGTTAGGCGCGGGGATTGAGGTGGGGGCAGACGAGCACCTGTCGACGTACACGCGGATACGGGACTCGATGCGCTCGGTTCTCCGTGCGCTGACCTGTCGTGCTGCCGACGTTGCTCAGGCAGACGCAGCACCACAGGTGCGTCCCCGACCGACTGCTCCTCGTCCAGCTGCGCACGTTCCTAGGCCGACACCCCCTCCCTTCGGAGGTACGTATATTCAAGGTCTATTTGTACATCATCAATCAATTGATACTCAATTTATGTGTAAGCTTACAAGTGTCGCGTCGTCGATGTGTAGGCTTCGCTCAGCCTGGGACGACGCCGGGCGCCCACTCCTGGCAGGCTGCGGGGTCATCGTCACAGGCAGGTGCGTCGGCCTCGCTGTCTACACAGTTTTGGCAGGACGCCGGGACTTCGTCACAGCCGGGCGGCACGTCTGTTGCGTCGGCCTCGCTGTCTGCGCAGTTCTGGCAGGACGCCGGGACTTCGTCTCAGCCGCCCGGCACGTCTTGGCAGGGTCCTACCGGGACTTCGTCCGAGCACGGGTGGGCTTCCGCCACGCACTTCGACCTTAGTGACTTCGACTTCCCGGACATTATCGGTCCCTCACAGCTTGGAGGCGCACCGCCGGTGCACACGCAGGAGCAGTCGCCCTCCACCCCACTCCCAGACCCTCGCGCTACCCGTGCTGTCCCACCGGATCGCTTCACGTACTCCCAGGACCACGTGCGAGCACAGGCCCGGAGGACCAAGCGGGGTCGCGGCGCGAGTCACGGCCAGTAGAGCAGACATCTCTTTATTTTTCTTTACATTCTTGTACTATATGGTTGTAAACTGAATATGTTGTTGTTTATATTCGGGACTCGCATTCCTACACTTCGCTGTTACGTTTTCCAAAAACAGGAGTCCCTTTCGCCACATGGACGAGTACTTTCGGTCGAGCCGATGCAGCTTTCTTTATTCGCGTGCGATACGACTGCGGAATGGCTTCTCATGCCCTTACATGTCACATCAGCATATGTCCAATCTTACTTTCGGCGAGAATTCCGCCCTCTATAAGGGCGGAAGGCCTTACTCCGCCCATATATAGAGTGGCAGGGTACTTTCGGTCGAGCCGATGCAGCTTTCTTTATTCGCGTGCGATACGACTGCGGAATGGCTTCTCATGCCCTTACATGTCACATCAGCATATGTCCAATCTTACTTTCGGCGAGAATTCCGCCCTCTATAAGGGCGGAAGGCCTTACTCCGCCCATATATAGAGTGGCAGGGTACTTTCGGTCGAGCCGATGCAGCTTTCTTTATTCGCGTGCGATACGACTGCGGAATGGCTTCTCATGCCCTTACATGTCACATCAGCATATGTCCAATCTTACTTTCGGCGAGAATTCCGCCCTCTATAAGGGCGGAAGGCCTTACTCCGCCCATATATAGAGTGGCAGGGTACTTTCGGTCGAGCCGATGCAGCTTTCTTTATTCGCGTGCGATACGACTGCGGAATGGCTTCTCATGCCCTTACATGTCACATCAGCATATGTCCAATCTTACTTTCGGCGAGAATTCCGCCCTCTATAAGGGCGGAAGGCCTTACTCCGCCCATATATAGAGTGGCAGGGTGCTCATTTCAACCGGTCCAACCGAAGGAAAAAAAAGAGAGGTGACTAAGAAGGAGAAGAGCTGCGAAGCATTGTTGCTGTGCTTATTCGAGCGCAGGTTAGTACAATATTCCGACGTATGGTTATATTTTGTGTCGCATACTAGTGTAATTACCATGTATTTGAAATTTGTGAGTAGATTTGTAGCACTTAGATACGGACCCTAGTTTATTTGCGAGTAGATCTGTAGCACTGTTAGTAGTTATGTTGAAATTTGTGAGTAGATCTGTAGCACTTAGAAGTGTGAATAATTTTAGACTAGATTTGTTGTGCACACGTTTGGTTTGTAGTAGTACTATATTTGACCGTACAATGAGAAGTGTTAAGGGTGTTTACAATATTTTATAGTTGTATTTTTAAACTGTAGGATGCCAAGGCGTGGAAAAGCTACCAACTCAAGGTAACATAAATCGTTTTTGTGATATTATGTGTTATTCGTTGTGCATGAAATGAGGAATCCTAGATTAACGGGTTAGGGTGTTTCATTTATTGTTCACTTGTAGTCGCCCGAAGACTGGAAATGCCTTCAACCCATTGCCTTTGCCTAGCGGTGTTCCAGTGCCCATGTGCTGGTGCGGTGATCCTTGCAAGGTAGCCAAGTCCGATGAAGAGGAGACGTACATGCAGAGATACTGGATGTGTGCCAATTTTGAGTTTGAGCCAACACCTGAGATACGCCGCATTAACTTAATGGTGAGGAACTGATGTTTTGTAATGATTATTTGGTGTATGAAGTAGTCTTCAACAACTTATTTGGTTAGTAAACATTGCATTTGTTGTAGACCCCTCCACCGCTATGTGATTTTGAGCAGTGGATCGACACCGAGATCAAGCCGCAAAACAAGGAGCGTTTGGAGTACATGCGGCAATGGGATGCAGAGCGCAAGGAGAAGATAGAGCAGAGACGCAAGGAGGAGGCCGCAGAAAAAGAGCACAAGGCTGAGGCGGAAAGGAGGCGTGTTGCTGCGTACAGGGAGGAGCGGGAGCGGAAGCTTGAGCGTGCGCGGCGAGCGAAGGCAGCAATGGAGGAGAACCCCGATGCACAGAGGAAGGGAAAGTGGCCTCGTTGCACTCAGTAGTATGCACGAGTTGGTAGTTGTATGGTGTTAGGGTTTAGGCCGGCCTTGTTTCGCTAAGTGGGTAGGAACGTGTTCCATCGGTTCGTGGGATCTCCATATCTATCCACTCAACGAATTTGCAGACCCAACGATATGCCTATGTAACATGTTATCATTATGTACGATCAAGTTAGCGTTCTGCGTATTCAGAATTGGTACTAGAAATTGGAGCACATAAGTCATACCCGATCCATGTTGCCACATTGGAAGAATCGCCTCCCCCGAGTATCTGAGTTGAGAGACGACTAAAATATACAGTCATCACCACAATGGCACAACGGACGGTCACACCATGGTGGAATGAAACCGCCCAAAGGATGATGTATTGACATATGAGGAGTGATGAATTTTCGGAGTTGTCCCAAAAGTATTTTCGGAATTTTTAAACATACTAGTTGGATGCCCATGCGTTGCAATGGGAAAAAAATTAGGGCAACTTTAAGGCCCCGTTTGGATGGGATTAGTACAACCAAGTTGTGCGTTCTGGAAATTTTCGGAGTTGTCCGAAAATCATTTTCGAAACTTCCGAAAAATTACAGAACCAAGTTGTGCGTTCTGGAAATTTTCGGAGTTGTCCGAAAATCATTTTCGGATCTTCCGAAAAATTACAGAACCAAGTTGTGCGTTCTGGAAATTTTCGGAGTTGTCCGAAAATCATTTTCGGAACTTCCGAAAAATTAAAGAACCAAGTTGTGCGTTCTGGAAATTTTCGGAGTTGTCCGAAAATCATTTTCGGAACTTCCGAAAAATTACAGAACAAAGTTGTGTGTTCGAGAGGGGACGGGCCGGCTCGACGGCGGTGGCGGCAGCGAGGGGTGGCGGCGGCGGAGGGGAGGCAGAGTGGGGCGGCCGTGGGGCGGGCCGGCTCGACGGCGGGGGAGGACTGGCGCGGGAGGGCAGGCGCGGCAGCAGCGGCGCGGGATGGCCGGCGCGGCAGCGGCGGCGGGGGATGGCCGGCGCGCGGGCGCGACGGCGCGGGAGGAGCGGCGGCGCTACGATGAGGAGAGAGAGACGGTCAGACGGCTCGCGCGGGCGGCTTCGGTGAGGCGCTGAGGCGAGAGAAGAGAAGAGAGAGCGAGAGAGAGGGAGGCGTTTTTATTTGGAGCGGCTTCAGTGAGAACGGACACCACGGTTCCTTTCTTTTTAATATGGTATAGATACACTACAAATTTAGGTTTCTGCAAATTTTCGGAGCTATCCGAAAGATTTTCAGAATTCGGGAAGCAAAATAAGATTCTGTATATTTTTGGAGTTGTCCGAAAATATTTTTCGAAACTTTCGAAAATGATAGAGTAGTCATTAAGTTTATAAAAATTTTCGGAGTAGTTCTCTTTTGGAATTTTTGAAAAACGCGTGTAAATTCGGGAAGGCGTAGGGGCAGGGGGCAGGGATGTTGCCGCCCTTGCAGAGGGCGGCAAGGGACCTCGGAGCAATTTTGCCACACCGCGGCCCGTGCGCGCCGTCAAGACGCACACGGCGCCGTGTGCCACGTCAGCTTACCGCCCTTTCAAAGGGCGGCAGGATCTATTTTTGTAATTTTTTCCGGCGCTATAATATTTCTGTAAATATTAAAAAAAAATCTAAAAACAAAAAAATCTCTTCCGGCCCAACTAATATGGGCCAGAATTGGTGGCCATTCCGTCCGGGCCCATGAAGCAGTAAGCCCGCATTTAACAGGCCGGACCGGACCGGAAACCGAAAAAAATATGAGGGGTTTTAGTGCAAAACTGTCGCTCCGTTCACCTTTACAATTACCCTCCTGTACTTGACAGAAATTGCAGAAAGACCCCTCGCCAAAACTCAAAATCCCGCCTCTCCAAATCCAACGGGCGGGAGAAGAGAACCACCCCGAAATAGAAAAAATTCCCCAATTCCCCACCTCCCAACCCTAATCTTCTTCTCCGCTTCTCCTTCCCCTCCGCGCTTCCGAGGAAGGAGCCCACGCCCACCACCTCGCGGCCTACCATTCCAGAAGCTTCTAGAGCCTAGACGTGTCCTCGGTGGATGTAGGTTTTGTGGTACGGAGCGGAGGGGAGACATGGAGGGCGGCGGCGGCGGGGAGGGGAGCACGAGCGGGGCGAGGTTCCCGATTCTGCAGGCGAACCGGGACCCGGAGTCGAACTGGGAGGTGGATGTCGCCAAGAGCCTCGAGGAGTACCTCCTCAGGATCTGCTCCGGGGAGATCAACGGCGAGGACGGGGCCCATTCCGTCAACTTCGCCGAAGGTGCGCGTGGAGGCTGGGGTTTTCTTTTAGGGTTTATACTGCGTGGGGCTAGGATTTTTGGGAGGTTTGCAAAATTCTTGATTTTGTCAACGGAGGATTGCAGCGTTGAAACACTGGATAAATTTTATGGAAACAGCTTCTTTTAGGTGTTTTTTACTCCCCTGTCGTTACTCTCCCTTGGTTTCTTGGGACTACGGTTCACCTCATCGATGTTAGGCTGTGAAGTTCTATTCTTTTTCCTTGAAAGAAAGCTGCCTGCTTTTTGCGCACCAGATTGCTACCCTGTTTATTTACGGTTAATTTTGTGTGCAGCTGCACTACTACTGCAGGGATCAGTCCAGGTTTACAGCCGCAAGGTGGAGTATTTGTACACCTTGGTGCTCAACGCGCTGGAATTTCTCTCGCAAAAGAAGTAAGGAATGAAAGATGTGATTTTGTATCAGCGTTATCTGTTATGTGCTAGCTTGGTATGTTGGACAATATATGTAATCTAAAGCTCGTTGTAATAGGCCTGAAACTGAATAACAGTGATAAATGCATGCTATTAATAGTCCGCATTATCAAATATCTTGTAGTAATAACCTTTCATAGCAACATCTGCAAACAACTGTGTTGCCAATACAATTTAGAAGACTACAAAAACTCTAAAATTAAGTGCTTTTATTGAAATTAAGAGTGCGGAAAGAATGATATGATTGGGTGATTTCTTCCTTTCACTGACCTTTCACTTGGAATTTAGCTCCACCATGCATGGCAAACTTTTATTCAAAAAATATATATCTAATCTGGATGAGGCCAGTGGCTTGGTGGTGGCAAAGCTGTTTAGCCTCCTCATGCACCTGCGTTCGAGTCCTAGGACTTGCATTGGTGGCCATCCTTTTTTAGCTGAATGCTGGAACTCCTTGCCATTTTTTAACTAGGTGAAATCTTTGTGCAAGCTCCAAGCATGGGTCTGTAAAAGGATGGTTCAAATCATTCTCTATTTGTTGAGCTTTTCAATTACTCTAGGGCTGTGTTCTTCCCCCTCCTTTCCCAACTCATCTCCCTTGTTTTCTGCACGCATGCTTTTCAAACTACTAAATGGTGCGTTTTTTGCAAAAGTTTTCTATGAGAAAGTTTCTCTAAAAAAATCATATTAATCCAATTTTTTTAAAAAAGAGCTAATACTTAATTAATTATGTGCTAATGAGTCGCTCCGTTTTGCGTGCGCGAGGGATTAGTTCCCAACAACAAGTGTCGAACACAGCCTAGGTGGTCAACATCTAGCAAGTTGGTGTCCATCCCTTTTTTTTTAGTTAATGCAGGATCTTGTCAAATGCTAATTATTGAAATAAGTAAAAATATCCGGGAATTTTTCAAGCATTTGATTTGAGAGTGAATTGCTCAATCCAAACTCCACCCTTTAGATTTATGCCATGACTGTAGGTAATCAACATGTTATATGCATCTTTCTAAAGTTCGGCAAGATCTTCATAAATAGTAATAAAATAAAAAACATTATTTCTTTATTACACCTCCAGAAATGAAAGATTCAATGCAAATTATGACCATACTAGGGTATTGAAGGATAAAAAACCACCTATTTTATACCTTGTTACCCATGTTAACAGAGATTCCTCTAGTGGATGCTCATATCATAATTTACCATACGTATGTGATGTGTAATCGAGCACTTAAGTTATCTTGCATTGATATATAGTGTTTCATTGATCCTATCACATGTTGTTCTTTTTCTAATTTGGCTGCAAATTGTGTTAAACATCTGAAACATTCCAGGCAAGATCAGGAAAATAGCTCAGCTCAAGCTAATGAAAATGATCCTAGCACAGTACCGAATGAAGAAGAAGATGTATTTTCAGGGCTAGATGATGTCCCAGGTTAGTGCATATTTTACCATCCAGATTCTTTGAATGAAATAAATGCTAAGAAACCTAAGATTTCCTGTCAATTGCCAGTGGAAGCAAGGACCACTTTGGATAACAATATTGATCGAGATGACTTGCAAAGAAAAATTGTGAGGCCACCAGCAAATCTGCTGGTATTTGAAGGAGACTGTCTGGATAGTGAAGCGAGCGAGCTAGAATTATATTTGGTAACGTTTTATCTCCTTACTTGCAATTATGGCATGCTTTTGTTTATTTCCCATACTGAATCGGGCATATCTATTTTGTATTGCAGTTAGCAACATGTGGCTTTTTTGGAGATTTTCTCCTGTTGGATCCATGTGATGCACCAGCTGTTTCTGACTTTTTGCAAGGAAAACAATCTGCCAAAGAAGATATATTTGCTGGCAGGGGCAGCTCTGCACGGTCTAAAAGCCGAACCAATGTTTTCAGTTCCCCAAATGGAAGATCCGGGGGCATCAGTTGTAGACCTACCCCTGGAAAAGTCCAAGAGGGAAATCCAGATCAAACTCAGGAGAGCAATCCTGACCAATCTCAAGAAATGAATGCAAATCAAACCCAAGAACATATCGATGACTTAAATGTAAATGACAATCATTGGTCTGATCACCCTGCTGACCATGATTTTCCTGAAAATGACATGCCCCACCCAGATGATACAGACGCTGGGTGCGTGGATGCTGTGGATGATTCTGATTCTGATGATGATGATGATCCATGGAGGCCACTGAATCCCCATGAACCTGGCAACCTAAAGATAAGGACTTGTAGGAAAGGTATTGCAAGTTCTCCGCTGGATGCTATTTTTAGTCTCTTTTATATTCTATTTTCATGCCTTACATTTCTAAACATATGTTTGGATCATATTTCCTGTTCTGTGTTGGAACAGTAAAAGGTTTTGCAAGGCAGGTCATTGGTGCTCCCAAAAGGAACATTATTGCATCTCTGTTTCCTATGGAAAAGATGGATGGTACATCCTTTAAAGTACATCTATCTCAGCAGGAAACACATCATGTTCCTGAACCTCCTGTGTATGAAAAGGTGCTAATCATTTTTACATATATGTGTTATTCCCACTCAACGTATCAGATCTTTTTGACTTGTTAATTTGTTGTGACTCATCCAAATTGCAGCTTATGAGGTCACTTGAACATGGAGAACCAGAAAGTCACCTGTTTGGAGATTTGAAGGATGGCCATGAGCCGGATATTGGTGTAAATGACTTTGATGATATTCATGACCCAGATATGCCAGATGATGGCTGTGATATGGATGTTGATATGGACATACCAACATACCCTGATAAGGTTCTTTTGTTTTTTTAATCATTATCTGTTTTTGTGTTCAGTCACCCAATATTTGGTTGTCATAACATGCTTAGTCTACCAATTCTCAGAATAATGATGCAACATTGGATGGAGCTCAAGGTATACAAGATAGCATGGATGCAAATGAAAGCCTTGAAGATTTGTGTCGGTCACATCTGGTAAATACTTCCTCCGTCCCACATTAAGTTCATTTCTAGCTCCTTCCATTTGTCCTAAAATAAGTTCATTTTTAGAGTAATCATTGCACCGGAGTTTGTGAAAATAGGGAATAGTTGTATTGGAAAAGGATAAAGTGAGGAATAGTTGCATTGGGATTTGATAAAGTAAGGGTATTTTAGTCTTTTTGGTTTTGTATCGGTATGTGTGGGATGAGTGAAAAATGAACTTGTTTTGGGACGGAAGTAGTACCAAGTACAGTTAATAGTTGCCTATGTGCAGTTCTCTTTTCAATTTTCTTTTATATGAGTAGTTCTTCCTTCTTTATTTGGTCATGTGATTTCAAGTGACTTGATTCCATGCAAACCAACATATCGGCAAAAGTATATAAGCGTTATCAGACATGCTATATGAAACATTTTTTGGAATAGTTTGACACCATTGGATGACTCATCACTAATAGGTCAAGCTCCCATATCTAACATATCATTTAGGTCCTTTCTGTAAAGCTTTGTTTGATCGCATAATATTGAGTTATTTAGGTTATATTCTACAATAAAGTGTCTGAGAGATTAGTATTGTTGCTAGTAATTTGTATGCATAGCCATGTTTTCCACTTTGTGCTAAACTCATCCATTAACAAAAAAAACTATGTTGCTGAGGGATCTCATGAGTTTTCTCCAGCATACGCTAGCCAAGTCATTTCATTTTGGGCCCAAATAAATATGTAATATAACTTGCAAGCCACCTAGGCTAATCATTGACAACTTGGGCGAATAAATAAAGCTACCCTACTTCGTTGGCTGATCTGACTCAAAATCACTACTATTATGCTCGAATGCTGGAGTCAAAAGCCAAAAGATGTGTATTTTGTATGGTGTAGTGAACTATGTTGCATTAAGGCAATGTTCGTTCCAGCTATGAATTGATAACCCCTATTAAGTTTGTCCAGAGTTTTGGATCTTGAAGGTGGTTTGATTTGTTCGTAATGGGCAAATTTCCAAACTTTTCTTACTGATCTAAGTGCAACGCCTTTTTATAATACTTACAAGAACCTAAAATGCTGATTGACGAATTGAGATCTGAGGAAATTTGCATCGTGTCCTGGATTTAACCTTAGCACTATAACTTTTCAAAGTAACATGGAAAATTCCTCCCAGGATGCTCTCCTTGCTAGCATAGCTGAGGCTGAACAGCAGACTGAGCTGGATGCACGAGTTTCGACATGGAAAGAACGAATTGAGCGCGCCTTGGAAGAGCAGGCAAGCCGCATGATTGAGTAGCTACTCTGCAAATCGGAACATTAATTCATCACTGACTATTACAACAATCGGTACCTTTTCAGGATAGAAATTCACCTTTTGATATTGGTTCTTATGGAGAGCAAATCATTGACACACTCTCATCAAGAACCGAGAATGCAGGGATTGCATCATTCAGTGAGATTGTTAGTGGCAAGCCAAAGTATGAGGTTGCAAGGACATTCTCTGCACTTCTCCAGCTGGTAAATCCCCTTTTCTATTACAGTCATAATTTTGTGCAACACCAAACATTTCTGACCTTCCTGTTTCAGGTGAACGGCAGAAGTGTTGATCTGGACAAAGGACAAACTACGAAAGGGTTGGTATGTCACACGGCTTCCAACCCATTCCATGTAAGGCTCATTGGTCCCAACCAGAGACCGGTAATCGAGGCACGTTTCGCGCGAAAGAGGGTCAATTCGCCTCCACGAAATAAAGGCGCGAAAGAGGGTAAACCCTCTCCAGCGCAACGGAAGTCGCCTAAGAAACATGGACATAAAAACGGCAAGGTTCCAGTGAAGACGTCGATTAAACTGACTCCTGATGGAAAGCGAAGGCGGAGGTCAACTCAAATGCTGCACCCAATCAATCTAGAATCCAGCTGATGAAGATGAATGGCAGACTGACTCATGAGCATAACAATTATGATTCTCTTCTTCCTGTAACTTTGAATGTTTCCTAGCAACTATGAGTTATGACATAGGCCTAGCAAGATGGGTGTACATGTACAATAGATCGTTGTATTGTGCTGCCTGTATGTAATGTTAGCTAGGTCTGTTGCTAGAATTGCCCTTATATGTCATGTCTGTAAGGGGGACATAGGCACATAGCTGATAGAATTCAGAAACCAAACTACCATCTGGTTGCCCTATTGTTTTGTACATGAGATATTCCTGTGCCTTTGAGTTTTGTTTTCCGAGTAGTTTGGGTTTACATTGTATTTTCTCTGTATCATAAAAAACAAATCTAGTACAAGATATAACACATCTTACTACTTTAAATCTGGACAACCATTAGGAAGAAGGGGATCGAAAGCTAGTGCAGAATCAGAGATTAGGGAAGGAGAGCCAAAGCCTTAGCTTCAGGTTGTTGCTAATACCCTCTTGCAAATTGCAATCCTGCTTGCCTTCCTGTGCCTACTTCTTTGTGAAGTCGCATAAAGAACTGTTCCAACTTCCAAGTACTACAGAACTTAACCATAGAAAAATAACCATAGAAAAACGTACCGTTTAGCAGTTTGAAAAACGTGCCACGATAATCTTTATCTTTATCTAGAAAGTTTAGAACTTCCGAACGGGCCTTTGTTACACACATCAAGCCGATGCTCCTTTTTTCAGCAAATCCAGAGTCCAACTTCATCATCTACAAAAGCTCATGACAAACACATCTATCTTTGCCCTAAATCACTCCCAAAAGCCAATACCTCTAAGGTGAAAAGCTCGTTGACAAACACACCAATCGACTACTATCAGTTAATCACCACATCAACAGCGGTCGCTTGTGAGCAGATGGTGGAGGGTGACAGCCACCCCGAGCCGCCGCAAATTGTTGTCCTTGGCGACTCCAGTGCGCCCGTTCCTTGCAGAGAAAAGAGAGGCATGTGAATCAATACGCAATAGGTCTGAGAGGACCGAAACAACAGTACAGGCGGTGCAATTGAAAGTCAGGCTGCTTTTTTTTTTTCTCTTCACCTCTTGTCAAGCTCCACCTTCTTCTCGAGTTCTTGCACCAGGCAGCCCAGCCTTCTGATGTGCCGCCTCAGAGCTCGTGTGATTTCATGGCCTTCTTGGGACTCGCATAGCCTCTTCAAGATATCACACGCGACGAAGAACCCTTCCGTTTTGCTCCTGAGGTGCATCACAAAAGAAGGAAAAACTTGTTACTACGAAATACAGCTTATGCGAGGCAGCCAGTTCTCCAATGTTCAGAACTCAGAACAGCGCATGGACCAACAAGTTCGCACCTCAAAATCTTATCAGTTGTAAATCTGGTATGTTGAAGGCAAATGGCCGTTATGGACTTATGGTGTTACTACTATCTCATCATATTGCACCAGCAAGAAACTAACTACTCCTAGAAAACTGAAATATCTTATGAGCAGCTGGACAATTAGTAGTGGAAAAGGATACCTCAGCAACTCCTGGAAAACAATTTCAACTGCCTGTGGAGTGTTAGCTAGCACTGGTTGAAGGTTCCGGAATCGTGCGATGTTTCTCAAAGTGAATAGCACTTGTTTCAGGACTTCTTGGTCTGGAACTCCACGGTTCAGCAAATTGATTTGCTTCAGCAGAATTTCGACAGCACCAGCATTGACAATTGTCTGACAGCACTTCTCCGAATACTCTGTAGCCGTACCTGGAGAAACAAGACGAAAACAGTAAACTCTCAACTTCTGAATTATGTACCTACTGGTAGTAAAATATTAGTGCCCTACCAGTGTCAAGGAGTTAACGAGTTAACTGCAATAATCTAATAATACAATATCAAAGAGTAACAGAATAGAAAACTCAGAGTATATTACTTAATGTTGCACAAATCTGTCGAATAGTGCTGATGCTCCGCTGTGATAGTGCAGCAATCAGTCTGTTGATCAGACACATGCTGTCATCGGTAATTTCTTGCTTCGATCTTTTCCTCACAAGATAAGCTTTAACATAGGACTGCAAAAATCAGTTAGCTGATTTTCAGTTAAAAAATACACAACCATAGTAAATTACAACTAACTGTATGTAAAAGAGACTGTAAGCAAATAAGCATATGGTCATCTTTACAGACTTAAATATATATCCAAAAAAAGAAAAAGATATACTGAAGTCTGAACCACCCTCCAATGATCCTATCTAAACATCATATCTTTGTAGTTGATCAGTACCTGAATTATAGTTATACGCTTCTTGTTTCTAACAGCAGTCTGCCGTGCAATCCATCCCCGGACATGAGCCTGGATAACAATCACAGATCTCTTCCTTGATTCAAGAAATAGAACCTGTCTCCACCATCTCTGCAAATACACCGATCAAATATACCTTTTTCCCCTTAAATCATATTATCATTTATCAAGTCCACAAGAACAGTAAAGAGGTGGCATACTTGAATGAGGTAGACGCTGCATAGAATTTGCTTTACTTGTTTTCGAATCAACCAACCACGAACAAAGGACTGAACTGAGATTGCTGATATTCTGATAGACCGATACAAAAGAACCTTTCTCCACCATCTTTGTAACATTAGGACTGAATATAGCACAATCTTCAGTTGTGTACTTTGATGAGATATTTTATGCTGATTTTGATCTAGTGCACAAAAGTTTGTACAGGATCCCGGTGACCAAGAACCTGCATGAGTAAGGGCAGTCAGCAATCAACAAGAACACAACAAGAACCATTTCCATTGTATATTTTGAACGAATCATGTTAGATGTACATGCTAACCTAGTAGTTTCTTTCTGGCTAACCATCCTCTGAAAATTCTCTGAATCACTATGGCAGCATGGCGTTGCTTCTGAAAAGCCCTGTGGCACAAAACACACCTTGCTACAGCTTGGATGGCAGTAATATTTTGAATTTGCCTTTTGAAACGTATCTGCACAGAGAAACAGCGCCAATGGCTTTGGATCTTAATTGCAGCCGAAATTCTTGAACGTAATCTGTAGGCAAATCTTCTATAGGCAAACTGTATCTTTCGAGCAGCCATTACCTTCCTGCAGAACAGGAAGTCGACCTTGGTAGATACTAGATCATGATAGAACAAAGCTTGACAAGAATTGCTGCTGCAGTCCACATCACCCTCACACACAAGCTTAGTGACTGAATCTATGCAGCTACTATCAGCAATGCTCTTCAGAGGACTGGATGAAGCAGGATCATGCCCCTTGTTGCATGGCTGTGTTGCATTCTTAAGCTTACAGTATTTGCTCATTGCATTAAATCTTCTAGCTTGAGTTTGTATAACTGTTGCAGCCCACTCTGCAAAAAAATAATAACGAGTTTCATTAAAATTGCAGAAGCATAAGATGTTGCCTACACTAGTACTTTCAAAGTATTTTCTGAACACAACCATACAGTTAAAACCTTATAAGGAAATGAAAGTTTTCATCTTCTCTATAAAAATAGGGCAACTGAAGTTCTCTAGAACCACAAAAAGATATAACAGACATACCTCGGCTACTGCGTGAATCATCTGTCTCCTCTGTCAGAGGAAAATGGCACTTCATGTCATTTGTTCCTCGAGATCTACGCCTAGAAGAAACCTCAGTAACCGGACTTTGGTGATCCAACTTTGAATTGATCAGATTCTTTAGTTGCTCCTATATAATCAAAGGACATGCTTCATGCATGCTTAACAAGACTTTAAAACAACGAAATAAAACAAGAAAGTGATGAACAAAGATTACCAATCGTCTGACATTAGTCAGATGTGAAGATAGGAATGCGAGCAGAATTATTGCACTCTTTTCATCAAATAATACATCATTAGCTAGGATATCCCAAGCAGGTAGGTCCTGCATAATGCAGAAAATGTGTTAGAAACAAACAATTCCTTGCTGTCCAAACAAATAAGTTACTACCTGAAGAAATTGTGCAAGCACTTTTCCAATGTTGTTGAATTGATGAGTGGTGATATCAGCAATCATATCTGTTTTATGACAACCGAACAATTCCTTTCGACAATCAGATAATGTTTCCTAACAAGCAAACATGAAAAACATGGACATGTAAAGAAATGGTAAAAAAATAAAAAACGAGACATGAGATCACAATTTAACTCAGGGAGAACCTTCAGAGGAAAATTAGGAATGTTGATGTTCAAATAATAGCTGATGAAGTAATCCAGAGCTCTCCTGTCGATTTGGGAAGAACTTTCCACACTAATGCCATATTTTGCACATACAACCTGTAAAATGGTAAAGGAAAAAAAATGTACTGGAGTGTAGAGACATACATATGACGAGCAAGTAGGGAAGAAAAAGGGAAACTATGCCTACCTGAATCCAATCATAAAGCAAACCAGTCTGTGACTTCGTTTCAGAGATTGGTTGTTCCTGATAAAAGAAGAAATGGGGACCTGATATTTTAGTGGGGAAAAGTACTCCGACCATAGTTATAAAATAAGAAGCAGATCTATAAAACAGATCTGTCATAAAATTCCACATATGTTGCTTTCACAAGAATACTGAATACATTAGCACTGCCGAGCATGTATGTCCCCTCTCTGCCAGCGCAATGCATACACATTTGGTTAGTTCAAGCAGTACTTGTTGGCAATAGTTCGGTAAGAAACATGCACTATTTTACAGAGAACATAAAGGAATAAGCAGCCATATGATTTAGTCAGTCTGGTAGGAAAAGAAGATATAGTGACTGTTCCATAGGTCCAATCTACTAAGGTACATATTGCAATTTCGAGTAATGGTATGAATATTTATGTTAACTTCTGAGTTATGAGTGCTAGTATTTTCTAAATTGGACTTAAAAAACTTCAAAAAATTGAATATCTGAGTACAAAATACTCACTGATACTGGTGCTTTTAGCCTCGATATTTCCTGAGCTACTGAAGTTTCATTTACTAACACTGGTAACTGCACAAGAACACAACACAGTAAAATTTACAGAGCAAACAACAAAAAGGTATTTTGAAGACATGGTAGCTTAAGGTTCAGCACATAATTTTGAAACAAAATTGATTTACAAACAGCAGAAATCAATAGTGAATCATTGTAGTATTTGTGACATAATTTTACTAATTCAGATTGAGAATATGCACTAGAAAGAGAAGACTTAAAAATTACTATCACAAAAACAAGTTAACCTATGGGCCATTATAGTCTCTGTGATCTAATATTCACTAATCGGGAAGTTGCTACAGCAAACCTTCAGATTTGGGCGAGTAACAGATAGGCATTATTTAGGCTCTTGGTTGACCACAGTATAAATGGATCAAACCCATTCTGCAGTTCAGTGGTCTATGTAGTGGGTTTTAAACCTACTATTAAACATCAAACAGTCCATACTCCAGAATTTTAGATCTTTGGGAAAAAAAACAAAATGTGTACTATAAGAAATGTAAACTTTGAGAAGAGAAAGGTGATCCTGAACGAGTTTAGATTAACCTGCATATAAATGAACATGTTCCAAAGCAACGATAGAATTAGCTCCTTATCCCCATTGGCAATGTCTTCCGCAGAGATTGAGAGTCCATCTGCATCAGACAACGGAACCCCAGCCTGCTTGATATATTGGATTGCCATGGTGCAATTATGCAATCTTTTCTTATATGTATCTGATGGAGCAATCACTTTCTGAAATAAAACATGTTCACACCTTAAATATAAACTGCAGTGAGAATATCACTAGCTAATGTAGCAGAAATCAATTCATACCAAAATAATCGATGCATCAGATGTTAGCAGCTGAACAATTCTACAGAAAATTATGCCATCTTGAAGATCCTCAAATAAATTTCCTACAGTGAAATCATACTCTGACAGAGCAAGCTGGTAAAGAATCAGAATTAGAAGAGTCCAATAAATATTCTAAAGCAAACTTTAATTAAACCATTTCAAAATGAGAGTTGGAACTAAAACACAAAAAGGGCATAGTTCAGGACTTCGTTACAAAACTTTATAACTCAGATAACACTCGCAACCAGAATACCTGCTGATAATTCAATTTATATCCCATGATATTGAGATGCATCAAGAGATCACCTTCTCCATGCATGACTTCTCCCAGTGACTCTACATGTCACGAACAAATAAAATAAGATGAGATCATCTAAATAAAACTCATATAAGTTTGTCAAAAGAAAATGAATTCAGAAATGTTACCCTGAACAATTTGCCGACTAGACTTTATTTCAGTCTGGCGACAAAATAACAAAGGGGATCCACCATCGAGGCCATCGATTCCAGATTCCGAAGGTAAACCACTTTCTATTTTAGCTCTATCTAAGGCAACAACAAGAAGAAAAAACCTTTTCAGTATGTTGTTGCCGGCCGCTTCAGCATTAACTGCTCTACGGAGCCCCTCGGGCGCCTTGTTGAGAGCAGAAGATTGTGTATTCATTTGAACAAAAAAATGCTTCTCCAGAACAAATTTCAGAAAGGCAACTTCCTTGTCCTTTTTCTGCAATCCATTCTGTATCAAGGAATCACCCCCGAGGACAATATGCAGTCCTATCCTGAGCCACTTTGGATTGTAACACATGAAGATTCTTATTGCTTTATCTCTCAGCCTGAGATCAGAAACAAGGGGGCAATGTTCTTTCATCTTTAACCTCCTGTTATCAATGTTCTGCAAAAACAATTACCACTTAGAGCATCCGCGGTGGTATGTGCAACGTCAGTCAAAAGGTTTGTGCTTAAGGTACTCTAGTATTTCTAGTCCAGGTTCATTTTAGAAAAGTACAAAATTACAGAGAAAGGTGCTATACTGAAGAAAAATGGAGAAAACGAAGTTAGAGTTCACCACTAAATTTCATTCACACACAAAGCAACCTAACATACACCATGCTACCAATAATACCCATCATATCCAAGAGAAGATAATATAATCATCATATCTATGCTACAACCTACAATGACCTATCCTAGCAACTAACTAGAATTGATACAAAAATAAACCAAACTACAAAGCTATCAAAAGTTGATTTAGAATAAGTGGGCACAAGAAATAATTCTATCTATTTCAGCTCCCTAACACTACAAGTTCAAAATTAACTATAACCATGTTAACACGCAGCAGAATATGAATCCTGTAAATGAATTAACGAAATGATCCTCACTTTGCAGATTTGGCACATCATGACGAGCACCTCCTCGCACGCCTCCGTGCTCATGTGCCTGCCCATCCTCTCCGTCACGTCCTCCAGGCTGCACACCTCCCTCAGGGAATCCCTCAACGAAGCCGCCATAGCCGGCGTCATCGTCTTCCTCCTCGGCTCGCCGCGATCCCCACCACCCCGTTGCCGCTTCGGGCTGCGCCCACGCGCCCGCTCCCCATCGACCGCGTCGCGCTTGCCCACGGCGGGAGCGGGAGCGGGAGCGTCGCGGGTGACCCTGGCGCACCCGCAGGCCGAGGGGTCTCGGAGGAGCAGCGAGAGCCATGACGTGGCGGAGGCGGCGAAGGCGCGGAGGGCGGCGTCGCGGCCAGACTCGGCGCGGCGGNGAGGGGCGCCGGGGTCGCGGCGCCGGGGCGAGGAGGAGGAGGCCCCAGCCGGCGCCGGGGCGTCGGGGTGGCGGACGGGAGGAGGGGGTCCTCCTTGGAGACGGTGAGGAAGATCGGAGAGGCGGAGGATTTGCGGTTAGGCGGCGCCCGCGCGCTCGGGGTGCGGAGGTTGGAGAGGTCGCGGAAGGGGGAGGAGGCCGCCGGCTCCCGGCGGCTCATGGCGGCCGGGGAAGGGAAGAGTACTTGCTTCTAGAAGGTTCGAGTCGAGGGGAGGAGGAGCGGGGTATCGCCGCGGTGGTGGTGGGGTTAGGGGAAATTTGGGGTTTGAGCGGGAGATGCGGCTGTACGCTGAACGGTCAGATTTCGAAATGCACACGCGCCTCTACTGGGCCGGGCTATGGGCTATGACCAACGGTTTTGCTGTTTGACCATGCCATCGCGTTTTGTCGACATTTTAGCGAATAACCCAAGATTGCTTATGAGTTAGGAGCATGATGGTTGGTTGATTGTGTTAAAAATACCTATATTTTGATATAATTTTAAATTCTAGAATTGCTTATATTTTAGTAGAATGGAGGGAGTACATATTTGCCAGGTTTGAACACTTGGTTTGGTACTTGCATTTCATAAAGAACACTGCAAATTAGGTATACATTCATGTTTAAGCAAAAATTGCCCACACCTAGATGTTTGTGCGTGTCACATATTTAAGCAAAAGTTGCACTACAAATTTGTACATGTCTGTATCTGATAACAAAATTTTGGGTTTTTGACATCACATAATTTGGAAAAAGACCAAAGAAATTCTCGCAAAAAAATAGAGAAAGGGTGTAAGAGAAAGTTCAAATTTCACAAAACTGCAACTATTTTGGAAGAATTCACTTTACTGCAATTTTTCTTCATAAAACTTCAACAATAGCAAATTAATTTATCATAAAACTACAAATTTATGTTTTACGTGCGTTTGACATGTGGATCGAACTTGTCACCCTGACGTGAGTATTACGTGTACGTTTAAGAAATAGGCTTAATCTGTCCAACAAATAAAGCTTACCATTCTATATTACTAAATCATTAATTATTGTTGTAGTTTTATGAAATGCACAGTTAAAACTGTAGCAAACTTGATAGTTTGACATGATAATTGTGGTTTTATAAATTTCCCTTAAAAATGTTCTTCAAGAAATTAATGAACAAAACAGAAAATAAAAACGGCCAGAAGAAAAATGAGCCAGAAACGAATTTTTGTGGCCTTGGTTACAATCAGTCACGTGCAAGAAAATTATCATTCTACCATCATCGAAACGGGAATTCATCAAAATACCACTTCGTATTTGGGATTCACCAAAATGTCACTCTCAAGTGTGGGGCTTCGCCTAAATGCCATTAACTTTCATTTCTAAGAATTAAAATTTGTTTTGTCCCTTCCATCCTATGTTTAATGATCAGAATACTCCTGATTGAAGGCATCAAAATTTTCAATTCTTCCTTCCTACTTGAGCAGGAGTAGCGGCCTGGGAGCTAGGGTTGGCCCCATCCTGTCGTGCCACCCTGTCGTCGCCGCCATCCCCACCCTGTCGCCACTCCTCTTCTCGCATGCACCCCCCGTCCACGCAGCCTGCGTTGCTGCCGCTCCTCCTCTTCTCGCGTGTGCCCCCATTCCCACGCACCGCCACCGCTCCTCCTCTTCTCAGCCCGCCACCATGTCGTCGCTCCTCCTTTCCTCATGTCGCCTTGCTACTGATCCACCTCTCCGCTGCCGCCGCCCCTCCCCTCTCGTCGCTCGGCCGCTGCTCTCACACGCTCCTCTCAGATGTGTGAGCTCCACTTGAATGGATTCAATCGAAGGTATTTTGGCCAGTAAATATAGAAGAGAAAGCATAAAATAATTTTTAATTTTCATAAATATAAATTAATGGCATTTTGACGAAGCCTCACATTTGAGAATGATATTCCAGCGAATACCAAATACGAAATGATATTTTGACGAGTCTCTGTTTTGACGATGATAGAACGATAATTTTCTCGTCACATGCAGGGCCAGGTGTGGCGTGCATCACGGTTCACGGACGGACGAGTTGAGCAGTTGAACCGGCGAGAGTTGTTGACTTGCCTTTTGCATGCCACGCACATAGCCCGAGAACGTCGATCGAGAGAAACTACACTACGCACCGCGCGGCGCGCGCCGCGGCAGTACGGCGATGCCAACGCGATCTGGTCAAGTGCAAATTCGACGCTGTGTAAAGTCCATCTTGGAGCGTTCCATAAGAAAAAAAAATTCGCAAATTTTGTTCCCAACCATGTTTGTTTGGTATAGTGGCAACTAGCAGCAACATAAACCTTGAAGTATATCTGATAAATAATATTTCCACGTGTCTCGTATCAGGTGAAATTTTACTATTTAGGTCATTTCCAGTTGAAAGTTTTATTTTGTGGTTTTAAGGGTGCCAAGTATGGAATGATGAATGAAATAAGGGCCCCACTACTATGCTCTCTACTGATAGTAAAAACAATCTAAACCGTTCATCTCGTTTGCTCAAAGGTTTAAATCATTTATAATATCACTCTAGTTTACGGTAGTAGAAACGTGAAGGAACATTATTGCCAATAAAAATAGGTACAAAGAGGTTAGTGACTAAATTTTTTTTTTGGCTTTTTCGATGGAATATGAACGATGCCGGCGTAATGGATGACCATAGATTAATATAGCCGGGAAAAAACATAAATGATAAAGTTACATCTAATCATTATATTAGTAAATTACTAATTTATCTTTAATAACGAAAAGTTCAGATTATTTTTATAGTAGTATAATACTACCAGTAGAAAGCACCGGAGCATCGCTCATCAAATAAATGTCTTTAATGCACGGTTTCATTTTGCGGTTTTATTTGCTACCCATAGCATTTAAATATTGAATGATGTTGTGAAACTATTTGGTTCAAATGGGGTTCATTTTTGTACAAAACTATAATGAAATGATTTAGTCACAATGTGGTTTCATTCTATTTTCAAGACATAGGTAAATATGTAGACTAAGTATCATCCAGATGAAACTCATTTATTCATTGGTTTAGCCTATATGATATCTGTTTTAATGATATTGAAACTCTTGTGAAACCTGCATTGGGAATGGCCTAATAGATACTTCCAAATATGAGAAAGAATAGGGGGGAAAAAAGATTTCCTGAAGAGACTCATGACCATGAACAGAAAACTAGAACAGAGCTTGTGGCATTGGATCCGTCGGTAAGGATCAGTCACTGAGTCACATACTCCTCGCATCGTATGCATGCAAGTGTTAGCGTGCAGCCGCGCATCACGCAATTCACGCATTCACGCAGGAGGCGTGCCAGTGTACCCGACGAACGAGATCGATCACAGCGCTGGTCAAGGCCGCTGCCCCGGCCACTCGGCCAGTATTCTCCCAGCCTTTTCTCTTTCCCTGACCGGAATCCGCTTTCCCTTTCGGGCATCCCCCCCAAAAGCCAAAGAATCGTGTCAGCCCCCGCAGCTACCATTTAAGGAAACCATCCAGCACCTATACTGCGGCCTAACGCCACTGTGCATGCTACAGCCTACGGCTACTCCATTGATGAGAACAAGCAGAGCGCACATGTTCCAAGAAGGCGAGAAGCCCGGCCGGATGGACTCCTCGGCGTACGGCGGGAAGGCGGTGGACGCGTACCGGAGGGCGCTGGGCACGGCGGCGTCGGCGGCGGCGTACGCCGTGCTGGCGCGGAGCATGGTCCGCGAGCTGCTCCCCGACGAGCTCCGCGCCGCGGCGCTGTGGGGCGCGTCGCAGGTCTCGGCGCGACTCGGGTGGGGGAGCGGGGAGCGCCGCACGCTCGTCGTGCGGAGCCACGCCGGCGACGGCGGCGGGTACGAGGACAGCAACCTCCTCTTCGACGCCGCGCGGACTTACCTGGCGTCGCGGCTCGACCCGCGCGCCGTGCGCCGCCTGGGGCTCACGGTGTCCAAGGCCCGGGACGGCGACGACAGCCGCGACGGCTGGAGGGCGCGCCTGTTCATCGAGCCAGGGGACTCCACCACCGACGTGTTCGATGGCGTCGAGTTCACGTGGCAGTCCGTTCCTCTCCCCGCTGGCGAGAAGAAGAAGACCAAGGGCGGCCAACCCGTCGGTGACCGCGAGTTCCTGCTGGAGCTCAGCTTCGACGCCGAGCACACGGCCACGGCCATGGAGAGGTACGTGCCGTTCGTGATGGAGACGGCGAAGGAGACGCAGCGGCGGGAGCGCGGGCTCAAGATCTGCATGAATGAGGGGCGGATGTGGTACATCATCAACCACCACCACCCGGCGACGTTCGACACGCTCGCCATGGACCCCGACCTCAAGCAGTCCATCGTCGCCGACCTCGACCTGTTCACCAGGAGGAGGGACCACTACCGCCGGATCGGAAAGGCGTGGAAGCGCGGGTACCTCCTCCACGGCCCGCCCGGCACCGGCAAGTCCAGCCTCGTCGCCGCCATGGCCAACCACCTCCGCTACAACCTCTACGACCTCGAACTCTCCCACGCCTCCTCCAACCTGATGCTGCAGTGGCTCCTCCTCGCCATGCCCAACAGGTCCATCCTCGTCATCGAGGACATCGACTGCTGCTGCGACGCCGTCGCCAGGGAAGCCGCCGGCACCAAGCCGCCGCCGCCGCCGCCACCGGCAACACACGAAGACGAAGACAACTACGTCGATTTATCAGATTCCCCGCGGCGCAATGCTCTGGCGAAACATAAACCCAACGAGAATCAGGTAGTTCGACCAACAAAAATCCACTTCATTATCGATCAACATCAAGCATCAACCATGATCTTCTTTTCTTGATGCAGGTCACGCTGTCCGGGCTGCTCAACCTCATCGACGGGCTGTGGTCGGCGAGCAGCGACGAGCGCGTCATCGTCTTCACCACCAACTACAAGGATCGCCTCGACGCTGCGCTGCTCCGGCCGGGGCGGATGGACATGCACATCTACATGGGCTACTGCGGCTGGGAGGCCTTCAAGACGCTCGCCCACAACTACTTCCTCGTCGACGACCACCCGCTGTTCCCGGAGATACGGGAGCTGCTCGCCGGCGTGGAGGTGACGCCGGCCGAGGTGTCCGAGATGCTGCTCCGCTGCGAGGACGCCGACATCGCGCTCCGTGGCCTCACCGAGCTGCTCAAGGAGAAGAAGCAGGCGAGGCGCGAAGGGCAGCAGCAGTAACGCGATCACAAATTCACCATTAATTTGACAAATCAAATCAAGAACTACTACCTACCTAGTAGTGCAAGTTTGGAACGCTATGAACTACACCATGCATTGTTGTTGGAGATGTCGTTATTGTGATCGTTGTTTTATCTAGTACTCCTGCATTAGCGCATTGTTTTATGCATGCTACCTGTTTGTCCCATTAATTGATGCTACACATGCTAATCTATCCTTCTTAACTTTAAGTACTGCTGCAATTTATTCCAAGTAATTTTCCGTTTGGATGATTGGAATTTCAGAAATTACATGAAACCATAGCCCCCCCCCCCCCCTCCCGCGTTTTGCTTATTGATCACACGGTCCTTTGTAGAATTATTTTGATATACTTTGCACATATCATTCACCCCAAAATTGAAACATTCTATTGTTGTTTGAATAACTAATAAAGATGCAACCGATTACCAGTAGTAGTACAAACTTTACTAAAGTTTAGTATAAACCAATATATGCATTGCTAAAGTTTTAGCAATGAAAAGATTTGTGCATTGTAAAAATTTTGATAGAGTTTTTCCTTTTGGCTTTTTTGGGTTTGTTTGCCAAAACAAAGTGTTGTCTCTTTCCTTTGTTAAGAAAAGAAGTGCCTAATATAAATGAAATCTACTACTACTCCATATTGGAGTATTTCTTCCATTCAATGTACTGTTCGTTTCCACCACCGTTAAAAGCGAGTGCCAGTCTACTGTCTACCCAAGCACGCAGCCGGCTCGCCTCCTATTCTGTCGCGACGCCACCACTGTTCGGTTCTGTAGCCCATCTCGTCGAACGGTTGGTGGGTATGGACCTCTCGCCGTCGTTCGCCAAGGCGGTGGAAACCTACAGGAAGGCGGTCGCCACGGCGGCCACGGTGACCGCGTACGCGGTGCTGGCGCGCGGCATGGCGAGGGAGCTCGTGCCGCACGACCTGCGCGCGGCGGTGAGCTGGGCCGCGTCGCTCGTCCGCGCCCGCGTCGAGCCCCGCCCGGCGGAGCGCTGCACCGTCATCATCAGGAGCCTCGAAGGAAACGGCCATGGTCAGGCTCAGAGCAACGAGAACCGCGTCTTCGTCGACGCTCACGCGTACCTCGCCACCAAGATCGAACCCCGGTCCATGAGCCGGTTCTACCTCGGCGGCGGGAGGCGCGGACGGAATGTCCTCTCCATGGTGCCCGGCGACTCGATGACCGACGTCTTCGAGGGCGTGGAGTTCAGGTGGACTTCCGTCATCGCAGAAGGCGGGGGCAAGTTCAACGAGTCGTCGCTGGAGCTCAGCTTTGACGCGAAGCACACGGACATGGCGCTGGGCAGGTACGTGCCCTTCATCAGGGAGGAGGTGGAACAAGCTCAGCGGCGGGACCGCGAGCTCAAGATCTACATGAACGAGGGCTCGTCGTGGCGCGGCATTGCCCACCACCACCCCGCCACGTTCGACACGCTCGCCATGGACCCGGAGCTCAAGCAGTCCATCGTCGCCGACCTCGACCGCTTCCTGAAGCGGAAGGAGTACTACCGCCGCATCGGCAAGGCATGGAAGCGCGGGTACCTCTTGTACGGCCCCCCCGGCACCGGCAAGTCGAGCCTCGTCGCCGCCATGGCCAACTTCCTCCGCTTCAACCTCTACGACCTCGACCTCTCCGAGGTCCACAGCAACTCTGCTCTGCAGAGGCTGCTTATAGGCATGCCCAACCGGTCCATCCTCATCGTCGAGGACATCGATTGCTGCTTCAGCGCCAGGTCGAGGGAGGATGGCAAAGAGCGCAAGACGCCGGCGCTGACCAACAATGACGGCGTCGACGACGACGACGGATTTTCAGAGAAGGTATGCGTCATCCACCAAGAACACATCGATCTTGTTTATTCTCGATTCTTGATTCCTGATTCTTTATTATGGCCATTTATTCTTGGTTCTTTCCGGATGCCTTTGATTCTTTCTGAGTTCAGAAACTGACATTGTCCGGGCTGCTCAACTTCATCGACGGGCTGTGGTCGACGAGCGGCGAGGAGCGGGTCATCGTCTTCACCACCAACTACAAAGATCGCCTCGACGCGGCGCTGCTCCGGCCGGGCCGCATGGACATGCACGTCTACATGGGCTACTGCGGCTGGGAGGCCTTCAAGACGCTCGCCCACAACTACTTCCTCATCGGCGACCACCCGGTGTTCCCGGAGATACAGGGGCTGCTTGAGGCGGTGGAGGTGACGCCGGCCGAGGTGTCGGAGATGCTGCTGCGCAGCGAGGACGTCGACGCCGCGCTCAGGGGCCTCGTGGAGTTCCTCGAGGGGAAGAAGCAGGCCGTGTGTGAAGGCAAGTAACGTCGACGCACCAAGAACGGTCAGGTTTGAAGTAGGAACAGGCAATTTTGTGTTCTCGAATTCTAATCCTTGAGATGATTCAGTTCTTGTTCCTAATTTCCTTTGAACTGCCACTGCTTTCTGAATCTCTGATTGTTCTTGTCCTCTCCTAGGAACTAATTTGGGATGATTGATTTGTTTGGAACAAATTTGGGCTAGATGATTTGTTTCACAATTTTTTGGGCCATGATTGGGGATAATCTCCACTTGCATTATGCAGAGCACTGATGTCTGATTCAGAAAATGTCTCATCCATGCACAATTCATCTTATTACTATTCTGTTCTTTCACTTGAGAACATCATGTTTCAATTTTTCATCAGTTCTGTTCTTTAAGAATATGGAAGTCTAGTCCGACACTGATACACATCTTAAATGGCAATTTCTTGATATGCAAACTGGTTGATCTAATTAACCCTTTTCTTGGTGTGCAAATTGGCCGAACAGTAATTAATCTTGTGTTATTGGGCCAGCAGCACATCTTTGGTCTGACTCTGACATTGCAAATTGCCAACATCCTCTCAGCTTGTTTGTAAATTTGGGCTTGTTTTGGCTGAAAATGCTCATTTTGACCGGGCAATTTTCACTCTATTCCGTTGCCTAGCTATGCCACTGCAAGTCAGCAGCAAGAATGGCCTGATGGCTGCGTTGGTAGATTTGCAACAGAATTAATTAGTGAACACTGACAGAAATTACTTCATCAAACCCTGAACTAAATTTGTTCACGACATTGCATTTTTAGATAATAGGATACAGTTCCGTTCCTGACATTGCATGAAATGGGATGATTATTCCTCATATTTGCAAAATTTGGGTGATTTTTGTATCCATGATTGGATAATCTCCACTTGCATTGCAGAGTACACAAAACTGATTCAGATTTTATACGGTGTCTCTAATCCATTCACACTATATGTTGGTCCTAACTTGTTCCTCTTCTGTTCTTTCACTTGGGAGCATCATGTTTCAATTTTCATAATTTGTGGCTATGTTTGTTAAGTACAAGTACTATTTCGTAGTAGTATCACTGTATCAGAAGTTCAGAATAGATAATCTAGTTCGATAGTCCATTTTCAGAGTACATCTTAAAGCCATTTTTTGTGTGTGTGCAAATTGGCTGAACAGTAATTAATGTTGTGTTATTGGGCCAGCATCAAATCTTTGTTTGTTTGTATTGTGATGGATTGATGGTCTGACATGCCAAATTGCCAACATCCTCTCGGTTTGTTTGTAAAGTTGGGCTGGGTTTGACTAAAAAATGTTCATCTTGATCAGGCGATTTTCGCGTCTATTTTATTGCCAAAAATACAGTAGAAGTTATTTGTAAAGTGGTCTAAGCAATACACTAGAAGAATTTCTTACAAAAACATAATTTTAATTTAAAGGTGTAGAGCAAATAATTCGCGGAATAATTCAGTGAAAAGTATTATCAGAATCTCTTATTGTTCTAGTCCTCTTCTAGGAACTATAATTTGGGATGGTTAATTTGTTTCAATTTTTTTTGGGTGATTGATGTTTGCATAATCTCTGGTTGTTCTAGTCCTCTTCTAGGAATTGGTATGATTGATTTGTTTTAAAAAATTTTTGGATGATTAATGTTTGCATATCTCTGGTTGTTCAAGTTCTCTTCTAGGAACTATAATTTGGGATGATTAATTTGTTTAGAAAAAAAAAGGTGATTGATGTTTGCATTATGCGGAGTACACAAAACTTATTCAGAAAATGTCTCATCCATTCACAATACATCTAGTCCTAACCTGTTCTCCTCTGTCCTTTCACTTGAGATCATCATGTTTCAATTTTTATCAGTTTTATAGTGTGGATGTTGGTAACTTCTCATCAGAAGTTCAGAATACGGAAGTCTAGTCCGGTTCATCTTACATGGACATTTTTTGTGCGCAAACTGCAAACAGAAACAGGCCGATACATTAATTAATCTTGTTCTTACAGTAATTAATTTATTGTGTGATGGTCTCACATGTGACATGCCAACATCTGGTTGATTTGTAAAGCTGGGCTGGGTTTGACACTTTGACTCTACAATGAAGTAGGTATGCCGTTGCAAGACAACAGCAAGAGTGCAACCGTTCATGACAGATATTCGTTCATGAGAAATTCGTTCATGGCAACAGAAAACAGAAATTCGTTCATAACTATGCATCATACGATGCCACTAATTCTGAAGAATTGCTAAGCTGCATTGCCATGGGTTATGGGGCTCTACTAGTTCGGAGGGTTTGCTAAGCTGAATTGCTACATTCTACTAGTACTACTAGATTTGCTAAGCTGCATTCATTGCCTTACATTTCTACTGGAGTAGTAGTCCTGAAGATTCGCTACTCTGCATTGCCATCGTTCTTCATCTCTGCCTCATTTCTTGCCTTCCGTTCCCTGTCACGGAGGAGCTCCACGAGGCCCTGGAGCGCGACGTCGACGTCCTCGCAGCGGAGCAGCATCTCCGACACCTCGGCCGGCGTCACCTCCACGCCGGCGAGCAGCTCCCGTATCTCCGGGAACAGCGGGTGGTCGTCGACGAGGAAGTAGTTGTGGGCGAGCGTCTTGAAGGCCTCCCAGCCGCAGTAGCCCATGTAGACGTGCATGTCCATCCTCCCCGGCCGGAGCAGCGCCGCGTCGAGGCGTTCCTTGTAGTTTGTGGTGAAGACGATCACCCGCTGCTCGCCGCTCGTCGACCACAGCCCGTCGATGAAGTTGAGAAGTCCGGACAGCGTCACATTCTGCTGCTGCTGCTGCGGCGGCGGCTGCCTCACATTGCGCTCGGATTCGTCGTCGTCGGAGGAGGAGTCCGTCAAGTGGAGGCCGTCGGCGGCGGGCACCGGCAGCGGCGGCGTATTGTGGTGGGGTTCCCTTGGTTTGGCGTCGAAGCAGCAGTCGATGTCCTCGATGACGAGGATGGACCTGTTGGGCATGGCGAGGAGGAGCCTCTGCAGATTCGAGTTGCTGTGCACCTCGGAGAGGTCGAGGTCGTAGAGGTTGAAGCGAAGGTGGTTGGCCATGGCGGCGACGAGGCTGGACTTGCCGGTGCCGGGCGGGCCGTGGAGGAGGTACCCGCGCTTCCACGCCTTGCCGATGCGTTGGTAGTACTCCTTCCGCTTGAGGAAGCGGTCGAGGTCGGCGACGATGGACTGCTTGAGCGCCGTGTCCATGGCGAGCGTGTCGAACGTGGCCGGGTGGTGGTGGTGGAAGGCGTTCCACGACCCGCCCTCGTTCATGGAGATCATGAGAACGCGTGCCGGCCGGTGCATCTGCTCCGCCGTGGCCATGACGAAGGGGATGTAGCGCTCGAGCGCCACGGCCGTGTGCTCGGCGTCGAAGGTGACCTCGAACAACTTGTCACGGTGTCCGCTCTTGCCGTCGTCATCGTCGTCGCCGGTCTCGACGAACGTCCACTTGAACTCGACGCCGTCGTAGACGTCAGTGGCGGAGTCGCCGGGCTCGACGCAGAGCCGCGCGCTCCAGCTCCAGCTCCCGTCGGCCTCCTTGCATCGGGCGGAGCCCGCGACGGCGAGGCGGGGCATGTCGCGCGGGTTCATCTTGGTCGCCAGGTACGCGCGCGCCGCCCCGAACAGCTGGTTCCGGCCGCCGTCGGCCATGCGGCGGATCACCAGGGTGCGGCGCTTCTTCTCCGCCGCCGCGGCGACCGCGAACAGCCTCGCCCGCACTAGCCTGGCGGCCCACCGCACCGTGGCGCGGAGCTCGTCGGGGAGCAGCTCCCGCGCCATCACCGAGTACGCCGCCACCGACGCCGCCGTCGCAAGCGCCTTCCTGTAGGCGATCAGCGCCCGCCCGTGCTTCCACTCCGACGTCTCCGCGGCGGCCAGTAGCAAGCGGTGGTGATCCATGGCTACTAGTAGTAGTACAGCTACCAACACATGACAAAGTCCATTGCATGTTCAAGTCAATTTATACAACAATGGCGAGGCTTGCAGCAAAAGCTTGAGCTGACACAGTGACAGTAGGCAATATGCTTGGGCTGATCAGTCAAACTTGCTTTGGCTGAACTGGAATCCGCTGATCAGCTGGAGACGAAAGTGGATAGTTGGCTGGGCTGAGGATGGTCTCCGCTCTATTTTTTTCAATTCATCTTTTTTTTTTCTGCATGATTTTCAAATTGCTAAACTATACGTTTTCTTAAAAAAATTTCTATAAAAAACTATTTTAAAAAATCATATTAATTTATTTTTTTAAAAAAATAGCAAATACTTAATTAATTATAAAAAATATGTCATTTCATTTTGCGTGCGCCAAGATTCCAATCTCATATCCCAAAAACAGCTAAAATGGGTTGAATTAGGCCCCGTTCAATTCTCCTACAAGGAGAGATAAAATTCCAGATTATTATGACACGTTTTTCAAACCGTTAAACGGTGCGTTTCGTGCGAAAATTTTCTATATGAAAGTCGTTCTAACATATCAAATAAATTTATTTTTTAAGTTTATAATAATTAAAACTCAATTAATCATATATTAATAATATCTTATTTTACGTGAAACACTTAATCTGCATCTTCCGGACATTCAAACACCACCTTTCTCACACCAAGCTACAGCAGCAGACCGTGCGGGCACTTTCGAACGCGGCCGAAATCTGTTCGCGACGTCCGGTCATGTCTGGCGCGTCGGCCCGAGGCGTGCCTTCTACCAGAAGGGACGACGACGATGACGGTCGACGCTAGTTGCACTAGGCAATTGTAGGGTGTGTTCTACAGGAGTACCGAGTACTCTCCAACGTGCATGCTTTTTAACGGTTAAAAGGTGTATATATTTTTTTAAAAAAATATACTAAAATTGTATTAAAAATATATTAATATATATTTTTAAAGTTTCTAAAATTAATATTTAATTAATTATGTACTAATTTATTGTGTCGCTTTTCGTGTGGGGAGGGAACGGTTTTGAACCTATACCTTCAAACGTACCCAAGCAGTGTTCGTACCGGCGGTGTACTCGGCCATATATATGATACAATAGCAAAATCTTCTGTTAATGTGACGCGGGCTACTATTATTATTCATTAGTATTTATAAACGTCAAAATTTCATTTTTAACGATTAATCGGCCGTTTATCTATACTATCTATCTATCTATTTATCTATTCTATCTATCTATTATATTATTTATTATATTATTAAGACAGCTCGAAAAAGAGACACCACGTTGGCTGTGGAGACTAAAAATTCCTACATTAATCGGAGAAAAAAAAAGAAGAGTCCAGGTAGAAATACAATCTAAAAAATAATTAAAATTCAGAATTAAAAATAAGCAATATTGAAAGAAGAATCCATATAAGAACCCAATACGTCCACATTGATTGTGGAGGCTAGAAATTCCCACATTAATCAAAGAAAAAAAAATTCAAGTAGAAATACAATCTACAAAATAACTGAAATTCAAAATTAAAAATAAGCAATATTGAAAGAAGAGTCCACATAAGAACCCAATACGTGATTAATTAAAATTCGGAATAAAAATAAAAAATCTGAAATTAGAAAAAGAAAAAGAGAGTTCAAGTAGGAATAGAATCTAAAAAATAACTGAAATTCAGAATTAAAAATAAGAATTATTGGGAAGAAAAAGTCCATATAAGAACCCAATACGTGATTAATTAAAATTCAGAATAAAAATAAAAACATCTGAAATTAAAAAAAAGAAAAAAAGAGAATTCAAGTAGGAATAGAATCTAAAGAATAATTGAAATTCGGAATTCAAAATAAGTAATATTGAAAAAAGAGTTCCTATAAAAACCCAATACGTGATTAATTAAATTTGGAATAAAAAATAAAAAAAATAAAAAAATTATAAAAAAAAGAGTTCGAGAAGGAATATTTTAAAATAGCTAAAATTCAAAATAAAAAAGTATATTGAAAGAACAATCCATCTCGAACACAACACGAGTTTAATTAAAAATCAAAATAAAAAATAAAATGAATTTCTAAATTAGAAAAAGGAAAAAGAGAGTTTCAAAGGAATACAATTTATAAATAACTGAAATTCGTAATAAAAATTAAGCAAAGTTAAAAAAATGATCCATCTAGAAAAAGAGAAAAGGAAAGTCCATGTAGGAATACAATCAAAAAAATAACTAAAATTCGGAATTAAAAATAAGCTATATTAGAAAAAGAATTCATATAAAACCCAATATATGATTATATGATTAAGTAAAATTCGCAATGAAAACAAAAAAAATTCTGAAATTATAAAAAGAAAAAAAAGTTTGAGTAGGAATACAATTTGAAAATAACTAAAAAAATAAAAATGATTATTGAAAGAAATAATATAGATAGAATGCAGTATGAGGTGAAATTTATAAAAAAAATAAAATTTGGAAATTAGAAAAAAAGTTCAAGTAGGAATACAATTCATAAATAACAAAAAAAACAAATCAAAATGAAAAATATTGAATGTTGAAAGAACAATCCATCTAAAACACAATGATAGTAAATAAAAATAAAGTAAGGAGAAGCAACGGACCCATGAAGAAGTAGGGTGGCAGTGGTTGATGGGATATCTAGAACTATAAACGAAACCCCAAAATTGATTATATTCGATTTTTAGAATCCCAATGATGATTAAAAGGAGGGATAGCAGACATGTTATTAAGCAGCTCAGTCACAAACAGTTGGCGGGACTTTTAGAAGTAAAAATAAACCCCAATGATAATCATTTTCAATTTTTAATTCTCCAGTGACACTACAGAGAGGAGACAGTGAGCAGGCTGTAGAGGAGTATAGCAACGACATTTGACAGGACTTTCAAAAATTATAAAAACGAAACTCGACGAAACAATAAACTCTAGAAATTAAAAGGTCTAATTTTTTAAGGTTTCAAGGATGATGAATAGAAACTGTAGTAGGTCAGGCAAACAAATAAATGAGTAAGGGGTAATGACTGATATGACTTTTAAAAAACTATAAAATTAGAAACCTTGGGATGATAAGGTTAGATCTTTGAAAGTAATAAAACAACGAGATAGTTATTTTACAAATTTTAAGTAAAATCATGTCAAAAGATATATAATTTTGTGGGTGCTAGTCGCGCAATTGCGCGGGCCATCCAGCTAGTTTTAATAATCCGAGTAATCATTTGCTTTTTGCACTTGATGATCATTTAGAGTAACAAAATTATCTTTTACGATCTTGTTTAGTGATGTTTAGGTTGTGTTTGGCATTTCACTTTGAAAACTAATTCCTCATGCACGTAAAACAAAGCGATTGATTAACGCATGATTAATTAAGTATTAATATGAATTTTTAAAACAACTTTCGTATAGAAATTTTTGTAAAAACACACCATTTAATAGTTTGAAAAGCGTGCGTGCGGAAAACGAGAAATATGAGTTGAAAAATATAAGGAAGAGAACACAACCTTAGTATGTTTTGCAAGCTCGTGAGGACACCGATGAGATGGGCTTGGGGGCATGCGATAGGGATGAAAACGGTTTAGAAAATTTCTGGATTTTGGAAACGAAAAGTGTCGATCGAAATTTTTTTGGAAAGTTTCAGAACGGAAACAGATTCAAAATTTTTTTTCTCAGAAACGGATACGGTAAGGCTACTATCCATCAGAAACCAGAATGGGTCGGAAGCTTTTTGGAAAGGAAATCTTTTTTTTCTCGCAATTATAAGTGAACTACTTTTTTTTAGCTGATTAGCTTCAACCTTCCCTACTCTATATTTATATATTTGTACTGAGTATTAAGTTGCTGGAGATATTTTTTCTAGTCCAGTGTTTGCTTAGTGACTATTTTTGTATTAGACCATCTCATAGTACTTACGGGAATATAGTTATTGTTCTCATGGAAAGTAAAGTGTATAACTAATTGTATTATTATTAATTGATAAAAATTACAAATGTCATTTTTTTTGTTTTAGAAAAATAATGAGCTACATCTCTTTGTTGATTTGAGAAGTTCAGTTTGAGAGGTTTTTATATTCCAATAAATATTCGTTTCGGTATTCGCTCTGTTTTCGTATTTGATAATATTCAATTCCGTTTCGTATCCGAGGTTTCTGGTTTCAATTTTGATTAAAAAAAATGAAAATAGAAACAGTAAAGACAATTTCCATCCATTTTCATTCCTATGTTCGGATCTAAGGGCCTTCCCTTCTGCATCGACGACCACTGGGTCCTACTAAAGAGCACGACGATGGTCGCCGGGTTGAGGTGTTGGTCTACGACGAGTCAATAACATCATGGCGCCTTCTTTGAGAACTGCTTGCTCAGCTTCCACAGTGATCTGTGGCAGGAAGAGGGCACCAGAGATCCATTGAGTTGTTGACGAAGATGAGGTCGAAAGCACCGTCAATCAAGGGGAGTTGGAAGGAGTCGATGTCATAGACTCATAGTTAGCTCTTGTGCCCAATCAAATCAAAGGGGAAGATGAAACAGAGGAGAAAAAGAGGAGGAAGGAAGAGAAGGAGAAAGGGAAGAAAGGGTACTGAATTAGTGATGACATGTGGGTCTTATTATATTTTTTTAAGGCATCACTAATTACATGGGCCCCATTTTTTTTATTTTCTATTTTTTTCGGTGCCACCTAAACATCACGTCAACGCCGCATATGATAAAGACTAAGTGAAACATGCCACATTGGCGTGGACCCCAAATAAAATCATTTAAAGACTTGATTTACACTAATTTTGATAGTTGTATATCTGGTTTTATAGTGCGGGCATTGAATGAAACTCTACTCATAGTTAAGGCACCTTATGTGGGCACCTTCCTCCTGTTATCCAGGCTCGAGCGAGCTCATCAAGCCTGGTTTGTCGCCCATATATGACCCAATCCAAAAATGGGCCGGGCCTAGACGGGCTTTTCAGGGCCCTGTGGCTCCAGGCTGGTCTACGCGACCACCCACACTGCCGGAGAAGACGACTTCTCTCGAGTCCAGCGACGCGAGGCGAGGCCGAGGAGTACTACCACCACACATCGCCGGCGGGGAGGAAGCTCGGAAGGACGCATCGGGGAAGGGAGCGGAGCATGGAGGACTTCTACGTCACCATCCCGTACGGCGCCGCGGTCCTCGGCGGGGGCGTCGCCGGCTACCTCAAGCGCGGGAGCAAGGCCTCGCTGGCCGCGGGCGGCGGGTTCGGCGGCGGGCTCCTCCTCGCCGGCGCGCTGAGCGCCTGGGCCTTCGCGCGGGGCCACTCCGGCTCCCTCTTCGCCACCGTCCTCCAGACCGGTCCGTTACTGCTGGCGCTACAGTGCTACTCCCCATCCTCCCTCCCCTCCGGTTTATTGTTTGCTCATTTCGCTATGGAGTTACTACCGATTATGTGTTCCATGCTCGTAGATTACTTGCATTTCTAGTAAATCTAACAAGAACCTGGGCCTCTATAGGAATTGATGCTGTTGAGTGACACTGGAATTGAACTGCGAGAACCTGCACAATTACATACCTGGTGGTTGTTTAACCTTTATTGTATTTAAAGAAGCCTTCTCTTGCTGGGAAGGGATGCATCTTACGTTTATGTTTGAATTTTAGCAAGATTTAGGATGTAGATTGATGAAAATGTTTGAAATGTAGGGTCCTTTTTTGAGGAAACAAATTCAGCATGCCTAAATTTGCTTCATTTTTCAGTTTAGAATATAATAAGTTAATAAGAAACAATTGTAATTCCCAAGGCTGAACCTCCACGCAGTTTTCTATTCTTTTATTATGTTGTTCACCGAATAAAAATTCTCCCACAAGCTTTCTTCACAAATATCGGGAGCAGTTAATTTATTTACAATAAAGAAAATGACTTCATGGAAGCTTTAGCAGAGTATTTTAGAAAAGTAATTTCTTTTAGAATGTAGGGGTTGGCTAGCTGCCTAGCTCTTTGTTGAATTCTGATAAAGAGGTTCAAAGTACATCATAATCAAAAACTTGGGTTACAGTTAAACATACAGATTTTTTTTTTTGCAAGGAAGACATACAGCACTTCGGAACAAACAATCCTGATCTTTACACCAACAATACTAAATCCCTGCTAAGAGAAATAAAAGTAATCTTTTGATGGATTGTGTAATTGCTTTGTAATTCTTGAAATAATGTTAGGTCTAACCGTGTCCCACAAAATAGCACAGCTGCGTAGGATAATGCCTTATAGAAAAAAACTCACGTCAAATTTCAACAAACCGCTACATATAACATTATTTCGTTTTGGAATTCCATGATGTCTTCCTCCTGAAAATTAGTACAACTCCAGGGCTATTTGTTCCTGTTCTGCTAGCAAATGCAACTAATTGAATATATCGATATGGACTTCGTATGATAATTTATGCACATATCCTAATCTTATGTTTTGGACCATCTTCGATGAAGTGGAATTCTTGTTTGTTTGTTTTTTCTTGTTAAGACTTTATCTTATAAGCTTTTGAACAGTTTGTGCTGTAGCATTAACTATTATCATGGGAATAAGATACATCAAAACAAGAAAGGTAATGCCAGCCGGAATAATTTCTGCCGTCAGGTATCTCTCTCTCTGTCTCTCTCATGTTATTGTGTCCCTTGTGCCAGGTTCTAATTTTGCTATGCTTTAAAATCCTTTTGTAGTTCTGTACCAATATTTCATTGTACCTTCCATAGTCTATATTAACCATAGCCATTGTCAGCAAAGTGTGGTTATATGTGCTATATGTTAAACAATATTAGTTAACTAGCCCTTTGGCTTTAATTCTTAGAATTTTCCCTTGTGCATGGAGCCCACAACCGCTATACATATTTGTGCTATATGTTAAACACTATTAGTTAACTAGCCCTTTGGCTTTAATTCTTAGAATTTTCCCTTGTGCATGGAGCCCACAACTGCTATACATATTTGAGATTACCATGCATATACTATCTATAATACGTTAACAAGAAGTTAACTAGCCTACTAAGGCTTTGTTCGTTCGGTTGAGTTGGGAAGAAATTCCCTCCGCACGGAAAATGGAACGACTCATTAGCACATGATTAATTAAGTATTTACTATTTTTTTTTTGAAAAATGGATTAAGATGATTTTTTGAAGCAACTTTCGTATAGAAACTTTTTGCAAAAAACACACCGTTTAACAATTTGAAAAGCGTGCGCGTGGAAAAAGAGAGATGTGAGTTGGGAAAGTTGGGTGAAGAACTCACCCTAAGTCTTCCTTTCCTTCCTTCATACCAGACTAGCGAATTGACTATGCATTGCAATGACAAAAAATATCATGCTGTGCACACTGCATGCTCATCATTTGAAGAATATGTAGGCCGACTTTTTCCGACCCCTCCAACTATATGGATTCCTTCCCTACATACTTATAAGATCTTACCAGATAATATGGACATTATTTTGTGTAGACATTGTTCTTTTTGGGAAACATTTAAATTTATTGAGCATGTGGGTTTCACCAACACGGAGGGCCCATACATTAGTAATAGAGGTAGTGTTGGCAGACCGCAGATTCACTGCCATCACCACTACCTTTTAAAGTAGTATAGATAATAGATACTACTCCATGACATCTGATTTAGTCCCATCCTTGGTGCCTTGGTTTTTGTCTTGCTGTTCTGTGCACTCTAAATTAAATATATATAGATGACACCATATCATTGTCTATACATGTCTTTTGCAGTGCTCTTGTACTAATATTCTACATCTACAAGATATCAAATGGTGGCAACAAGGTTTATGTCCCAGTGAGTGCGGAGTGATATTGGAGGGCAGGATACTACGGTGCACATTCTCTGTTTCCATACAGATAACTGTGAATCGATCCATCTGTTTTGATAATTTGTTGTACGCCTGTATTGTGCCATCCTGGGGATGAGAACATCGTTCTGCACAATGTGAAATGTGATGACCCGTGAAAAATCTTGACACCGGTTTTGCTAAACTACCAAATTCTTCTGCAATTGTGACATATGTTCCACCTGTATTGTGTTCGAACTATATCGTCATTGTAGTACTAAACCTGTACTGTGATTGCTCATTACTAGGAACTAATTTGGGATGTTTGGTTTGTTTCAATTTTTTTGGGGGACGATTAGTTCATTTCAAAAGAAGGGGGGATGATTGATGTATCGATGATTGGATAATCTGCAGTTCCATTATGCACAGTCACAAAACTGTTTCAGAAAGTGTCTCATTATCATGTTCCTTCTGTAACCTCGTCTTACTGGGCCAGCACTTAATCTTTGCTTGTCACATGTTTCTGTGATTGTCTGATATACCAATATCCTCTTGTTTAACTGTTGTACTAGGTTTAACTGAAAAAAAAACAGTTCATAATTTTTTTTCAGAAAGCAGAAGTTCATCGTGACCAGACACTCTGCACTCTATTGTGTTATCTATTGCCTTGCCATGACATTGCAGATTTGCAACAGAAATTAGTGAGGATGACAAAAGGTTCTCGCTGATTATTACTACTAGTTCACTACTAGGTTGCTACCCAATTACCTTCTCTCTTTATTATGAACTAGTTCTGAAGATTTGGTAACCTGCATTCCATGGCTCTTCTCTGAAGATTTACTCAGCTACATTGCCTTTAATCTCTACTACGTCGTTCTTGATCTCTGCCTCTTGTCTTGCCCTCCTCCGTCTCCTGTCACGGAGGAACTCCGCGAGCAGCCGGAGCGCGACGTCGGCGTCCTCGCTGCGCAGCAGCATCTCCGACACCTCGGCCGGCGTCGCCTCCACGCCGGCGAGCAGCTCCCGTATCTCCGGGAACAGCGGGTGGTCGTCGACGAGGAAGTAGTTGTGGGCGAGCATCTTGAACGCCTCCCAGCCACAGTAGCCCATGTAGATGTGCATGTCCATCCGCCCTGGCCGGAGCAATGCCGGATCGAGGCGTTCCTTGTAGTTGGTGGTGAAGACGATGATCCGCTGCTCGCCGCTCGTCGACCACAGCCCGTCGATAAAGTTGAGCAGCCCGGACAGCGTCAGCTTCTGCTGCTGGAGAACTCCCGCGTCGTGCGGGTTGGGCGAAGCGGCGCCGCCGTCGTCGGAGTCCGACGAGTAGTCGAAGTCCACCTGGTCGAGCGCCGCCGCCGTGTTGTGGCCTCCTCTTGGTTTGGCGTCGAAGCAGCAGTCGATGTCCTCGATGACGAGGATGGACTTGTTGGTCATGCTGATGAGCAGCCGCTGCAGCGCCGCGTTGACGCGCACCTCGGAGAGGTCGAGGTCGTAGAGGTTGAAGCGGAGGTAGTTGGCCATGGCGGCGACGAGGCTGGACTTGCCAGTGCCGGGCGGGCCGTAGAGGAGGTACCCTCGTTTCCACGCCTTGCCGATCCGGCGGTAGTACTCCTTCCGCTTCAGGAACCGGTCGAGGTCGTCGACGATTAACTTCTTGAGGTCGGGGTCCATGGCCATCGTGTCGAACGTCGCCGGGTGGTGGTGGTTGAAGCCGTGCCAATCGCGCACCTCGTTCATGAAGATCATGAGCACGCGCTCCCGCCGCTGCAGCTGCTCCGCCGTGGCCATGACGAAGGGGATGTACCGCTCGAGCGCCGTGTCGGTGTGCTCGGCGTCGAAGCTGAGCTCGAGGTACTCGCGCGGGCCGCGGTCACCCTTGCTGCCCCTCTTGCCGTCGCCGCCGCCGCCGGGCTCCATGGACGTCCACCTGAACTCGACGCCGTCGAACACGTCGGTGGTGGAGTCCCCGGGCTCCAAGCACAGCATCATGGCCCAGCTGCTGCTCCCGTCGGCCTCCCTGCAGCGGGAGCGCGCGAGGCTGAGCCGCTGCAGGGCGTGCGGGTCGATCTTGGTGGCGAGGTACGCGCGCGCCGCCTCGAACAGCTGGTTCTCGTTGTACCCGCCGTCGACCTGCCGCCGGATCACCACCGTGTGCCGCTCCTTCTCCGCCGCGACGAGCCTGGCCCGCACGAACGCCGCGCCCCACCGCGCCGCGCTGCGGAGCTCGTCGGGGAGCAACTCCCGCGCCATGGACCGCGCCAGCACGGCGTACGCTGCCACCGACGCCGCCGTCGCCAGCGCCTTCTTGTACGCGTCCAGCACCCTCCCCTGCTGCGGCCCTGCCGCCGGCGCAGCGGCGGCGGCCAGTGGCAAGTGATCCATGGCTGGCTACCTCACGAACAAACACAAGACGGCCATGACAAATGTCACGTCCATCTTATAAAACAAACAAGCGTGGTTTCGTGGAAATTCCCGAAACGGGTGATTTGGCGTTTTTGAACCCTTGTTTGTTTGTCTGCTTGACCTCATCGAGTCTCGTCGGATCTAAATTGACTTAACAACGACTCGAGTCGAGTCGAGTCGTGCAGCTGATGCTGCCATGGACCTCGATTGGATTAATTTCACTTGAGAAAATTGAAGTGGTGCCAACTTTTGCCATGTGAAAAAGGAGAGAATCCTGGGCGCGACGCGATGCCAGGTATCTCTGACGCGGACGCGGCACGAAGGATGATGATGGAATCACGGCATTAGGGGCAGACAAATGCCGATTATTGGGTGAAACTATAGGGAAAGGCTGTGATACCAATCACTTAGGGTACTTAGGGTGAGTTTTTTATTCAACTTTTTCAATTCACATTTTTTTTTCGCACGCATGCTTTTTAAACTGCTAAACAGTGTGTTTTTTGCCAAAAGTTTCTATACGAAAATTGTTTTAAAAAATCATATTAATATTTTTTTTAAAAAAAATTAGTAAATACTTAATTAATCATGTGCTAATGAGTCGCTTCATTTTCCGTGCGGAGGGAATATTTCCCAAAGCTCCCAAACGAACACACCCTTAGATGGTGTTGTAACTTCATGAAGATAAAGATAAAGATGAAGATTAAGACTATATTCGAATTTGCTGTAGCTTTCAGATTATCGTGACACGTTTTTTAAACTGTTAAACGATGTATTTTGTGTGAACATTTTCTATATGAAAGTTGTTCTAAAATATCAAATAAATATATTTGTTAAGTGTGTAATAATTAAAACTCAATTAATCACATGTTAATGTCATCTCGTTTTATATGGTGGCATTAACGTGTGAAGATTATCACACGTTAACGTGTGAACCAGTTTGTAATAATCTTCATCTTCGTCTTTATTTTAAAAAGATTCAAACACCACCTTAATCTTCGTCTTCATCTTAAAAAAATTCAATTAAGTGATTCACGCAAAACGAAGTGATATTTATGTATGATTAATTGAGTTTTAATTATTACAAACTTGAAAAATGAATTTATCTGATATTTTAGAGTAACTTTCATATAGAAAATTTTCACACGAAACATATTATTTAATAGTTTAAAAATCGTGTGATAAGTATCCAAATTTTCATCCAAACATTTGTTGGAAAAACTAACGGCACCTTAATCCACCGATAAGAAAAAGCAGCCAATTATATATGTACCCGTGGCTTGTTTCTATTAGACCGTGTTTGTGAAACACTGTGTGTGTAGTGGAAAGCTAAAGTGCACCTTTTCTCGCATGTTGTATCTCATGTCCTGTACTTGCGGCTTTTTTCTGTTTTTGTGAGATGCCTTCGCATGGAAGTTTTGTAACGTGTGAGTTGTCGATCTCTGGCCGTGTACTTGCGGCTTTTTTCTTTTTCTGTGGGATGCCTTCGCCTGGAAGTTTTGTAACGTGTGAGTTGTCGAATTTGATCTTTTTAAAACTGATTAGTCTAGACCACATTTTTGAATGTAGAAATATAGGGGCCTGCTATCCATTAACCACTTCATATTTTACTAACTACTCCAATGAGCCACTTTTCACGGAAATCCGGATTACTTTGTGAACCAAATAACCTTAATACTTCATCAGTCTTAAAATACAAGAGATTTAAATGGATGAGACACATTTTACTCCTTCCATCTCAAAATATAAGTAACTTTAAGTGGATGTGACACATCCTATAAATTCATAATACTAAGATTATTATGAATCTGGATGTCCAGATTCATATGTCCGGATTCATAATACTAGCTGTTGATGAGAAAACACGAAGGTATGAGAGTTCTGTTTAGCTTCAGTGCAGGTCCAAATCTTGCTTTCGGATTCAGAGCGTGTCAGTTGGTTTGATCCTGCAACCAACAAGATATACAAGAAAACAATGTTAGTAAACGATAGTCGATCGGCTGGTGAGTCGATGACTTATAGTAGAAACTTAGTCGATGCAAACGAGTCGAATCGGCTGTAAGGTAGAGGACGTTACTCATAAACTAGATTTAAGGTAAATATAATCATAAAAAACTTTTTCTTAACAAAATCAATCTTATAGGTCAAATTCAGTCAATGCAGCATAAGATTGATATCTTTTAAAGTTAATTGTCATACAATTATATAGCCTAAATGACTAGCCAATGGATAGATGTTGTAAATTAGACCCAAAACAATCATGATCAGCTGTAGAGAGAAATAACAGGTAATTACTAATTTAATCCTTTTCTTAGATGCAAGCAATTACGATAGATCGGACCCAACTGAGACAATATTAATTGCTTATAACCAAGATCAGACAAATCAATAATTACATGGATTTATATCATAGCTGATGAGATATTTTAGGGTATTTCAGATAATGTATCAACTAGAACTCCGATACGGTCTTATAGAGGAATATCAATCTTGATCAAATACACTAAACAAGTTTCAATCTCGACGGATCATACCTAACCGATGACATCGTGAGGTTTTAAAACAGGCTTAACATATTTAAAGGATTGATATACTTGTATAAGATGATAGATATAACACATTAGGCAAATTAAAACATGTAAACTTGAATGCGAAACAGTTATATCAGGTAAAATCGACTGAAACCACGATTCTACGCCTATTGGCACTCAATAAGTAGGTTAATTTTTATGATTCTAAACATGATTTAGCAGGCCAAACCCAATTGTTCTAACACTAAGTATGAAAGAAGTATAAAGTTTAAACAATCAAGCCTTTGACTGATTTTCAAGGTGTAGATACCTTAGCTAATCTAAACTGATGAAACGATTTAGCCGATATCGACAGAAACCTCAAAAAGGGCTTGGCCGATATAGGTAAATTGAGCTATCAAGTTAGATTAACCAAGATATATGATAACTAGCAGTTGTATAAGATAGATTAGAACATCTAAAATGATGCCCTAATCCGCCGATACAAACCGCTGTGACAAGCCATATCTCTTGCTGGAGATCGAAACCGATGCAACCCAACTCAAAATATGAACTTGTCGAAAAGTAAAAGTAAAAGGGTGGCTATGCGCCGGAAGTGTGTATTGAACTGTTGCTATTTTTACAAGACTCTAGGTATATATTTATATCCGAATATACAAATCTTATCTATATCGGACACGACTCAAACATGCCTAAATACAAAGTAAACAAACAAGTCCCTAGGTAGACTCTTACCACGAATTTCTTAAAGGAAACACCTAACTTTTATTCCTAATTAATAGATACAATTGTCTCTTCTGGACTCAGTTCTTGTTTGGCAATATCTTCAGATCTTCTCCCGAGTCCGATATGGACTCACACTGTCTGTATCGGCTAACCGCGTCTGACTCTGTATCGGCCGATACAGCTTCCAGCCGATGCGCTGCTCTGTTTCTGAAAATCACCCCATATCCTCTGAATCCGCTTCGAATCTATCTTTACCCTTGCTTATCCTTGCCAAATTTTGCTGTTAACACTAGGATGTGTCTCGATTCAAATCACGCACGTTGCCACGCGTGAGTGCAGTGCTGGCACCGCTCTCCTTCCCTCCCCTCCTAGGCCCTCATGCGCCACCGCCCTCCGTCTCATTGGTGACAATAATACAAGCTAACCACACCCTCCATCTTTCTATTTCTCTGTGTTACCATCGTCGCTCGTCTCCATCAACTACAGGGAGTTTCCTCCTGCTCTGCGTCCCCTTCACCATCTTCGACGGCAATTCCTCCTTGCTTCTCAACATCATGGCTTTCCATGCTCTCCCTTCATCATGCGGACCCCCAACCGCCCTCCTCTATCCATGCATCTCTGGCATGTTGCCGTCTGCCCATCTCAACTCTTAAGTCAACATTTTGGCTTATATGCTTTATAAGCCGATGGCCTGAAATGGGACAACGTGCTTGTTGAAACTTGGTTTCGGCAATAAGAATCTGGGGGTAGCAATCAAGCGCCAAACGTGATGAGTTAGTATGCAAAAGGAATTTAGACAGGTTCAGGCCCTCTCTTTGAGAGGTAATATCCTACTCCTGTTTCGGAGATTCGATCCGCCGAGTGGTTTATTGATCTCTTGATCTCTTTCAATATGTGCTCTCGCGAGTTTCATTTGCTTGTGCTCTATTTGCTATGCGTATCTTCTCTGCCCCTCAAGGGACACCCTACCCTCCTTATATAGTCCCGGAGGGTAGGTTTACAAGTCGGAGACCCTATCATACACTATGTCGGACTCCTCAATTTTACCAACTTTGGACTATGAGCCGTTACCTTATCTCAATGGTAATGTAACACCCAAGTCTTAAGCCGGTTTACATAATCATAAGTCATAACCTATCCCCTATGGTAAGTCGAATAAGCTAGCCGTGAGGGTATCCAGTACCCATAATCTCCACAGTAGCCCCCGAGACCTTCACAGTCGACGAGATAATCTTGCCTCGAACCAGAATAGCACACAGCCAAGTGACTCCTCAACCGAGTGCTTCTATCGCCGAGTGTCTCCATCACCTCTGCCTGAGTCTCCCGAGTGCTTTATCATCCAAAAAAGGCTGTGAAGGGCTGAAAACATCTAAAAAATAGATATTTAGGTGCATCGACTGATGCACCTAATTAGGTATAGCCCCCGACTATGTGTTTAGTTAATCAAACTAAGCATATAGTCAAGAACTATAATAGTCATACTCTCCTGAGTTAGATAAACACCTAGCCTAAGCAAAAAGCGATCATAAAAAATCATATAACACATAACCTTATAGTCAAGGCATAGTGTATAATGAATCCAAGTACTCGGCAAGCTCATGCTTATCCGAGTCATTATGCCCGAGTCCTCTCGGAGCATACAACTTAGCCAACCTCAGGAATAAAAAATCCAATTTAATATACTCATAATTTATTCAGTCATCCGAAAAATGTGACCAAAAATATTAAATAGCTCTTGCCATAATATTGGTCTTAATAAAAAGAGCACACCAAAGTGGCAAAATAACATTGATATAATAGAAGATCAAATGCTTTGTAAAAACCAAACAGCTCCTGCAACCTATAAAAAGGTTACCAGGACAGTTATAAAAAACTTTCACTGTTTGTCACCTTCCAAGTTGCATCGTACCAACCTTCAATAAGTTGTGTAACTGTTGTATGAAAGGATTTTAAGGTATTGGGCAATGAGACACGCGCATATTGCCAGAGCAAATCTGCTTAAGTCCCTAAAGACACGTGTCAAGCCACACCTGTAATATGGGCTGTAAGCTTCTCATGGGTCTCGGCCTAATCACGAAAAAACCTAGCGGTACCCTAATATTTCGGAAGCGCCGTCGTCTTCCCCGCCGCTTCATCTTGCGAAAACTTCTCCTTCCGCACTCCTGTTCATAGGTTCTCCGCATAAACCTAGAACTCGCGCGCATCCAAATCCATCCCTCCGTTTGCTCAAGCTCCATCAGGATTCCTTGCGCGCAACAAATTCCCGGCATTTCCCTCAAAAAATCCCCACTCCCAGCGTCAGATTCATCTTCCCTAATCTGCATTCATGGCTGAGGAGAGAGAAATCCCCTTTGACCAATGGGCTACCTCCGACGTGAAGGAATCGACCCTGCAGGAGATGGTGAAGGACGGAGTTCTTCCGGTCAAGGAGATCATCGGTTGGCGTCCGGCGTTCGGTGAAGAATTCCCGACCCCTAATACCGGTGAGATCATTGTCTTCACCCACTTCTTTTACTGCGTGTTCGATCTTTCAACTTGCGATTTCTTCCGTGACATCTTGGAATATTACGGTCTTCAACTCTACCATCTGAACCCAAATTCAGTGCTGCATATCGCTATATTCATCCATGTATGCGAGGCCTTCTTAGGTATCCATCCACATTTCAATCTCTTCCACCGCATGTTTTTTGTCAAAGCTCACCCAACTAAGGACAATCCCTGCGTTGTTGGTGGTGCTGGCTTTCAACTTCGCGGAACTCTCCGCAAGGACTATTTCCCCTTTCCTTTGAAATCTTCCAACAAGGGCTGGCACGCAAATTGGTTCTACATCTCGAACCCTGCCCCCAATTTGCCCGACTTCATCGGCCTCCCACCTATCCAACGGGCCAACTGGAACACCATGCCAGAAAACCAGGATTGGATAGAAGCGAACAACCTCTTGGCTAAGATCCTCGAGCTGAAGAATAAAGGCCTCCAAGGAGAGCAGATCACTCGGCATTTCATCAAGTGCCGACTAGCTCCCATCAAGGAAAGGTCTAAGCCAACTTTCGAGTATGAAGGCCAGAGTGATCCCAACCGGGAGGACAGTGAGTCCCTAAACTTCCAGGTCTTGTGCGCTCGTATGTACATGATCTTCTCATCTGGAATTGCAGTGGATTACAACCATAAGCTCCCGGTTGCTCCCTTCAGTCTTCTCTGACCACCTCCTCCGGTAAGTAGACTCTGCAACTTGTATCATTCTTCACTTTATCTCTATCTTCCAATATGCCTTAATGGTACTACTTGCAGGCAAACGCTCTTATCATCTCCAGGCTGTACAAAGTCTTCCATGAAGATGCTCCTGCTCAGCCAACTACCAAAAAACCAGCAGGCGGCCCAAAAATCAAACCACAGACCAAAAGAAAGAGAGCCGCTACCGAGGAGGAAACCGGCAAACGGGCCAGCAAGAGAAGGCTGGTCATAGATGACTCGGACGAAGACTCTGCAGAAATTCAGATTCCAAAGATGAACATAACTTCTCCGAGGCCGTCCACACGATCTGCTTCAAAGATCAGAAAATCCAATAGGTATCTCTTCGCTTTATTCAAGTATATCTTCTCGCTGAAAATAAACTTGTCTTTACTATCTTTATCTTCTTTTTCAGAAAACCCCAGGATATAGATCCCACCGGGCAGACAGAAAAAACAAGTCAATCTGCAGTTCTTGAAAAACCAAAATTTGCAAAACAAGGGTCTTAAGACCCTCTCCCGAGTGAGCACACCCCTGTGGAAGAGCCCCCGACTGCCAGTCAGGAAGTCCCGACTGGAAACCAGCCGGATGAAGACACACAGGGCTCGCGTGATCAAGAAATACCGGTCGAGGACCCATCCCCAAGGACATGTAAGCTTCAAATATTCTTCAGACTCTTGTCTTGAGTATATTTTCGGCATCCATCTTATTTGTCATCCTTAGAACAAGCGACCGAAGAGGAAGAGATCGTCCGACTGAAGTCTTCAGAAGACTCAGTCCCTCCTATAAAGATCGAGTGGCGGGATGCTGAAGGCAAAAGGCAGGGCATCGTGCTAAACAAGGAGAAAGAAGCCGAAGAACGCGACATGCTCATTGCCAGCCTCAATGAAGCAACCCGGCTGATGAATGTACGTGTAGTCTTCTCATATCTTGACCATATAACCTTGTGCAGCCGACTGATTCAATCTTCGTTATGCAGAGAATACACTGCCACTCAATGGCTAAGTCAGACACCCTCGAGAAACTGGTGCCTCACGTCAACTCTCTGGAAAATATTCATCAAGATCTGAAGAATGCTAGAGAAGAAGCAGCAGCTCGAAAGGTAGTCTTGAGGGAGGAAATTAAGAAGCTTCGAGATATGGACCTAGAACTCCGTGGTTCAATCGGAGGTCAGATAACTTAACCTATCTTGCTTTCGTATAATCTGTTTGATTCTGATGATTCCAAATCTTCATGATATAGCCAATGCATCTGAGATTGACTCCCTCAAGGCTCAATTGAAGAAGGCGGAAACTGACAACGCCAAGCTTGAGTCTGACAAGAACAAGGATTTGGAAGAAATTGAAGGTAACCTCCGTCACTCGTATTCCTTGATCTGACCTTGGTTGTTCATGCAATCTGAACCATATCAAACTTGCAGCTAACAGAGTAAAATCCTAAGCTCAATTCGAAGTCTTCGCCGAAAAAGTCCGGAGGGCCAAAAGAGTTAGAGACGATATCGCTAATGCAGCTACGCCAATACTGTCGGCGCTTTACGAAAACGGCCTCGGGACAAGTTCTCTAGACGCGGTTGAAGTCTTCGATAAACTCAGGACAACACCGAAGAAGTATATGGAAAATATCACAGATGCTGCTGTCATGAGTGCGAGTCAAACCTTGGCCATGACGAAGTCGCTCTATCCTCGGGTAGACATAAACTCCATAGGAGAAGGCTTCGCTGATGGTACCACCGATGAGCAGGCCTTAGAGCTTATTAATGAAGCACAAGAAACAGCCAAAAAGATTGCTGCTGACGTGGTAGAAAACTTCCAAGGGTAGATTAGCTGATGTAGACATTGTGGATGCAAACATTGTGGAGACATGACTCGTAATCTCTTAATTTATTTATGCTCATGCCCTAATCTGAGTCTTCGCATTTAATGTCTTAAAAATTTTCGTCCAATTGTCACCAAGCCTAGACTTGATTACGCCATCAGAAAACTTTCAGTCCTTATCTGCTGAACTCAAACCAGAACAATAAACAATGATAAACTAAGTATGAACAAGTCAGTACTGATAAAAGAACACCATATTTTATTGATATGTGTAGCCCCTGACTGAGAACTCAAGAATTCATCTTACTTGTAGTCGGCAGTCGAGAAGAGCATGATACAATAAGTCTAAGCATAATATCGACGAAGGCGCTCAATATTCCAAGGTTCTCCACGATGGTCCCGTCTTCACGCTTTAAACGATATGCTCCTGGCCGAGTAACCTCAGCAATTATATAAGGGCCTTCCCATAGCGGAGATAACTTGTGTCTATCTTTTGTAGTCTGAATCTTTCGTAAAACCATGTCGCTAACAATAAAAGCTCGTGATCGAACGTTGCGATTATGATAACGCCGAAGTCCTTGAAGATACTTCGCCGACTGAACCAATGCAGTCTCACGAGCTTCCTCCGGTTGGGTCAAGTCGTCAACTCTGTCTTGATCATATCGTTCATCATTGAAACTGTGAACTCGAAGAGACTCATACTCCATCTCACTCGGCAACATTGCTTCGGCCCCATAAACCAAGAAAAAAAGAGATTGGTCGGTAGCCCGACTGGGTGTAGTCCACAGTGACCATAATACCGAAGGCCATGAAGTAAAACTTCGTACTCGGCGACGTTGTGTGAAACGGGGAAGTGAATATGAAGGACATACCGCAACCTCTCCCCAATCGGGGAAATCAGCACGACTCCCGCTCCCAGGCCGGTGACTCTTTTAGATCCATTAAAGTGCATGGTCCAGTACTGCAGCTCCTCCCTAGGTACATCTTCTTGTCGCTCGGTCCACTCGGCCACGAAATCTGCCAAGACTTGAGACTTTATAGATGTCCTCGCCTTGAAAGTAATATCCAGCGGCATCAACTCCAGAGCCCACTTCGCAATGCGTCCAGTAGCCTCCCGGTTATGGATGACATCGCCGAGTGGAAAGGACGTGACCACGGTGACCGAGTGACCCTGAAAATAATGGGCCAGCTTCCTAGCAGTAATTAGAACTCCATATAACAGTTTTTGTACCTGAGGGTAGCGGGTTTTGGCTCCTGCCAGCACCTCGCTGACAAAGTAGATCGACCTTTGAACCTTCTGAGCTCGTCCTTCTTCCTCGCATTCGACGACCAAAACCGTGCTGACTACCTGGTGAGTTGCGGAGACGTAGAGCAATAGAGGTTCTTGAGGGTGAGGTGATGCCAACACGGGTGGCGTCGTGAGGAACTCCTTGATGTCTTCGAAAGCTTTCTGGGCCTCGGTGGTCCATTGAAAATCGTCTGTCTTCTTCAACAACCTGAAAAAAGGCATACCTCGTTTGCCAAGTCTAGAAACAAATCGGCTTAGCGCCGCCATGCAATCAGTGAGCTTCTGGACATCCTTCTGCGTACTCGGGGGCTTCATGTTCTGGATAGCGTTGATCTTTTCCGGATTTGCTTCAATGCCGCGATGAGACACCATAAAGCCGAGCAGCTTGCCTGACGGCACACCGAAAGTGCACTTCTCTGGGTTTAACTTCATTCTGAAGGCCCGAATATTTGTGAAGGTTTCTTCTAAGTCGGCGATCAGGTCTTCCTTCTGCTTGGTCTTGATAACAACATCGTCGATGTAGGCTTCCACGTTCCTCCCGAGCTGGGTCTGAAGGCATCTTTGGATCATACGCTGATAGGTAGCTCCGGCGTTCTTCAGGCCGAAGGGCATTGTGATGTAGCAATAGGCTCCAAACGGGGTAATGAATGACGTCTTCAGGCAGTTGGACTCCTTCAGGTTGATCTGATGGTAGCCCGAGTAACAATCTGGCTGTTGAATCGACGACTTGATCAATACGGGGCAATCCGAAAGGATCCTTGGGGCAGGATTTGTTGAGGTCGGTGTAGTCCACGCACATGCACCATTGTCCTGTCCTCTTACGAACCAGGACCGGGCTGGCTAACCAGTCGGGATGGTAAACCTCTTTGATAAACCCGGCAGCCAAGAGTTTGGCAAGTTCCTCCTTGATGGCATCTTTTCGATCTTGGGCGGAGCGGCAGAGTCGTTGTTTTATCGGTTTGGCGTTATCTTTGACGTTTAATGAGTGCTCAATAACCTCCCTAGGAATACCCGGCATGTCAGATGGTTTCCAAGCAAAAATATCTTTATTATTCTGGAGGAAGGTGACGAGCGCGCTTTCCTATTTGGGATCTAACTCCGCGCCTATTACAGCAGTTTTAGAAGGATCAGAGGGGTCAAGGGGAATTTTCTTTGTCTTGGCGTCGCCTTCTCCTGGCTTGGCTATCTTCTTCGCAGGGATCTCGCCTTCTCCAGATGTCGATGCAGCAAGTCAGATTTCTTGTTGGCCGCGTAATCTCTCACGAGTTTGGGCCATGTCGCAGCTTTCCTTGTCGCAGGTGAAGGCCTGCCTGACGTCGCTGCGCAGGGTGATAACTTCGTTGGGACCGGGCATCTTCATGATGAGATAAGTGTAGTGTGATACTACCATGAACTTAACGAACGCAGGTCTTCCGATGATTGCATGGTAAGCCGCTTCGAAGTCGGCAACCTCAAAGGTGATGTTCTCTGTTCGGAAGTTTTCCTGAACTCCGAAAGTGACTGGAAGGGTGATATGCTCGAGTGGCGTAGATGACAGCCTCGGGATAACTCCATGGAAGGGGGCTGAACTTGGCTTCAATTCTGCTCTCGGGATCTGCATCTCGTCCAGCCTCTTGGCGAAGAGGATGTTGAGAGCGCTGCCGCCGTCGATGAGGACTCGCTTGAGCTTGATGTTGTGAGCCACCGGGTCTAGTACCAGGGGATACCGCCCCGGGTGAACCACTCGGTCAGGGTGATCCGAGCGGTTAAACGTGATAGCCACCTCCGACCATCGTAGGTAGTGTGGGACTTCGGGTTGTGTCGCGTTGACTTCTCTGTCGGTCAGCTTTTGTTTCCTCTTGGACTCGTATGCCAGCGGTCCCCCGAAGATGTGGTTTAGCTCACCCATGGGGTCTTGGAAGGGCTCTGAGCTGCCAGCCGGGTCGTTCCTCTTGGTTCCCGATGCGCTGGCTTCATCCGTCGGCTTCTGGCGTAGTTGAGCTGCGTACTGCTCAGCGAACTGCTTGTAGATGAAACAATCCTTGGCCGCGTGCTTGTGATTTGGGTGATGCGTGCATTGGGCGTTCATGATTTTGTCGTAGGCGGCAACTTGGGGACATTGTTGTTGGTAGTTCGTCGTTGTGGCGACCAGATCTTCGGGCTTACGCTTGCGATCTTTTTGGTCGTCGTTGTTGTTGTTGCCGTTGTCCTTCTTAGGACGCCAGCTGCTTTCGGATGGCTTGTCGTCCCTCTTGTCGTGCCCGTCTTGTCGTGAGGCCTTGATTGCATCGTCAGATTTGGCGTAGGAGTTTGCCGTCTCGAACATTTGCTTGACCGTCTTCGGTGGCTTACGCCCAAATTTGCCGATCAGCAACTCATCGCGGACGCCTTTCTGGAACGCGGCTATAATGACGTCGTCGGTGATGTTGGGGATCTTGTTTCGCTTTTCCGAAAAGCGCCGGATGTAGTCCTTCAGCGACTCGTTTGGCTTCTGGATGACGTTGTAGAGATCGAAGTGGGTCTCGGGCCTTTCGAAAGTACCCTAGAAATTGGTGATGAAGTGGTCCCGAAGCTCGCTCCACGAGTCGATTGAGCCTCTTGGCAGACTCGTGAGCCAGTTTCTGGCTGAGTCGGCGAGAGCAACGGGCAGGTAGTTTGCCATGGCTTTGCTGTCTCCTCCTGCTACGTGGATGGCGAGGGTTTACACGGTTAACCATGACTCGGGGTCGGTCTTGCCGTCGTACTTGTCGATCCTAGTGGGCTTGAAACCACTCGGCCAATCCACTCGACGCAGGTCCCGAGTGAACGCAGGCACTCCATCGTCGTAGTTGTCGGGCGATCTCCTTCGGTCTTCATGAGAGCGCCTATTGCGCTCCCGGTAGCGTCGGTCGAGTACCTCCCGCAAGTCACTCGGCGGGGGTCTTCGCGGGCTGCTTTGATAGTTGGAGTTGTAGCTGCGATGAATCCGATTGTGGACGGGTGTTCGATCGTGACCTCTCTCATGAGAGTCGGCCGATTGTTCTCGATGCTTCCATACTACGTCGTGGCGAGGGTCTTTGGACTTGACAGGTGTCTTGCTTTGCTCGGGCCTCTTGTAGTCTTTGGATCGTAGCAGCGGCAGGCGACTTCTTTTGGGTGTTTCGGCGATGGATTCAGTCGGTTTTCGTGCGGAGCTATAGGGAGGGCCGTTGGCTGTGGCTGTGACGATGGTCTTGATCTTGTCCAAAAGTGGTGTTACCACAGCGGGTGCTGCTTCGATGACGGTGTCGATGAGGGTGAGGGTGGCAACGACGTTTTGTTGAGGCGTTTGGAAGATGTTGGCGTTGTCGACTCGTGTCTGCAATATGGCCTCGCGGGCGGAGCGCCCAGTAGCCCTCAGGTCTCGCTTCTTCTTGTCAGCTTCTTCCTTCTTCTTGAGCTCCTCCTCCTTGCGCTTGTTCTCCTCCTCCACACGCCTGCGCTCTTGCTCAAGCTTGGCTTGTTCCTCCTCCGCAATCCTCCGGGCCATGGCCGAGTCGGTCTCGGCTACTTCGGCCATAAGGACGTTGAGGAGCGCCGGATTGTAGTAATCTTTGTCTAAGTCGGAGCTGTTGATGTTGTCCATGGAGATGTCGTAGAGGTCGTCGAAGTCGGTGGAGCTGAGGTGTTCGTCATGGTCCGTAGACGAGTATGACCCGAGTCGTTTGAGTATGACAGCAATTTCCCTCGCGCCCGGGGCGCAGCATGAAGAAGATGAAGAAGATTCTCCCAAGTGGATCGAATCCAACTCGGAAGACAGAAGGTTATGGTAGATCTTAGCGTCGTCCGGTAACCCGAATGGCGCCGAGGGGTTCCCTCTCGTGACTGGTCTGAATCCGAGTCAAGGAGAGAGAGCTTACCGAATTTGTCGGTGATGAAGTTCAGGCTGCCGAAGTGAATTGCCTGCCTAGGGGCAAAGGCGAAGTCGTCGATGCCTGATGAAGATCCCGTCGCTCTTGTCGGCGAGATGAAGAAGAAAACTTGACGCACAACCCCTACCTGGCGCGCCAACCGTCGAAACTTGGTTTCGGCAATAAGAATCTGGGGGTAGCAGTCAAGCGCCAAACGTGATGGGTTAGTATGCAAAAGGAATTTAGACAAGTTCAGGCCCTCTCTTCGAGAGGTAATACCCTACTCCTGTTTCGGGGATTCGATCCGCCGAGTGGTTTATTGATCTCTTGATCTCTTTCAATATGTGCTCTCGCGAGTTTCGTATGCTTGGGCTCTATTTGCTATGCGTATCTTCTCTGCCCCTCAAGGGACACCCTACCCTCCTTATATAGTCCCGGAGGGTGGGTTTACAAGTCGGAGACCCTATCATACACTATATCGGATTCCTCAATTTTACCAACTTTGGACTATGAGCCGTTACCTTATCTCAATGATAACGTAACACCCAAGTTTTAAGCCGGTTTACATAATCATAAGTCATAACCTATCCCCTATGGTAAGTCGGATAAGCTAGCCGTGAGGGTATCCGGTACCCATAATCTCCACAGTGCTGACAAGAATTGGGTTTAGAAAGGGAGAAAAGAAGGCACACTTCACGTTGTCAAACTGTAGGTTGAGTTTTATTCACGTCAGTTGACTGCAAAATCTATATAGAGCATCTTTAGTTTTTTTAAAACCAATACAAATTAAATTACCTGATAGTATTAACAATGTTTTAAACTGACATGGTATCTATCTGGCTTGTTGATTTAGTTTTCATCCTACGTGGCATGTACGTGTATTAGAAAAAAAAGGAGACATATGAGTATTTGGTTGAAAAAAACAAAAAAAAATATATGAGACCCACATGTCAGTGGATGTTTGGTTAAAAAAAATTAAAAATGTAATGGGATCCACATGTCATCGCTCCACTTCTCTCCCTCTCTCCCTTATGTGAGTGGGTGTTTTCACGAGCAACCTCCACCACTGCATCTAGGGATACAAATGAGTCAACCCGTGAACTCACTTATTTGATTTTGAATGACCCGTGGATTACCTACTTATTTGATCTATAAATAGGTTAACGGGTCGATTCACTTGTACTCTTAGGCTGTGTTCGTTGCTCTGTTTTCCCAGCGCGCTACAGTAACACGGAAAACGGAGCGGCCCATTAATGCGTGATTAATTAAGTATTAGCTTTTTTTTTTCAAAAATGGATTAATTTGATTTTTTTAAACAACTTTTGTATAGAAACTTTGTGCAAAAAAGTACACCGTGTAGCAGTTTGAAAAGCGTGCGCGGGAAAAAGTACTGTAGCGCGCTGGAAAAACGGAGCAACGAACACATCCTTAGTCCGATTTAGAAGAGGTAGGCACCACCACCACCGTTGGCCTCCTCACACGCAGGGCTAGCATCGTCCAGATTGGTGTAGGGGTGGTTAGGGTCGAGTTTGTAGGATCAAAGATGTCGACTAGAGGGGGGTGAATAGGTGATTTAAAATTAAATGACACCTAATCAAAACTAACCTAAGTTGCTAGGCTTGGTGAGGGACAAGTCTAACTAAGTAACTAAGTTATGTTTTGCAAACCTAGAGTAATAGTGGCTCAAGTATGTCTCTAGCAATGTAAATTGCACAAAAGTAAATGCAATAAGTAAAGGGACAAGAGACAAAGAAGTTTTTCATTGAGGTTCGGAAACTCGCCGGTTTTCTACGTCCCCGTTGAGGCGAGCCCAACTCCACCGCTCAACCATGAAGCCACCGCACGCCCCCTTCGTCAAGGGGTGGGCAAGATGGGAGCCGGCCCACGGAGAGGACTACCCAAGCCTCGATCACTAGGGTAGTTTTTCCTTCACTCCGAAGGTGGTGAACTCCAAACCACTCACAATCGGCACCGGGCCTCCTTCACAATCTCTTTGGAGAGGTCACCGGGCAAGCACCTCCACAAGCCGTCTAGGAGGCGGCAACCTCCAAGAGTAATAAGCGATGACCCAGCTTGGAGATGATCAAGTGCCACACTAACTCAACAAGAAAGCAAATGCACTTGACTCTTGGCTAATCCACTCTCAACCACACTAAAGGATGAACAAAGGCTCAAGTGAGTGTGAGAGAGGTGCAAGGGGTGTATGCAATTGAAACAAGTGCCAAGAGAACCCCCTTGCAACAAATGGGGGGGTATTTATACCCCAAACCCCCAAAACTAACCGTTGGGGACAAAATCCACCAACTCTATGTATTGCCGGTCAGACCGCCATTGTGTGGCCGGTCAGACCGGACTACTTCGCAACGGCTGGAAAACTAGCCGTTGGACTGCATTAAATGACCTAATGTGGCTAGTGTGCCCACCGGTCAGGCCGGTCAGACCGGCTAGTGTGCCATGGTTAGACCGGCGAAAAGGCCCGGTCAGACCGGATAGAGCACTTTGGTCAGACCGCCCAAGGACAGTCAACAGGAGAAAATTAAAGATGCAAACCAAGACTTAAGTGCAAATGACCTAATGTGGCATTTTGATCATCTTTTTGACTAGGTCATTACCCTCTTGATAGTACGGCAAAGCTATAAATAAATTCTAGCAAATCTGATCGCCCAAACTCCTCGATCAATTAAAATAAAACCGCTAGTTTTACCGTCTTCAATCCTTTCGCTTTGCTCCATCGAAAAACGTCCTCAGTGATCATCCATGCACTCATATTGTGTGATCCCAACTCAAATATTTGTAACTCAAAAGAATCGTTAGTCCACAATTAGCACTTGTCATTAATTACCAAAACAAACAACGGGGGCCTAGATGCTTCAATCTCCCCCTTTTTCGTAATTGATAACAAACACCTTAAACAAATATAATCACAATGAAACACATGGATATAATTTGCAATGAAAGGAAAAAGCTCCCCTAAACATGTGCATAACAATCACAAGGGTCAAACAAATAACATAGGGAGTTTACACTATACTTTGCACATTTCAACATAGCATGTCACAAATAAAACAAGGATTGGATGAACACCACACATAAAACTCATACAAGCATAAGATGATCACAAAATAATATCACAAAGACAATAATCATCCATCATAGCATAGAGATCACAAGATGTCCATAAAACCATCAAAGCATATAGAGTTCATCCAAGGATCATCCAATCCACAAGAAAAAAATCTCTAAGCTATTACAAGACCACCAAGGGCCTAAATCTCACAAGAGTTAAACAAAACGATAAAAACACACAAGATAGATAACAGTAGCCCATTACATATAAATAACCCTCCACCTTAGCCTAATAGAAAGAGGACTAACCTCACTAAATCTAGTCTCATCCCACCTAAGATAAAAGAAGTCCTTTCTTCTCCCCCTTTTGGCATCAAGGACCAAAAAGCTTCACTCTTGAGGAGGTGAAGGACGGGAAATAGGATAGTGAGATGGACTGGAAGGACCACGGCGTCGAGAGAATACATAGGCATGAGAGTTCTCCAAGGTAGTCATACGCCGGTCCAAAGTACTCATGTGCTGAGATATCCTGCCAACCTCAGATCTTATGCCCCTCACATCCTCATACATGGCCTCATGCCTGGTAGATAATCTCTGAATGCAATCACTTAGGGCATTGATGGCCCCAAGCACCGGGTTGAAGTAATCCTGTGGAGGCATCCCAAAATATGCATATGAAGGAGTGAAGTACTCATCGATACCTTGAGGAGGAGGAGGTGGTGGAGGAGGTGCTGAGCTCGAGTTTGCTCCATGATGAAATATGGGCTGTCTCATCCTAGGAACACGGGGGGTGCCAAGCTGAAGTCGAGGCTTGTACTGCTTGTGCTCCTTAAGATTGTTCCCGGCACGCTCAAGCTTCTCTTGAATCAATTTCATGATGTAGGGCGCATAGTAGATACCTTGACCAAAGGTGCCCTTGGATATAGCAATCTCTTGCATCATGAGATTCACCACATTAAACTGATGACCTTGAAGGATGGCATCAATTACATGCCAAGCCACCCCCCCTGATTTCATCATTATTCCCACACCGAGGAAAGATGGTGGCTCTCACAATTCTGTTCATAACACTAGGGATAGTCATTAACCCTACAACTTTTCCATAAGTGTGCTGCCCTCCATCTTCATAGAACTGTGCTAGGTCATCAATGGAGAACGGGTTGTGGGCGTGCTCCTCATGCAGATCATCCCCATAATCAAATCGGATGTTGAGCAACCTTCGGAACTGCCTCCTAGAGATAGTGCACTGGAGGGGTGTTTGACATCCACTTCATCTCAGAATAATTTCCAGCAACCCATACTGTGGCATAGAACTGGCGAATTAAGTCTTCATCATAGTCTTGCTTGAGGATAGCAATACGGTCAATGCCAACAGCTTTGAATAGATCTTGCAAGTTCTCAAACTCTGGGGTCTCATTTATGTTCCTCCAAGAAATTCACTTATGTTCAGCAAAGGCCTTTCTTCTGTAAATCTGCTCATACACAGTCTTCTGGTAAGCTGTGTGAAAGCGGGGATCTATGGTGTCTCTAGGCCTCTTGAATTGATCATGATGTCGCAACATAGTGTATTGAGTGGGATTCCTAATGTTCAGCACAAACTGGATGGAGGGATCTATCTCCATGTCATCTCCACTTCCTTCCTCCTCACTCTCACTACCATCTCCATCTCCACTTTCCTCTTTCTCTTCTTGCTGTTCTTCATCCACTTCTTGCTCTTCTTCCTCACTTTGAGCATATTGTTCTTCATTAGACTCCTCATGCTCGCTCTCTGATTCTTGCACTTGAGCTTGACGGCCATGGCGAGTGCGAGGAGGCATCTCTGAATCCAAAAGGGCAAAGAATAGGATATTAGCAACTATTTAGAGAGCACTTGAATATGTGGAAGAAGAGGTGTTCACTGCCTGTCAGAGGCGGTCAGACCACTGGACAACGGCCGGTCAAACCGACGGCATCAGGCCGGTTAGACCGCCCATGGCAGGGCGCTCAAACACCCAAATTTTCCACAAACACAAAGTGTATCTAAACATGCTAGGACCAATGTTTGCACAAGATAATGAGCAAGAACAACAAAGGATAGGTCTATTTCATCAAAATTTGATTTAGAGGGAGGAACTACCCTTAACCCTAGAGATTGAAATAGACCGATTTGATGTGCACAAGATGGGAAGAGAGTGATTACCGGTTGAAAGGAGTTGAATTACACCAAGAAACTACCCTCTATTGGTGCAAATCGAAGACACCTCTTCCTTCACCTAGGGTTCCATCACCTAGTGATTTTGACGGTTGAACCGGAGGGATTTGGTGGAGAGAGGTGGCTAGTGCTTGAGGGGAGAGAGAGAGGGTCCTTTTTCGGGTAGGAAAAGTGAGGGGATGAAAAGGAGAGAGAAGGGGTCAGGTAGAAGAAGAAAGGGGTAAAAACCCTGGGCCCACCTGACAGGCCGGTCAGACCGACGGCTAGATGCCAGTCAGACCGCCTCACCCGGCCGGTCAGACCGCGCATATAGCGTCGGTCAAACCGCCAGGCCCCCTGCCGGCTGTGCACAGCCCTTGCACAAGCCGACAACCCCCACACAATAAAATCCAATAAAATTTAAATTTTGAGCAATTTTGAAATGTATGAGTTGAAATATTGTAAACCATGCATAATAATTGAAAATTATGATGATTTGTAACTTAACTCACTTAAGTGCTATGAGGTGACCTATTATGGTCTATAGGGGTTTTTGGGCCAATTTGATTTTCAAACAACTTTTGATGTATTTGGTTTTTTAATATGATTTGAATACCAAAAACATTTGAAAAAGTCTTCTTAACCAACTTTGTTTTGGCATTTTTCTCAAAATCCTTCTCAAACTCATTTTGAAGGTAAAACTCATTTTGGCCAAAACTAAGAATCTAGTTTCTTCAAAAAAGAGCCAAAAGAGCATTTTCAATCAAACTTCATTTTTCTTGCAATTTGAGGCTTGGAAAACATATAGGGAACCTTTTCAAACCATTTTCAAGAGATAGTTTTCAAATTACTTTGATTCTTCAAAAGTTTTGACTTATGTTGACTTGTGCATTTTGAAAACTCTACTAGCACTTGTATTTGATTTGTTCACACCTAAAGAGTAGTAGAGCACATGTAGAAGTGCAATACTCCCACTTAATGTGACAAGCTCCATTTTCGCAAAGAAAAGCCAAATAGCAATAAATCCAAAGCATAATAGCAAAAGGCAAGCAACTAGGCAATAAGAACAAAAAGCAACCATGGTGCACGATCTCAAGCAACATTGAGAATTCTATGACATTTAACTCATTCCTCAACTTGCAAAAGCGGGTTTCATCAAGAGGTTTGGTAAAGATGTCGGCTAGTTGATCTTCAGTTCTTATGTGGCTAATGACTATGTCACTTTTGGCAACATGGTCTCTTAAGAAGTGGTGACAAATGTCAATATGCTTGGTTCTAGAGTGTTGGACCGGGTTGTTGGCTATCTTTATGGCACTATCATTGTCACATAGGAGTGGTGTTTTGGTGAAGTTAATGCCATAGTCCAACATGGTTTGTTTCATCCAAAGCAATTGGGTACAACAACTACCCGCCGAAACATATTCCGCCTCGGCGGTAGAGAGGGCTACGGAGTTTTATTTCTTGGATGACCATGACACAAGGGATCTACCAAGCAATTGGCAACTACCGGATGTACTTTTTCTATCCACTTTGCAACTGGCATAAATCGAATCGGAATAGCCAACTAGTTTGAACTTAGCACCTTTTGGGTACCACAAGCCAATAGTTGAGGAATGTTTTAAATATCTAAAAATCCTTTTTACGGCCACTAAGTGACACTCCTTGGGGACGGCTTGAAACCGTGCACACATGCAAACACTAAACATGATATCCGGCCTAGATGCGGTAAGATAAAGCAAGCTACCAATCATAGAGCGATAAAGCTTTAAATCTACCGGTTTACCTCCCTCATCAAGGTCGAGGTGGCCATTTGTTGCCATTGGAGTCTTGATGGGCTTTTGCATCCTCCAAGCCAAACCTCTTGAGTAAGTCCTTGACGTACTTGGTTTGGCTCACAAAGGTCTCATCCTTGAGTTGCTTGATTTGTAATCCAAGGAAGAAGCTCAACTCTCCAATCATGGACATCCCAAATTTTCTAGACATCATATCACCAAATTCCTCGCAAAAATCTTCATTAGTAGAACCAAATATGATGTCATCAACATAAATTTGACACACAAAGAAATCATCACCAATGATTTTAGTGAAAAGAGTTGTGTCAACTTTACCAATTTTGAAACCCTTTGACAAAAGAAAATCTCTCAATCTTTCATACCAAGCTATAGGAGCTTGTTTCAAGCCATAGAGAGTTTTTGAGAGTTTGTAAACATGGTTAGGATTTTTAGGATCTTTAAAACCGGGTGGTTGCTCAACAAAGACAAGTTCGACAATTTCACCATTTAGGAAAGTACTTTTCACATCCATTTGAAAAAGCTTTATATCAAAGCATGATGCAAATGCAAGTAGGATACGAATGACTTCAAGCCTTGCCACGGGGGCAAAGGTTTCACCAAAATCCAAACCTTCAACTTGTGTGAAACCTTGAGCCACCAATCTGGCTTTGTTCCTTACCACCAACCCGTTCTCATCTTGCTTGTTCCTAAAAACCCACTTTGTCCCTATGACATTGTGGTCTCTAGGCCTTTCAACCAAAGTCCACACTTTGTTTCTTACAAAGTTGTTGAGCTCTTCATGCATAACATTTATCCAATCCGGATCACCAAGAGGTTCATCTACATGTTTTGGCTCAAGATAAGAAACAAAAGAGTAATGCTCACAAATCGAAGCGACACGAGATCGAGTTTGAACACCCTTACTAATGTCACCCAAAACTTGATCAATTGGGTGATCCTTGGAGAGAGCGTTGTGAATTCTTGGCGGCATAGGTGCATGTTGTGCCTTGTCCTCCTCCACATCAACTTGAGCTTGGCTTAGCGTAGTGGAAGTACTTTACTCAACTTGAGTGAAGGTGGAAGGCTTGTCTTCCACTTCAACGGGCTTGATGTCTCCAATAGACATGTTCTTCATTGCCCTCATCAAGCCCTCATCATCTACATCATCCAAATTCTCGTGCCCTCTTGGGAGCCATTAGTCTCATCAAATTGAACATCGACGGTTTCTTCCACAATACCTTTGTTCTTGTTGTAGACTCGGTATACCTTGTTATTGGAGGCATAACCTAGAAGAAAACCTTCATCACACTGACTTTCAAATTTGGTTAGTCTAACACCTTTTCAATAAATATATCATTTGCAGCCAAAAACTCGAAAATAGGCAACATTAGGCTTCCTCCCAATAATTAGCTCATAGAAAGTCTTTTTCAAAAGACGATACAAATAAAGCCTATTTGTTGCATGGCAAGCGGTGTTTATGGCTTCCGCCCAAAAGGAATCAGAAACAACATATTCATCTAGCATAGTCCTTGCCATCTCAATCAATGTGCGATTTTTCCTCTCCACTACACCATTTTGTTGAGGTGAGTAGGTAGCGGAAAGCTCATGCTTAATACCAAAATCATCACAATAGTCCTCAATATTGGTATCTTTAAACTCCGAACCATTGTCACTTCTTATTTTCACAAGAGTGCAATTGAATTTATTCTGGGCCCTTTTTGCAAACTTTTTGAAAAGCTCGGCAACAATACACTTGTCATGCAAAAAGAACACCCAAGTATAACGAGAATAATCTTCAACAATGACAAGGCAATGACTATTTCCACCAATGCTCTTATAAGTTGTTGGGCCAAACAAATCCATATGTAAGAGCTTCAATGGTCTAGATGTGGACATGATGCTTTTGGAAGGATGAGAGCATGTAACTTGCTTGCCGACTTGACAAGCACTACAAAGTTTGTCCTTCTCAAACTTCACATCTTTCAAGCCCACAACTAGATCACGTTTTGAAAGTTTGCTCAATTGATGCATATCAACATGGACTAGCCTCCTATGCCAAAGCCAACCCAATGAAGTTTTCGCAACCAAACAAGTTTTCAAATTTGCTTCACTAGAGTTGAAATCAATCAAATAAAGATTTCCATAACGAAAGTCTTTGAAGATGCAAGATTTGTCATGAAGGCTAGTAACAATCACATCTTGAGGATTAAAGGTACATGACAAACCAAGATCACAAATTTGTGCAATCGAAAGCAAATTGAAATTGAGTGATTCAACAAGAGAAACATTTGTAATTGATAGATCATTGGTGATAGCAACTTTACCTAACCTAATTACCTTTCCTTTGCTATTATCACCAAAAGTGACTCTCTCTTGATTTTTGCTTCCTACTTCAAACGGGGTGAACACGCTCCTATCACCGGTCATGTGTTGAGTACACCCACTATCAAGCACCCAATAGCTTCCACCGGTATGGTAGTTCACCTACAAAAAAAGATCAAGCTCTTTTAGGTACCCAAACTTGTTTGGGTCCTTGAAGGTTAGAGACCAAAGCCTTTGGCATCCAAATGACATTCTTTTTACCACCAAGTATAGGGGAACCCACATATCTAGCATAGATAGTACCATCATGAGCCTTCCTAAGCATATAGTGAGAATCAAACATGCAAGTCCTAGTAGGCTTACCACCGGTGCAATTATTAGCCATATGCCCAACCTCACGGCACTTATGGCAATACTTACCATTGCTCTTGACAAAACGAGGAGTACGGTGAGAAGGTTTCTTACTTTTCTTTGGAATGAATCCAAGTCCCTCCTTGTTAAGGATGCACCGTTGCTCACTCAAGATTTTGTCAAGAGTGTTCTTACCCTTGAAACACCTTTCCAAGTTTTTGTTGAGCTTGGCCACTTGCTCCTTAAGCTCATTGTTCTCAACAACAAGTGAGGCATCACAAATAGAAGCACAAGAGTTAGAGCTAGGCATATCTATAAGATCATCACAAGAAGTAGATATGCTAGATGATGCAACATGAGCAATATGACAAGAAGCACTATCATCAAGCAAATCACAAGATATGCCAACATCAATGTGAGCTCTATGTTGTGTAGTGGTAAGAAGAGTGTCATGAGCTTCCTTAAGCTTCTCATAAGAAATGGTGAGTCTCTCATGAGAAGTCTTTAGCTCTTCATACAAGGTCTCCAAAGAGGCATGATCCTTCTTTAGAGCCTTGAACTTGGTAATCTCCTTCTCACTATAAGCATTGAGCTCCTCAAACATGCTCTCAAGCTCATCATAGAAAACATCATCATCACTTTCACTATCTCTACTTGATATTACCTTGGTGGAGCCCTTTGCCATGAGGCAAAATGGAGAGAAGAGTGATGGAGCCTCCTTAATAGCAATTCCGGCCATGTTCTTCTTCTTAGAACCTCCATCATCATCACTATCATTGTCGGACTCGGATTGAGAATCGGTGCTCTCAACATTTGAGTCCCATTGTCCAATGAAGGCCTCAATCTTCTTTCCTTCTTTCTTAAGCTTCTTTATGAACTTGTAGCCTCCACTCTTCTTCTTGGATGACTTGTCTCCATCATCACCTTTTGAAGGACACTTGGAAGCAAAGTGTCCTTTCTCTCCACACTCAAAGCATCTCAAGTTGAAGAGAGTCTTGTTGGGTCTTCTATTTCTTCTTCTATTGGAGTTAGAGCCCTTTCCCTTCTCCTTTCTTCTTCCCAAAAGATCATTGAATCTCCTAGCAAGAAGTGCAATCTCTTCCTCCAAGTCATCATTGCCTTCACTAGCTTTTGCCTTTCCCTTGTCTTCCACCTCGGCTTGAAGAGCAATACTTGTCTTCCTTGACGGTAAGGCTTCCTTCATCTCCTTCTTCTTCAACTTGTACATGTCATTCGTGTTGATCTTGCCCAAGAGGTTAGCGGGTGTCATTCTTGACATGTCCGAGTTGATGAGAAATGTGACTAAGTTCTCATACTTGTCCGGTAGAGCCCTTAGCATCTTTTGAGCCACCTCAAGGTCGGTGTAGATTGCCCCAAGCCCCTTGAGATCATTGACTATCACATTTAGCCTCCCATACATATCATTGAAACTATCATGAGGCAACATAGCAAAAGTCTCATATTGGATCTTGAGGAAGTGAAGCTTAGCATCCTTGTACTCACTAGTGCCCTCATGAATCTCACTCAACTTGTTCCATATCTCATATGCGGTCTCAAGGTTGTTCACTCTATCAAACTCCTCTTGGCTCAAAGAGTTGAACAATGCATTCATGGCTTGAGCGTTGAGTTGGAGGTTGCGGTGATCAACTTCCGTCAAGGGGCTACCGGTGATGGCAAAACCTTCATTCACAATGCTCCAAACATGAAAGCTCATAGCCTTAAGGTGAGTAGATATTTTAATTTTTCAAGTGGAATAATTAGAGTCATTGAACATGGGAGCCTTCCCTACATGGTTCACCTTGTTCGACATCTTCTCTTTAGGCGGTGAAGCCCAATCAAGAGAGACCAAGCTTTAATACCACTTGTAGGATCAAAGATGTCGACTAGAGGGGGTGAATAGGCGATTCAAAATTAAATGACACCTAATCAAAACTAACCTAAGTTGGTAGGCTTGGTGAGGGATAAGTCTAACTAAGCAACTAAGTTATGTTTTGCAAACCTAGGGTAATAGTGGCTCAAGTATGTCTCTAGCAATGTAAATTGCACAAAAGTAAATGCAATAAGTAAAGGGACAAGAGACAAAGAAGTTTTTCACCGAGGTTCGGAAACTCGCCGGTTTCCTACGTCCCCGTTGAGGCGAGCCCAACTCCACCACTCAACCACGAAGCCACCGCATGCCCCCTTCGTCAAGGGGTGGGCAAGATGGGAGCCGACCCACGGAGAGGACTACCCAAGCCTCGATCACTAGGGTAGTTTTTCCTTCACTCCGAAGGTGGTGAACTCCAAACCACTCACAATCGGCATCGGGCCTCCTCCACAATCTCCTTGGAGAGGTCACCGGGCAAGCACCTCCACAAGCTGTCTAGGAGGCGGCAATCTCTAAGAGTAATAAGCGATGACCCGGCTTGGAGATGATCAAGTGCCACACTAACTCAACAAGAAAGCAAATGCATTTGACTCTTGGCTAATCTACTCTCAACCACACTAAAGGATGAACAAAGGCTCAAGTGACTGTGAGAGAGGTGCAAGAGGTGTATGCAATTGAAACATGTGCCAAGAGAACCCTCTTGCTACAAATGGAGGGGTATTTATACCCCAAACCCCCAAAACTAGCCATTGGGGACGAAATCCACCAACTCTGTGTATTGCCGGTCAGATCGTCATTGTGTGGCCGGTCAGACCGGACTACTTCGCAACAACTGAAAAACTAGCCGTTGGACTGCATTAAATGCATTGGGACCAGGGGGCCGGTCAGACCGCCCACGGCTCGGTCAGACTGTCATCGGCTCGGTCTGACCGGTTGCGGCTCTGGATCGCCAGGCTAGAGGCGGCCATCCAACCTCCAGCCGACTGGTCAGACCGGCGGCAAGTGGCCAGTCAGACCACCAAGAAGGGCCGGTCAGATCGGCTAGTGTGCCACGGTTAGACCGGCGAAAAGGCCCGATCAGACCGGATAGAGCACTTCGGTCAGACCGCCCAGGGACAGTCAACAGGAGAAAATTAAAAATGTAAACCAAGACTTAAGTGTAAATGACCTAATGTGGCATTTTGATCATCTCTTTGACTAGGTCATTACCCTCCTTGATAGTACGGCAAAGCTATAAATAAATTCTAGCAAATTTAATCGCCCAAACTCCTCGATCAATTAAAATAAAACCGCTAGTTTTACCGTTTTCAATCCTTTCGCTTTGCTTCATCGAAAAACGTTCTCGGTGATCATCCATGCACTCATATTGTGTGATCCTAACTCAAATATTTGTAACTCAAAAGAATCGCTAGTCCACAATTAGCGCTTGTCATTAATTATCAAAACAAACAACGAGGGCCTAGATGCTTCAGAGTTGGTGGAGGCCGGCGAAAAAGACAAGGCAATTGAGCACGATGCTGATGACATAGAGCAACACAATGCATGTGGGCTCCAGGACAACATAGAGCGTTTGATTGGTTGCCCTAAAAGCTAAAGCAAAAATTAAGATATTTTCAATGTAATATCATTTTAGTATTAGTTTTTTAAGTCAATACGAATATATATATATATTATCTATAAATTAATTTTCATTTTTTAATAAACCGTTTAGTTTATTTAAAAATATAAGCAAATGATGAGGACCAGAATGGCAGTGATTTGATTGTTACTTGTGAGCCCGTAATCGTACGTAGTGACAGCGTTCACTTGTCCAACACAATTAGCGTCCAACACAATTAGGGTGAGTTCTTCGCTCTACTTTTCCAACTCACATTTTTCTTTTTCCACGCGCACGTTTTTTAAACTGCTAAACGACGTGTTTTTTGCAAAAAGTTTCTATATGAAAGTTGCTTTAAAAAATTATATTAATTCATTTTTCAAAAAAAAATACTTAATTAATCATGTGCTAATGAATAGTTCTGTTTTCCGTGCGAAAAGAATTTCTTTCCAACATATCCAAAAGAACACACCCTTGAATGCATGTTGGGCTGCAGGACGGCATGCAATAATTGCCACGAAATTGTGCTATGGACTTTGCAGCATCGATCTGCTTTGGTACCTAGGTAGCGTTTGGATCCATGGACTAATTTTTAGACGATGTCACATCGGATGTTTGAGTGTTAATTAAGAGTATTAAACATAGACCAATAATAAAACTAATTGTATAAATGAGTGCTAATTCGCGAGGCAAATTTTTTAAGCCTAATTAATCCATAATTAGCACATGCTTACTGCAGCATCTCGTAGGCTAATCATGGATTAATTAGGCTCAATAGATTCGTCTCGCAAATTAGTCCAAGGTTATAAATGGGTTTTATTTTTAGTCTACGTTTAATATTTTTAATTAGAATATAAACATTCGATATGACAGGGGCTAAACTTTAGCCCCTGTATCCCAAACAGGCCCCTAACCTGCCACTTCTTCGGTTCTTCCTTTTCCCATTGGTCGATGACGCCATGGCCCGGCCGTCAGGTTAGTTTACCCTGAGTTCTTTTCATCAGCAACTTAAAACGATAATTTTTTTCATTTTTCATTAACACGTTTTTTGTTCTTCATTTTATTTTTCATTAACACGTTTTTCAAACCGATGAACGGTAAGTTCTTTTAAGAAATCGAAAAAATATATTTTTAAAATTTATAATAGTTAATGCATAATTAATCATACGCTAACAATGTATCTCGTTTACTGAACCTAAAACAGTCCCGCCATACAGTTGATTCGAACCGGGCCTTGTCCCTTAAGACTGAGTTTTTTTTTTCACTTTTCCAACTTATCTCTCTTATTTTTCACGCGCACGTTTTTCAAACTATTAAACGGTTTGTTTTTTCAAAAAAAATTATACGAAAATTACTTTAAAAAATCATATTAATCCTTTTAAAAAAGCTAAAACTTAATTAATAATGTGTTAATGCATACATCGTTTTACATGTCGAAGAGAAGGGGTTCCCAACCCCTCCTCCTAAACACAAAGACGAGTAATATAGTCGATTTGTGTGAACAACCCTAAAATTTTTGTGTGTGAATTAATTTAAATTTAGGTATTGAAAGCTTTATTGCAGTTTTAGTTCAACATGTCTTGTATTTATGAGGTTTCACCCTACCTAGCTAGCTCTAATTCACATTTTTCTAAGTTAGAGTTTCATTTTAATTTTTTGCCTTTGTGTTCTGTGGTGGTTCATTTCTATCTGCACTAAAATGATTAACTGTATTTAAAAGTTACATTCTTTTTTTAAAAAAAAAGTTTTATTGATACAATAGAATTTTTTTTACAAACCTACTACTCCCTCCGTTTTATATTATAAGTCGTTTTGATTTTTTTCCTAGTAAAACATCATTAGGTTTGACCAAGTTTATTAAAAAAATTAACAACATCTACAACACTAAATTAATTTCATTAAATATAATATTGAATATATTTTGATAATATGTTTATTTCGTGTTGGAAATATCATTATGTTTTTTTATAAACTCGTTAAACCTAACGATGTTTGGTTAGGAAAAACATCAAAGCGACTTATAATATGAAACGAAAACAGAGGAAGTATAATGTAAAACCATAATCAGGAAAAAGCCACACTACCACCATATGCAGACAACGCCTGCATCCCCCGTAAAGGAAGGAAACTAGCATCAAGGCTGCCTCTACCAAGCATGACTGGTCACCAACAAACCTATGACGGAGCCACAACCACACCACACAATACTATCTTCAAACACAGCAAAACAAAGCAGAACACCCGTGTGCTCCCAAACATATATAGGCAATAATGGGATCTCCTAAACGATGTTACCAAGGATTACTTGATGAGGCTCCTCTCACCTAAAGAGGCATCTTGACAACGCCTCAGGGCGATGGCAGTGCAGGTACCGCACTTGCTGGGCCTCAGTTGCCAGCTAGGCCTAAGCCTTTGGAAGGATACATGCTCCATACTATTTGTAGTGGGTCTCATCAATATCTCTCCTCTCACTTTTCATATCCCCTCTCTCTCCTCTCCAGCTTTCCCCACCGGTGAAGGAAGCGAGGCGTCGAGCGGAGCGATAGCGGGGCAACCCAAGCAGTGACAGCACCGGGCGGAGCACCACCTCTCCTTTGTCGGGGCCAAAAACTATGGTAGAAGACATGGATGACGGCATCGCTGAGCTCGCTAGATTCGGCCTGAGGCTCGCCGATGTCCTCGGATGGCGGTGGCGGCTCGTTGGGGCGCTACTGTTGATCGACCTCGGCGAGGCGGGTTGACCTTGGCCACTAAGAATCAAGGGAGGCGGCTGCGGATCAAGTTTGCGGCGGCGTGTATCGAGCTCACCGGCTACGAATCGACCTCGGCGGGGCGGATCGAAGGAGGTGGCTACGGATCGAGCTCGTCGGCTTCGGATCGACCTTGGCCACTGTTGTCCCCTTTCACAGAATAAAGAAGATGCGGACGACAATGTCGCTGAGCTCGCCAAATCCGCCTTAGGGCTTACCAAATATGGCCTCAGACGACGGTGGCAGCTTGAAGATGGCATCTTAGTGGCAACAGCTCGACCACCGCCGTCTTTCCTTCCTCCCCCGCTGCCATCTTTCATTCTCATCTGCGTCTCTCCCTAGGCCGTCGACGCTGTCCCGTTAAGCTCGGGTGATGGCCTCTCCGGCAACGACCGCCGCCACCTCGCACGGAGTATGGGGGCGTCACACGGGAACACACCCTCTCCCAACGCGCCGCTCGAGCCGTGCCTCACCCTGCACTGACAAACTCTAACGAGGAACGTGAGTCTCCATTTGGCTATGTATTCTTTAGTTGGTAGCGGGAGAAACATACGTGGCTAAGAATCTCCGACGTGGAAGCTCGAGGCTGAATGACACACAAGTGTATTGTGAAAGCCCTCATAGAGGTATCGCAATGCCTAAAAACCTCACCATTGATGGCCAGGTATATTGTCGGGTTAGGCTTTCGTATGCAACCTACCTAGCCACCACTACCGTTGGCCCCATCGCCCCACCAAACTCCAAACATCGCCAACACACGGTTTCCGCTACACCGATGTCCCTGCACCAATCAGCCTCTCCTCAGCTTCGCAGACCATGCTGCATAGTCGTGCAAGCCTCAAATCTCTGTGCCACACCATCACCACTACGGGCTACCATCCAGGGGTCTCCTGAGTCACCGCACCAGCACACAACACCCCTCAGTATAAGGGGCACTGGCACCTGTGCCTGCCATCGTCATCGCAAGCTGGCACGGACACACGCCCACCTTCAATATCACTGGTTGTCCACTGTAGTCAACTTAGAGCATCCCCAACAGCTCATCCAAATTTCATTCGCCATATTTCTTTTCACTCCAATAGATCATCCATATTATATCATCCTATATTTTACTAATATATTTTAACCACCATATATTTTATATTAATTTTTCACTAACTCTTCCTCTCTTCTACTCCGTATGTAGGACGGGAAGGACGAGGAGGGCTGACGGGCAGTTCGGGGGCAGTGTAGGTGTGGCGTGGTCGCTGGGCGGAGAAGTAGCATGACGGGAGGGGGAGGTGCGGCGGAAGGCGTGGGCGGAGGGGGAGATGCGGCGGCGGAAGTCACGGGCAAAGGGGAGCGGCGATGGAAGGCGCGGGCAGAGGAGAGGTGCGGCGGAAGTCGTTGGTGGCGGGAGCGGCGGTGGAAGGCCGGCACAACACTGGGAGGGGACCGCTTCTTCTCCAATGACCTCCCCCAGATCCGGTTAGTGTCACCTCTCTACCTCACTTCTCCGACTCCGACAGCTAATCCAGCCGGAGCCGCACTTCATCCTCCCTCTCTTCCTTTGTCTGTTGCTCCTCATCCTCCCTCTCCTCCTCTGCCTGCCGCTAGCGCAAATGCTGTGGGAGATCGATCTGGAACTCCGAATAAGGACGGGTGTTCGATTCAGATGCGACGGTTACGATATGACGTAAGGAGAGAGGAACGTCAAATTTGGCTTTCCTCTCTCCTGTTTCCCCAGAACTCTGGACGCCACGCTGTTTTTGTCATAGACCACCGCTACAGGACCCACCGAGCCGCCATCACATTGTCTTGTGAGTTGTGACTGATGATACTTGTTGACCTTGCTTATTCATGAAGCTTAGCATTGATATATGCATTATATTCCATTTGCTTATTCGTGAAGCTTGGCATTGAAGATACTGATATGCCCCTACAAACGGCATATGAATGGTATGCCCCGTGCTACCGGCAGAGAGCATAGCTAAGGCTGTCCCTTCTTTCCGGTACGCATAACGATATATGTATTAACACATGATTAATTAAGTTTTAGTTAATTTTTTTGAAAAATGAATTAATATGATTTTTTAAAACAACTTTCGTATAAAATTTTTTTATAAAAAATACATCGTTTAACAGTTTGAAAAACATACGCGTGTAAAACAAAAGTGATGAGTTGGAAAAGTGAACTCCCGAACTCAGCCTAAAGAGCTCTCTTGGGTTTGGTGTGCACAAAGATGTTGATCCTGTATGAATTGTGTGATCCTTTATTTACTACCAGTCCCTGCAGAGATTCCATATTATGTCACTCCAATTTCCTGAGTAATCTTGCAGTTGCATTTTGGCTTGAACCTTTCTTCAAGTCAGATAAACATGGTGCACATCATTCATCATCGAGGTTTAAGTTTTTCCCTTCCTTATTCATCTTCATAAAATATCCTTTTGGGGACCGACTATTCTGCAATCACCTACAATTTTTGTGTTTGTCAGTCGAATCTATGCCCGGATGTGCATCCAATGGCGTGCTGAAAAAAAAAAGAAAAAAAAAGGAGCTTCTGCAAAAGAAAAAAGAGGATGCTCGGCCCATAGTGCTATTCTCGGGATCAACTTCACGGGCTCCCCTGTTTTGTTTTGGACTGTTTTGGGCTTTGGGCTTTGTGTAGTGTTTTAGGCTAATATCTGGGCCACGTGCGCAATATACACTGTTTGCATTTTTAAGGAATAACTCTATTTTGCCTCCTTCAACTCATGCCCCTGGTTGAATCGCATTCCTCAACCGTAAAACTAGGTAAAACGCCTCCCTCATCTTCGAAAACCAGTGCAAATCAACTCCCAAGACAATATTAAATCCGATTTTAGCTTATGTGGCATCTTGACTAGATCTTCAACTCACCTGGCATCTATGTGGCACCCACAGTAAAAAAAAATTAGGTGGGATCCACGTGGGGTCCACATATCACCCTCCCCTCTCTCTCTTTCATCTCCTTCTCTCTCACGCCTTCCATTGGCTCGGGCGGCGGTAGCGGGTGTGGGGTAGGAGCTCGCCGGGAGGCTACGATCGGCCGAGCGCGGAGGAGGAGCTCGCCGGGAGGTTGCGGTTGGCCGGGCGCGGGGGAGGGCTTGCCGGGAGGCCACATGCAGGGGAAGGAGCTCACCGGCCAGTGCGCGCAGGAGAAGGAGAGACCACACCCGCAGCCGCAACAACTAGCGGATCCACCGCTGCTGAGCTCCTCCCCACGCGCGCCGGCAAGCGAGCTCCTCCTCGCGCATGGCCGGCCACTTGCAAGCTCCTTCCCCATGCGCCATCGCCGTCGCCCCGCGGGTCGCCGAGCTCCTTCCCACGCGCCGGCGAGCTCCTTTCCCCGCGTGCTCCGCCGAGCTCATCTCCTCGTGCGCGGCTGGTCACTTGCAAGTTCCTCCCCCGTGCGTCGTCATTGTCGCCCCATGCATGGCCGAGCTCCTCCCCGCGTGCCGGCAAGCTCCTCCCCCGTGTGCAGCAAGCTCCTTCCCTGTGGCGCCGCCGTCGTCACCTTGTCTCTGTGCTGATGGAAGTGAGAGAAGAGGAAGAGATGAGAGAGAGAAGGGGAAAAGAGGTGAGGGAGAAGAAGGGATGAGGTGGAGGCCGCTGACAAATGGGTCCCACATGATGATGTAGCGAGTTGACTATCATGTCGAACGAAACTACCTCCGAAACCGTCCAGGAAGTCAATTTGCAACGGTTTTGGGAGTTGGGAAACGGGTTATATTTGGTTTTACGATTGAGGGATACGATTCAACCAAGGGCATGAGTTGAAAGAGGCAAAATAAAGTTATTCCTTTTTTTAATGGTTTGAATTTATGTGTTTTTGGCTTTTCTCAAATATGTTGAGCTTATTTATCTGGGCCATGTGCAAAAAAAGGTCCCCCGTGTGATTCTTTTGACTGGTTTTGTTGGTTTTGTTTGCTTGCTAAGAAATAGTGACTGAAACGCCATATGTATTTGCTTGCTATTACAGGATTATGTTGTTCCAGACTGTTTACTCGTTTCTGTTTTTAATGTCCGAGTGGGTGCTCTCTTTGTTTCTAATTCGCTTGTAGCAAACATGAGGTATGCATCTTATCTCTGCCACGGCATCTTCTATCAATGCTTGCTGTTGTGGTTGCCTGCAGAATATCCCATACCTGAAAATGGTGAACAAACTTTGTAGAAGCATTTTTGACTTCTCTCATACAATAGCTTCGGTAGCTATTGAAACCATAATATACATTAAAAAGAGGAAGCTCACTGCATATATTACAAGCATCCAATACAGTAATCACACGTTAACAAAGCTTGCAGCCCATATTACAGCTACAAGCACAGATGTGCATATTACACCAGATTTCTTTGTTACAGTGAGGAACATATGAAACTTCTGAGTTCTGAAGGTGCATGAGTTGCAATCGGCGTGCTAACCAAAAATAGATGTGTATAAATTCAATCAATGTGCTATAATCCCCACCTTCTGCAGTAAAATCAAGTGCTATAATCGATGAAAAGATTTTTGGGTAGAACAAATTGGCCATCCTAGTGTAAAAACATTCCCTAGTGTCACAGATATTTTTGTTGTAGTTGAATAAACTGCTCCTCTCTGAACAACAAAAATTGGACAGAAAAAAAATAATCTAGTTAGTTTTGCCTTTTTGGTTTCGATGTCCGACTTCATCAGTATGCAAAAATTTGCATTTTGATTTTTGCCCCAAAACAAGAAGCAACAAGAACACAACAGAAATCTTAAAAAAAAAAAGTTCAATCTGTCACACCAACCTGATGAGCCCTTGGTGTATGTAGAACTGTGGCGTTTCTTTCCTAAACACATACAAATTATAGAAATGTAAAAAAGATCAATAGTTGCACATATTATTTCCTGAAGTTGCACAAATTTACAATTGAAGTTGCACATGACTGACATAATGACACACTATAACAAACTTAAAATACTACAAAAACTGAATACTATGTACTAACAAATCAGATTGACTAACAGTTTTAAAAAGTCAGTACTATACTTTTTGTGGTGTGAAAATCATAAAATAAGTCATTCACTGATTTGTTAATTTCGGACAAATTCATCTTCTAAAATTTCAGGCACATTTCATTGATTTTGTGAAGAAGACATACCACCAAGGTAGAACTGTGACATATTTTGTCTGTTTTGCCAAGTTTAGGCACACATCAAATAAAAAATTATAGAAGGAAATTAATAGTTGCACAAAATTACAGCTGAAATTGCACAAATTTATAATTTAAGTTGCACGTGATTGAAACTGGCAACTGCAACAGATAGGTAGTGCAATTTTGTTATATAAGAGGTGACTATTAGTTCCGGACTTTTAAAAAGGATAAAATTGAAATTGCAACAGAATATGTGAAAAAGATGTAGTTATACTGAAATCTATGCAAAAAAATATACCTTCTGTTTGCGCCTCTTCCTAGGTGATTGTAGACCATGTCACTTCCTTTTTAATGATGCAGACGGTTCATAAGTAAAAAAAGCAGTCTAGCTTTACTTATCACTAGCGCACTAAGTAGTCTAGAAACAAAACAGGCAGCACAACGCTATGTTTGCGATTTTTAACTAAGTTTACAATTGAAAATCAATGGTTGCACAAAATTATAGCTGAGTTTGCATAAATTTATAACTAAAGTTGCATATGATTTCAAAATGGCAACTACAATAACTGAGAGGGGCAATACAAGTAATGTGTTGTGCAACTGAAAACTACATAACGATAATACATTTAATGCAGATGCAAAGCATGCGTCTATCTAGAAAAATATAAGAATTCTTAAGAACATTTTCACACCGTGCTATTGGTTGATTGCAGAAATAATGATGCGCCAAATGCATCCCCAGGTCATGAACTACAATTGTTCATGTTGCGTTGCTCGTGAGGTCTGTCAGAACAGACTGCAATCACCAGTGATGCGAAAATGTTCAGTTATAGGGATACAAATCAAGCACCGACAAACAAGGAACATACAGACTGCTATTAATCGAACTGCTGCTACAACATCTACACTTCTACTCCCTGTAATGTGCAAGTTTCAAAATGTTTCAGGATGGCAGAACTGAGCAATGGCCACAGCCCACAAGCATGGCGCCACTCAAATGCAGCACCAAATAACTTCACAAATGCAGATTTTAATCTATCATAAACTGGATAGTTAGCTAATTCCAGTCAACCATTCATGTCCTGTATATCCATCGATCTAATCATCCACGCACAGACAAAAGTATTTATCCACTGCCTGATTAACTAAAACGAAAAAAAATAACTACTGTACATAGCCACACATAGCAGATGATATAGCAGAACTGCTGCTGAGCTGTGGTGCGCTAATCCCAAATCACACATCTGTGCGCAAATCCCAGCGGTGCATGCATGAAAGCGAAACCATCCAAATCATCCAAACCCTAGCAAGAATACCAATGAGGGCTGAAAATATCCCCGCACTAGGTGAGAAAAACCCTAGCAAAATTTCTCTCCGCCCCGTAGATGCATGGGATGGGATCTCATCAACCCTCCGAACAAAACACAGAAAAAAACCCCTAGCAATTCCCCCACCCCGTCGCTTGTTGTTCGTGGCCGCCGCTTCCCGCACCACTCCCTCAGTCCAGAAGCGGAGACGCAAGAGCAGAAAATGAGAGGGGATGGGTGGCTGATAAACCCTAAACCCTAAATGTACCGGAGAAAAAGTCGCGCGGAGCTCACGCCGCCGCTCGCGGCCGCCGCCGGGGAGGGGGAGGTGATGGATTTGAACACCAATTGCCTTCTCCTCTGCTATGTCTGAGATCGAGTCGGGGTCGCGGCCTCGCGGGGTGGGGAAAAAGTCACAGGCGTATCTATCCGATGGCGCAAGCGGCGGACACGGAAAAAATTACAAAAAAGGATGGTTTTCGATGGGTTTATCTGAAGTGGGCTCGGTGGATCCGCCGTGGGCCTAAAAAAGGCCGAGGAAGAGCGGCCCATATCCAAAAGAGCCTCCCCACCAGCCCGATAGCGCGCACAAATATTAAAGCGATTCTTTTGTTAGCCTCAAAACAGCAAAGTTGGAGATGGCTAACAACGATTTGCTCCCTGATTTCACTCGAGTGACGAAACAACGAGTCACTCAAGTGACCTTTTGCCACGTGTGTAACGAGAGAATCCTGCGTGGAATCCAGGGCGATGTCATGTCGGGTCATCTCGATCTTTTCGTGGCCGTTCTTGTGAAACATTGTATGCAAAAGCAAAAGTGCACAACCTTTTCTCGCATGTTGTGTCCCTCGTGGTGACCTTTGCTACTAGTACTTCACTCGCAGAAGATGTCTACATTCACATGAATCTTTGGAACATTCGAATTCTCGAAGGAAACCACACTTGGTCGTTGGACTATATATGAAGGTGACATTCGCAATGGACGTGCTGTGCGAAAGTGTTATCGTCCCCTAAGGAGACATCTCCTACAGGCAGCGTCGTTCGATCATTCATCGAGATCCGAGCTGTACCACACCCTCTATCCTGCTTTATTGAAATACCGACATTGGTATTTACAGTATACATCGAATGCTACAGTTATGTACTGTACGGTATGGTACAGTCACTGCCTCACCTCGAACGCAGCGGGCTCATGCCATGTAGGTGCCCCCTCCAGCTCGGTCGTGCCGGGTAGGGGCCCATCCCCTCACTCTCCATTCGGAGAAACGGAGAGTTCATCCACATTCATGGAGCTTTTATCTAGTTTGCATGCACCCTGATTCGATGTCCATCACCTGTAAGTGGTCGATACCTCTCATTCTGACGATATTGCCATGGGGTGCCCTTTTTGATTTCCTTTAATCTTGTTTTGTTCTTCCTCTTAAGACCCAGCCTCGTTGTTCAGGCGATCGGGAGAGATGCCGGCGAGCTTGAATCCTTCTCGGATCTTGGGAGAGGCCTCGAGGAAGAATGCCTGGAACACCACTCCAGCTGCGACGCGGGTGACAAGATGCAGGTTGGGCATTGTTCTTCAGAGAGGTAATAACATTAGTCTCTGTCTCCTTGGTATTGTTTTGTGATACATGATCTGATCTGTACTCAACAAAGCGGGGTGGAGCTGGTCTTCCCAGATCCAAGTTTTACATCCTCCCTTCAGTGGGTGAAACAAAATAAATGAGATGATGCGGCTATTAGCTTCAGCGGAAGAGCAAGGGGATAGGAATCGTCTGGAGAACAACAGGCGCCGGACAACGTAGCTGAGGAAGAACACGGTGACACCATAGATTCGCTTCTATGGATTTGGGAGGGGATGAAGAAGGTAGAATGGAATGCTAATGGCAGTTCACTTCGAGCAGGAGCAGTAGCACTCCCGCACCAGCAGCAGCTGTACTCCACCCTAAAGCTGTAGCTCACGTGATGCCTAATGTGTCCCAGTGCAGAGTACACTTGACACAACGTTCGGGCCCACCTTGAATTGACTATATTGGAAATACGGTGCACTCAAAAAAGAAACTAAGGATCAGAATACAGCGGGATACACGGTCTGGTAACTTTTGGGCACGAATCTTAACGGGCATCGGACGGCATGCGCCATAGGGGGACGAAAATCCTGTTCCCTCGCGTGCTGTACGTGTTGTTAGTAGTTGCAGTAATTAATTACGTAGGTAGCCATGCAGCTGGACCACGCTGCTGTGCATGGAGCACGGGGAGACCACCGCCGACGCCTTCGACGGCGTTGAGTTCAAGTGGAAGTCCATCGAGACCTGCGACGCCGACGACGACGGCGGCGCTGGTGTCCGCCATCGATCGACGTCGGCTATCTGCCGGACTTCTTCGACGACCGCCTGCAGGGAGATCTGCAGCAGCAGAAGGTGACGCTGTCTGGGCTGCTCAACTTCATTGACGGGCTGTGGTCGACGAGCGGCGAGGAGCGGGCCATCGTCTTCACCACCAACTACAAGGATCGCCTCGACGCGGCGCTGCTCCGGCCGGGGCGGATGGACATGCACGTCTACATGGGCTACTGCGGCTGGGAGGCCTTCAAGACGCTCGCCCACAACTACTTCCTCGTCGACGACCAGCCGATGTTCTCGGAGATACAGGAGCTGCTCGGCGGCGTGGAGGCGACGCCGGCCGAGGCGTCGGAGATGCTGCTGCGCAGCGAGGACGCGGACGTCGCGCTCCGGCTGCTCACGGAGCTCCTCGAAACATAAGGTTCCTTAAAACAAATCATAAAACCTGAGGTTTTGCATTACGTGTCACACAAAACCTAGGTTTTTCTGAAATTTACTAAAAAAATAGCCGAATAAAACTGATGCCCTCATCAGATTGATCCAGTGGTTCACCGGCGTCCTTGGAGGCGATCGACGTGGCATCTGGTGGGAGGATCCGGCTCATCTGACGTAGCGAAGTAAAGTCACAGCCGTGTAGTTCGGTCATATCCACCATTCATTTTTATCCTATGGCTCCTGCTTGCTCTCTCCTCCTTCCAGTAGTAGACAAGCCCATTCCTAGGTAATATGGGCTTGGCACCAACAGCAAGATGTGGCCGCGCGGGAGTACTCATTGATTGGCACCATAGGCTTCTAATTTTGGAGGGAAAACAGTAGCAGCATGCTAGTTTTGACGCCGGAATAACAATCTTAGTTTTCCAGACCACAACAAAAATTATTAAAGAAGAGCATGGAGATACAACAACAATCCATGGATGCATCCAGTAGGAGATTATGCTCTTATTAATAATCAAGTTCTACACCATCGTCAACATCAAGAGGGATGGCAGAACAGGAAGGTGCATGCCAGCATGGATCTAATAAGTAAGTCATACTCCTCTAATCTGTTTTTTTATGCAGCTGTACGCCTACACATGTATCCAAACTTGCAAGATCTTTTAATCTGTATGTTCGATATAGCTAAACCAACCGATTTTACAAGTTTTTTTGTACATCTAACTCCCAATTTTGTTCATGAACTGAAACTTTGCCTTTTCTTTTCTCTTCCCAGTGTAGAGGTTGTTATGCCCAGCTTGGTACCTCAAGTTGGCATGAGATTTGGAACTTGAGATGAGGCATGGAGGTTTTGGGTAAATTATGGAGGTCATGCAGGCTTTGATGTTAGAAAGAGATAATCATGGCAGGAACACAACTGAAAATCCAAGGCTGGATGCTATGCTTCGCTACAAATTTCTCTCATAAATTTCTCACTATGGCTTATCAAGCAGCCAGCTCTCTGGATTGCTGCATATTGTTAGACACTGCACTCGATGGCCTTGGTAAGCAAATTGAAGACACAAAATCAATGCCAGCACAAGTACTGTAGGGGAACAAAATGATGCACAACAAAATCCACAGGCTTCGCTATGTGAAGCACGCCTAAAGAAAAAGGAGGTTCGAAAAAAAAGTTCAAAACGAAAAAGATCTTGGCTTGATAAGGCACATAATTCAAAGAGAAAAGAAATAGAGGTATGCTACTCAAGAACAGTCACATTATAGTGTAAGTACCTAATTCTTCCATTAGACTGTTCTCTGTTTATTGAATTAGTTTTGTTTGTAGCAAAAGGAATCAGCTAGGAGCAGAGCCATGGAAGCTCAAGTACCGTTGGAGAATGTTTGCGTGACAAATGAAGAAGAGGAGAATGTTTGCATGACAAATGAAAAAGAGTCTAGCACATACACGGCCATTAATAGCTTCACTCAATTACTTACGGTCTTATTAATTAACATAATATTTTTGTGTACTCTTTACTAATTTTATCATATTTTCACTTGTGCCTTCCATTTTGCAGGATCCAGCTATTGGTCATAATTTTTACAGTGAAGATTTACTCAAGTATGTGTAGGTTGTAGGATCACCTTTTGTTTTTGGGCAATCTCATAAGGTAATTCTATTCACGGTGGATGGTGATAATATGGTTTAATTGTTATTTTGTTATTCGGATAGTGATAATATAGTTCAATTGTTATTTTGTAATTTCGTGAGAAGTTGATCATGAATGAAATGGTAACCTTACTCTGAATTTGGAACCACAGCCTTTCAGGCCGAGCTGTAGCCACCAGAAAAATAAGTTACCGAGCAGCTGACCTACTGATTGGGCTAAGATTTCAGCCTAATGAGCCTGTGGCCTGTGTACTACTGGAAGGAGGAGAGAGCAAGCAGGAGCCATAGGATAAAAATAAACGGTAGATATAACTGAACTGCATAGCAGTGACTTTACTTCGCTACGTTAGACGAGCCGGATGCCCGGATACTGAGCCAGCATCCGCACCACCACCACCACCACCACCACCATCCACTCGCTCGGCGAGGATCTCCTGCTCGCCATCTTCCTCCGCCTCCCTTCCCTCGCGGCGCTCGTCCGCGCCGCCCTCACCTGCCGCGCGGTCGCCTCGTCGCCGGTCTTCCACCGCCGCTTCCGCGCAACCCACTCGGCGCCCTTCCTCGGCCTCTTCTTCGCGCCCTCCGCCCCCGCGCAGGCACCTAACGTTCCTGCCTTCCCCTCCTTCGTCCCCGCCCACCCCTGCGACCGGGACATGGCCGCCGCCGTCCCAGGCGGCAAATTCTTCCTCCAAGATCGCCCCGACGAGGAGCAATGCTGGGACATCATCGACTGCTGCGCTGGCTACTGCCTGCTCATGAATTGGGATGATGGATTGTTCCTAGTTTGAACCCATTGATATTATAAATCGTTTTTCATATTATAAATCGTTTGATTTTTTTAAGTCAAATTTTGTTAAATTTGACTAAGTTTATAAAAATTTTTAGCAACATTTAAATTATCAAATTAGTTTTATCAAATCTAACATATATTTTGATAATATGTTTGTTTTGGGTTGAAAATACTACTATATATATTTTTTTTATAAATTTGATCAAAATTAAAGAAATGTCAAATGAATTATAATATGAAACGGAGGGAGCATCTACTTTCGCTTGACACTGCCACGATGGCATTCTCTGTTGTTCAGCTTCCGCCGTGCCTGAGACGTTGCTCGTTTGATGTCGGCGAAACAAAGGATGGCGCAACTTGCATCGTTTACGCATGTCAATTGAATATTGGCGTTTTGATGCACACAAAGGACCTGTTTAGTTCCAAACTTCAAAATCCATCATATCGAATGTTTGGATACATGCATAAAGTATTAAATGTGGACGAAAAAAAAAACTAATTACACAGTTTGCGTGTAAATTACGAGACGAATCTTTTGAGCCTAATTGCACCATGATTTGACAATGTGGTGCTACAGTAAACATTTGCTAATGACGGATTAATTAGGCTCAAAAGATTCGTCTCGCAGTTTACAGGCGGAATCTGTAATTTGTTTTGTTATTAGACTATATTTAATACTTCAAATGTGTATCCGTATATCTGATATGACCTGATGTGACGTTTTTTTTCAAAATTTTTTTGAATCTAAACACGGGCAAAGGGTGATGATGGTGCTGAGAGATGGGTGATGGGACAGGGTAGTTCCCTTGGGCAAGGAGCTTGAACGAGTCCTTCAAGCCCCACTGCATGACGGCAGTGTACTGATGCATTTGGTGGATAACCCCAGACAGGTGTTTGTGTTTTAGCAGTCCGCATATTTAGTAACATCTCGGATGTTACATGATCCCCAATCTCCTTGTTGGTTCCTGTCCCTATGTTTGGAAACGATGAAACTGGAAAAGGCTGTTTCGCAGGACATTTGACAATGATGTTCATCCGTACATTATGGCATGGCCTCCTTCTTTGGTCGGTAGCTATGGGAGGTTTGCAGTTGAAGTTGCTCTAAGAAACGCAGTACTCCATGGTCATCGGGCATGAGAAGAAAATGAGCAGAATCTACGAACCACTGCCTTGCTCGTGATTAAATCTAAATGCTTAAGTGATACTATAAATTGATTTGTTTTGAAGCCGGTTCAAACTGAAGAATCCAGTCACGTTGCATGATGTCCATCCTTTGATTTTGGCCTTTCACACTAATGATTTACCTTATGGTTATCTGTTAGGACCTGGAGCGTTTCAGAATTAGTGTAGGAGCTATGAACCTGCTCTCTTAGCTTGTCAACTGGGTTTATTTTTAGGCATTCCGTATGTCATTACTATTCTATTTTGTATGCCAATCGGATGAATAGTTAGCAATTTAGACATATAGTGATTCACAGACTGGATTGAAGGAAAAGAGAATTAGAAAGAAAGAAACACTTCCTGTTCCTGGCCAGTTATAGTTGTGAACGTGTAGTCATGCAGCAAGTATGATTGGCATGAATCATAGGCGGATTATCTCTATAATACTAGAGAAATTTTATGGTTTTGAGAAAGTATCTCGAGGTATGTAAATTTTAAAATTTTTTAAGTACTTAAAATACTAAAATTTACACTAAAAAATATAAACCTCCTGATACCTTCTCAAAAATGATAAAATTACTCATAATAGTAATATTGGATCAGCTGGATCTTTATCGAATCGATGGTTACTCCAACGAATGAGAAACGTGTGCACATATACACACATACACACACAAGTTGTATATATAGACCGGGCCAGATCAAGTGCGAACGAGCTTGAAACCTTTTTTTTATTTTAGTTAGTCCCTTAAATAATTAATTAGTACTACCAAATGTTGAGAACGTGGACGTGGGAGAAAACATGTATGCCGTCGAAAATAAACATAACCTAGATGTGGATGTAACATATCATATCCTAGTTAATAAATCTGGATAATCTTATGTGCAGATTCATTGTATTAGGATGGATCATATCCTCGTATCCTCATCTAGGTTATATTTTTTAGACGGAAAGAATACTTCATACTCTCTCTGTTCTAAAATATAAGAGATTTTGGGTGGATATGACACATCTTAGGTCTAAATTTGTAGTACTAGGATATGTCACATCCACCCAAAATCTATTCAGATTCGTAGTACTAGGATATGTCACATCCATTCAAAACCTCTTATATTTTAGAACGGAGAGAGTACAAGATACGAACTGATTGAAACAATTAATTAGTAAAAAAGTACTCCAAGCTTGTCTAGGATATGTCATATTCATCCAAAATCTTTTATATTTTGGGATGAAAGAAATAGCAGAAGCAGCACACATACCTAAAACCATTTTATTTTGTCCATCAGTTGCCTGGCCTCAGGTACGGCCGGCACAACCGCACAGCATACACATGCATCCATCACGCTTACAGGCAGCCATAACCGAGATGTCGCACTCGTACACACAAATTGTCCATCCTAGTAGTACTACTCCTTCAAAAAAACAAATCCTATCTATGAATAAAAATATACATGTGTTCAGATTCGTAAGTAGGATTATATTTTTTATGAGACGAAGAGGTACAGTAGTAGTAGCATTCATTGATCAATGCGTCCAAGTGCACTTGGTGCCCCGAAGCAGGGGATTTACCTTGGAGAGAGCGTCGTGTGGGCCTATGATCCCGACGTCGACGATTTCATCGGCCTCCACGTTCCTGTTCCAAGCCTCCTGTGTGCGTTGCGCATGAAACTTTGGCCCACTTAGAGCAAGTTTTATAGAAGAGGCAATTGCTATCCATAATTTTATCATGTAAGCTAAGATATAGTGTATACAATATATTACCTCTACATTAACTCTAGCACACTATTCTCAATAATTTCATTTTATTTGTTTGTCCAATCCACTCTTTCTTTTCTCTTCTTTTTCTTGGAGTTTGTGTGAAGGTTGTCTCTTACATGAGGGATGACTCTCACTCTCTCTCCTTTTTTTCTCTCCTCCACCTCACCATATTAGTTTAGTGGCATCTTGGGACAAGTGCTTAGGGCCTTATAGTATTTGCTCTTAGGCCGTGTTCGTGACTGGGAGTTGGGAACTCTCCCCAAACACGCTAAATGGAGCAGTCCATTAACATGTGATTAATTAAGTATTAGCTTTTTTGAAAAATGAATCAATATGATTTTTAAAACAATTTTTGTATAGATTTTTTTTGCAAAAAAACGCACCGTTTAACAGTTTGAAAAACGTGCGCGTGAAAAACGAGAGAGATGAGTTGGGAAAGCCTTCAAACGAACTCAGCCTTAACCACAAGGTCGACATGCTCCAGCTCGACAGTGGGGGCCGCTGATTTGGGCCGCCGTCATTGTATCGGTCAGCGACTATGTGACGAAGCGAGAGGAACCTCTCATCCTAGCAGTGGTGGATGGTGAAGACGAAGAAGCCGAGCAACAACTTGAGCACGTTGTTGGGCCCGCTCGACGACGGCCCTGTAGTTGGCCTGGGTCATCATGTGGGAGTGCATATCCAAAACAAGTTGAAGTAGCACTAAGACCAAAAGAACATTGCATTAATTAGCAACAAGCAAAGCTAGGAACAACTAGACACTCACTACTTCATGGCTGCGATGCATCCTGTGTGTACTCTCTCTGTTTCATAATATAAGGAATTATATCATTTTTTTAAAGATTAAAAAAGTATTAAAAAGTACAAGCGAAAGTAAAAAAGATGATAGTTGATGAAAAAACTAGTACAAATATGGATAGGTGACGAATAAAGTAGTTTAAAAGTAGGTACGTGAGAAATAAAGTGTTGTCTTGGGATCATAAAATATCTTATAGTTTGGGATAAATTTGAAGGGGATAATCCCTAATATTATGGGACGGAGGGAGTACTACAGATCCAGTAAATAAATAAAACATTTATTGATGCTGTAATTACATAAACGAATCTAGCAAGAGCTGGCAGGCAATAGTATAGCCAACTACCAGCTCTAAAAATCGACAGATCAGCTAATCTAATAGCCTACCTAAACAATAGTTTCATATAAATATATACTATATCATTAATATCTGACATACCTCACATACACACATGATATCTTGGAGTCCGTGCTACAGCTGGCTATAAATTTGCAGCCCGTTTTTTCTCTCTCCTTAACATATACTTGTAGCTAGCTTATGGCCTGCTATCGCACTTGCTCTTACACGCAGGATGCTGGAGCCACGAGGAGAATGGCCACCTGCAGCACACCCAAGAACACGACGAGAGCGCTCATCTTTAGGAGTAACATTTTTCTCGACTTTCGAAACCTCTACCAGCTGCTAAATAGCAGTAGTAACTCAATCCTTTTGATCTCACTTAGCACCAGGGGCAGATCCAGAAAAATAATGGAGAGGGGGGCTTATGTCCTTCCTCCAGCCCCCTACTCTTCCTCCTCTCCCTCTTCTTCCCCCCTCTCCCCTTCTCTCAATGGTGATCCAGCGGGGTAGAAGGGACTTGGGTCCCCTCGGACCCACGCTGGATCCGCTCCTACCAGTATATATACTCCCTCCGTTTCAAAACAAGTTCATTTTTTACACATCCCACACATGCCAATACAAAATCGAAAAAACTAGAACACCCCTACTTCATTGAATTCCAATGCGATTGTTTTTTTCTTTATCTACTCCCAATACATTTATACCCTATTTTCATAAATTCCGATACAATGATTGTTTCAAAATAGACTTATTTTGGGATAAATAGGAGTGACTAAAAATGAAATTATTATAGATCGGAGGAAGTATATATGTAGAGGGAACGCAGACCGTCCACGCTAAGTCTGAGGTACACCTATATATGTGTCTGCTGCACACTTCTGTTAGTACCTAGTGCTAAAAGACTCAGCGACACTAGTAGGCAGTAGCTAATACTAATAAACTTCTGACTTTCATTGTATATCATGTACACCCTCCATCAAAAAAAAACTCAACCTACATTCTAGGTTGAGTTTTTCTTCTAATTAAGGATTTTAAGGATGGATGGAGTACAATGGCCATTGTATAAGATAGTGCTACATTTGTAAATATTGATCTTCGATGATATGGTCTATAGAATTTAACGAGCTTCACAAACTTCCTTTGTATGTTCGGTGCGAGTATAGTTGCAATTAACGCTACACCTCCAAGATTGAGGTTGATCGATTACTTGAATTCGATTGTAGCTAGCACTTACATTCATGCTGATCGATGACGTGCAAGAAATTAAAACAACTATATGCCCGTTTTGAGAGGGCTGCCACTGGGTAATTAAACCATTGTCCATGCACTTGATTCCACCTTTCTTGAAAGGTATGGGTAATAATTTGATTCGACTCCCATTTGAGCACCATTACCTAAAGCCATTGCAAATTAGCTAAACCCTTGGCATTGTGAATTTTTAAATTTAGGTTCATGCTATGAAACATCCAAAAAAAGTTCTAAATTTCAAAGGATGGTATAACATGCAGTGAAGCTACATACTTTGTAGGACAATTAGCTGTTTAGAACCAAAGAGCAGCCACCTGTATCGCTCCCCGAGTGGATGACATGGAAGGATACGGCAACCCTAGCTGCTGCCATCCTCCCCCTCCTTTGCCTCACCGCCACCAGAGTGAAGGGGTCGGGCTTCGGATGCGGCGAGCAAGGATGGTGGCGGTGGGGTACACGGCCATACGGCGGGGCGCCTAGATCTGCGAGGAAGAGAAAGGGATGGTGCATGGTGGCAACCTAGCAGCGAGGCACATCATCGACGGCGGTGGGGTGGATACAGTGATCGAGGAAGAAAGTGACAACGGCAAGGCAGAGGTGGCACGAGGGCGTCGACAGCCAAAGGTGGGGAGGGCAGTCAAATCGGCCTTTTCAAGCCTAGATCCGGCAACTCTTGTCAGAGGGCGAGCCATTGGAGTCAGAGGGGTTAGAGAGGCTTGCTTTGCTTTGCCTCTTTTGGGTGGTTTCATCAGTAGCAATATCAATAATTAGGGAACCATCTGCCAGGTTTCAGCTAAATAAGCTGCCACTTCGAAACGTAGTAAAGATATAAACACGCGGTAATAGTAAAAGTACATAATTTGGTAGCAGTACATATGCAAAACAGAGTATTACAAAACATAAAAAACTGAAGAAAGATTGTTTGGGTAGACCGTAGGAAAAAATAAGAATTGAATGAAAAAGATAGACTTAAAAGAATTTTTTTAAAAAGATTGAAGCTCTTGTTAACTTTTCTCCAAAATCAACATGCATTGAGCCATTCCTAATGAATCTCATAGTTTTTAGGAAGCTCTCATCCTTTGTTTCAAATGGTCAAATAGAAAACTTTGCTACAGGATTAGAAGCATGTAAAATTCGTCTACAAATCCTTGGTTTCCAATGAGGCCTAAAATATAAGAAATTTTGGTTAGATGAGACACATCCTAGTACTACGTGTCTAAATTCATAGTACTAGGATATGTCCCATCCAATAAAAATCTCTTATATTTTGGGACGGAGGGAGTAAACTCTTAAACAAGGATTTGGTATGCTCATTCTTGTTTGGTTTGGGGATGAGGTAGGATGGATTGGACTCATCCTCGTTTTTAGGATGAGATCGTCTCCATTATCCGTTTGGCATGAGAGATGTGATGGTTCGAATTTTTAGGGAATGGCCCACATGTCAGTGAAATAAAAAAATGGGTTGGATTGGTCCGCCTGTTTTTAAGGGACCAATCTAATCCGGATTTCAGAAGAATATTCTCTTTCAGAGATCATCTCATCCCACCTATCTCCAAACCAAACATCCTACAAAGTGGGTTCGATTCAACCCACTCTATCTCTTGAACCAAACACATAATTAACTTGTCACTGGGTTTATTTTTAGGCATTCCGGTATGGTATTACTATTCTATTTTGTATGCCAATCGGATGCATAGTTAGCAATTTATACAGATAGTATTCATTAGCAGGTCTTCAGATATTCCCTCACAATTAGGGAGATGCACAGACTGGATTGAGGGAAAAGAGAAATTAGAAAGAAAAACTTCCTGTTCCTGGCCAGTTATAGTTGTGAACGTGTAGTCATGCATCCGATTGGCATGTCGGATCAGCTGGATCTTTATCGAATCGGTGGTTACTCCAACGAATGAGATGCCACCCTGTTTTGGGTTGGTCAAGTCGAAATTTTGTCAGGCTTCCAAATGCCTGTTTTGAGAAAATTGCTGCTTTGCCACGTAGTTTAGTGGCATCGTCTCAATTCTAAAATGCCACAAAGTTTGTTGGCTTTGCTAATCTGCCACAAACTTGAGTGACAAATTCTCTTATTTGCCACAACAAAGTGTAAAAATGTCGAAATGCTTGTTTGTTTACATTGTCATTGTACCGAACATCTTATTCTGTAAATTGTAATGTAACATTCATATCGTGGTTGCTCATTGCTGTCCAATCTTTTCGGGTTGTGATCAAGGAGAAGTCTTGTGCTCGATTTCGATGGGCAGACCATGCAGCGGCGTCGGCATGGGGTCCCTCGCGAAGGTGTCCTCCTTGCAGCAGAGATTCCACCTGAACTTCCTGACCAAATGGTGCATCATCACCAGCGTCTCGATCCTCGCGAACTCTATCCCGGGGCAGATCCTCGGCCCGCCGCCGAACGCCACGTAGGAGCACGGCGGCGCCGGCACCGTCGCCGGAGAAGACGACTGGTCGTCGAACCGTGACGGCTCGAACTTGGTCGGCTCGTGGAAGATGCTCGCGTCCATGTGCGTCACGCTCGCCACCCAGAACACCTGCCACCCCTTGGGGATGACGTAGCCGTCGAACTCGATGTCCTCGAGTGCTCTCCTGAAGTTGCCGAAGATGGGAGGCACCATGCGCAGCGTCTCCTGCGCGACGCGCCACGTCAGCTTCATCCTCGTCAGGTCCTCCCATGTCAGCGCCTCGCCGTCTTGCTTGCTCCTCGCGATCTCCTCGTGCTCTGCGTGCATCGCGTGACCGCGGCCATGGCGTTGTCAGTTCTTGGCAAAATGAATGGTGATGTGTGTGTTTGTGGCTGAGTTACTTGCCTTGGACCATGGCGGCCAGGGTGGACGGGTCGTTGGCGAGGTGGCGGACCATGAAGGTCATGAGGATGGAGGAGGTGTCGTGGCCGGCGATGAGGGCCACCATGGCGGTGTCGACGATCTCCTCCTCGGACAGCAGCGGCCCGCCGCGGTCGTCGGTCAGGGTGAGCAGGCAGGCGATGAGGTCGCTGCTCCGCGTGGCCGTGCCGCGCTCCAGCGCGGCCTTCCTCTCCCGCGTGATCCCGGCGAGCAGCCGGCGGGCGCTGGTGGCGGCCCTGACGCTCCGCCTGAACGCCGTGAACGGCAGGTCCACCGGCACGGCCCACATGCCCTCCATCACGCGCTCGAAGTCGCCGGCGAGCGCGTCGCGGGCGGCGGCGCCGTGCCCGAGGCCGAAGAGCAGGGAGGCGATGACGTCGAACGTTAGCCGCTTCATCAGCGGCAGCACCGTGACGGCGGCGCGGCCGGCCCAGCACTCCGCGACGTGGTGCCGCGCCTCGCCGTCGATCCTGCCCACGTACATCTTCAGCATCTCCGGGCGGAGGAACTCCAACAGCGCGCCGTGGACGCGCCTGTGGTCGGCGCCGACGAGATCCAGGATGCTCCTCTCGCCCAGTATCCGCTGCACCGACCTCAGCTGTGATGGAATAAGTCTAATGCTAATTGATCTTAGTCTTTGTGTGCTTTTAGGATGCTCTAGAACAGCATCTCCTTTTTGCTTTTTAGACTAGCATCTATGACTAGCATCTTAGACTAGCATCTATGACTAGCATCTTAGACTAGCATCTAGCATCTTTGATTAGCATATGCTTGGCTGCCCACTAGCCTATATATATGTAACACCAACCCCTTGGTTGGTATGGCTTTGAGTTTGTAAATGAAAGAAAACCAGAAAATTGCCCCAGCTCGTGTGCCATCCTCTTCTCAATGAGAGTAACCATTGATATACTAACATCTGGTATCAGAGCCACACTTTCCTGTAGACTAAACATCTCCTGTTCCACCCCTTTCCAAGCTCGGTTGAGCTCTCAGCCAGCTGCAGCAGCAACACCGGCTGCTCCTCTTTCCCCTTCTCTTTCCCCCTCTCCACGCAGCAGCCTCCCGGAGGCACGCCATGTCCGACGCTCGGTCTCGGCGTTCGGTCGCCTCGAGCACTCGGCGTCAGCAGGACGCCGAGCTCGCCGCAGCAGAAGAGCGCAGGCGAGCAACGGCTCAGACCGCTGCAGCAGCAGCGAGGGCGGCCAGACTGACAGCAGCGGAGTTGGCAGCAGCCAGGGCGGAGGCGGAAGCAGAAGCGGCGGAAGATGCGGCACGTGCGGCGGAGGTAGAGGTTGAGACCTTGCGCAGCAGCATCAACGGCTCCATCGCTGGCGACATCACCGCCGACAGAGAGCCTGAGGAGCTAGCAAGAAGAAGGGCGCGGGAGCGGGCAGAGCGGTGGGCAGAAGCCCACCCCCACGGCGGTGGCGGTGACCCAAGGCACCGCGCGCCCGCCGACGGCGACCAGGCCGGGCGCAGGCGCGAAGGTAGCCCCCCTGGGAGGCGCGGTCGCGGCAGCCCAGATGGGCGTGCGCGCGCCGGTTTTTCCCCTGACGGATGCGACGAGCGCGACCTCAGGCGTGGCCCTCACATCGACCCAGCGCTGGAGGAGATCCAGTGGCTGCGAGAGAGGGCCGCCCGGCTCGAGGCGGAGCTGGAGTTCAACCGCCGGCGCGGCCGTTGGGACGACGGAGAGCGCGACCCTCACAGGCGGCGCCGCTCTCCCTCCCCGGGCCGACACCACTGGGTCCAGGCTGTCGTCAGGGAAGTCGGCCCCGGCGGTGGGTGGCCTACTCTCACCAAGACCAACTACATCGAGTGGGCCGCGGTGATGAGGGTACGGCTCCAGGTGCGGCACATGTGGGAGGCAGTCCGGTACGGTGACGTCGACTACGACGAGGATCGACGGGCGCTGGATGCCCTCATTGCTGCAGTCCCGCCCGAGATGCAGTTCTCGCTTTCCCAGAAGCGGACTGCCAAGGAGGCTTGGGACGCAATCGCTGCGGCACGCATCGGCAGCGATCGCGCTCGCAAGTCCACACTGCAGGCACTCCGCAAGGAGTGGGAGAACCTGGCCTTCAAGCCAGGTGAGGATGTTGATGACTTTGCCCTTCGTCTCAACACTCTTTTGCAGAAGATGGTGCAGTACGGCGACGACACCTACGACGAGGAGAGAGCGGTCGAGAAGCTCTTCCGCTGCGTCCCAGAGAAGTACAGGCAGATCGCTCGCTCGATCGAGTCTCTGCTGGACCTCTCCACGATGTCGATCGAGGAGGCGTTAGGCCGCCTCAAGGTCGTCGACGGTGATGAGCCACAGCCTCTCTCGGGGCCTATCACCATTGGCGGTAAGCTCCACCTCACTCGGGAGCAGTGGGAGGCCTCTCAGGGTGACGGGAGGAAGGGGGAGTCTTCTTCCTCGACAGGCGGCCGCAAGCCACACAAGGCGCGCAGAGGTGTCCAGCTGCGATGGGCGTGAAGACGCGCCGAGGGTGGCGCTCGCAGAGGCGCCCAGGGCGGCGCCGTCAGCAACCACAAGCCGGCACGAGACGACACCTGCCACAACTGTGGCAAGCTTGGCCATTGGGCCAAAGACTGTCGACAGCCACGACGCGGCCAGGCCCACGTTGCACAGGTGGAGGAGGAAGAGCCGGCTCTGCTCCTGGCACACGCAAGCATCGAGCTATCTCCAGCGGCACCGGCCGCAACAGCTTTCCTCCACCTCGACGAGCCGAAGGTACACGCCTTCCTCGGCAACAGCTCCAGCAACGACAAGGCTGATGGGTGGTACCTCGACACCGGCGCCACCCATCACATGACTGGCCGGCGGGAGTTCTTCACCGAGCTTGACTCCAGCGTCCGAGGCTCCGTCAAGTTTGGGGATGCCTCCGGCGTGGAGATCAAGGGCGTCGGCTCCGTCACCTTCTCCGCCAAGTCCGGTGAGCACAGGCTGCTTACCGGAGTCTACTACATCCCCACGTTGAAGAACTCTATCATCAGCGTGGGACAGCTGGATGAAAACGGCTCACGCGTGCTGGTCGAGCACGGAGTCATGAGGATCTGGGATCGCCGTCGCCGCCTCCTTGCCAGGGTAACCAGAGGCACTAATCGACTCTACATCCTCGGCGCGCAGGTGGCACAACCAGTTTGCCTCGCCGCTCGTCGGGACGACGAAGCGTGGCAGTGGCACGAGCGCTTCGGGCACCTCCACTTCGAGGCCCTGAAGCGGCTCAGTGCCAAGGAGATGGTGCGAGGACTGCCATGCCTTGACCACGTGGAGCAGCTCTGCGACGTCTGCGTTCTAACAAAGCAGAGGCGGCTCCCCTTTCCTCAGCAGACGAGCTTTCGAGCCAAGGAGCGGCTCGAGCTCATGCACGGGGACTTGTGTGGCCCGGTGACACCGGCACACCAGGAGGACGATGTTACTTCCTGCTGCTCGTCGACGACCTCTCCCGCTACATGTGGGTGATGGTCCTCGGCAGCAAGGGAGAAGCTGCGGACGCCATCAGGCGCGCGCAGGCTGCTGCGGAAGCGGAGTGCGGCCGCAAGTTGCGCGTGCTGCGCACCGACAACGGCGGGGAATTCACGGCGGCTGAATTCGCGTCGTACTGCGCTGATGAGGGCATTCAGCGCCACTACACCGCGCCGTACAGCCCGCAGCAGAACGGCGTCGTCGAGCGGCGCAACCAGACGGTTGTGGGGATGGCTCGGGCCCTCCTCAAGCAGAGGGGGATGCCGGCCACCTTCTGGGGAGAGGCGGTGGTGACGGCCGTCTACATCCTCAACCGCTCGCCTACCAAGGCCCTCGATGGCAGGACACCGTACGAGGCTTGGCATGGGCGCAAGCCGGCGGTCTCCCACCTGCGGGTCTTTGGCTGCCTCGCGTTCGCCAAGGAGCTTGGCCATATCGGCAAGCTCGACGACAGGAGCACCCCAGGGGTGTTCATCGGCTACGCGGAGGGCTCGAAGGCCTACCGCATCCTCGACCCAGAGACACAGCGTGTGCGCACGGCGCGCGACGTAGTGTTCGACGAAGGGCGAGGGTGGGTATGGGACAAGGCGGTGGACGATGGCTCGACCTCGACGTACGACGACTTCACTGTCGAGTACGTCTACTTCGAGGGAGCTGGGGGAGTAGGCAGCTCTTCTTCACCGAGCGTGTCTACCCCAGTCCCCGAGCTTCCACCGACTCCGGCAGCGACACACTCTCGAGCTACGACTTCGGCTGCGACGAGCCCTTCGCCGACACCACAACAGCCGGCGGTCCCACGCGCTCCAGCACCAACAGCTACTCCTCCGGGCACGCCTACTCCGACACCAGCTCGTGTTGAGCGCAGCCCGGTGGAGTTCGCTACTCCGCTCTCCCACGACGGGGAGCGCATCGACGCGTACCACGACGGCGAGCAGCTACGGTACCGTACGATGGAGGACCTTCTCGGCGATCAGCCGGTGCCGGGACTGGTGCCTCGTGACCTGGAGGCGCAGTTGCACCTTGCGTGCGACGACGGTGAGCCTCGGTCTTTCGCAGAGGCCGAGAAACACGCGGCATGGCGTGCCGCGATGCAGTCAGAGATGGACGCGGTTCAGGAGAACCGCACCTGGGAGCTTGCTGACCTCCCTCGTGATCACCGCGCGATCACCCTTAAGTGGGTGTTCAAGCTGAAGAGGGATGAAGCCGGAGCCATTGTCAAGCACAAGGCTCGCTTGGTGGCGCGCGGCTTCGTGCAGCAGGAAGGGATCGACTACGACGATGCCTTCGCTCCCGTGGCACGGATGGAGTCCGTGCGACTCCTTCTTGCGCTGGCCGCTCAGGAAGGCTGGGGCGTCCATCACATGGACGTCAAGTCGGCGTTTCTGAACGGCGACTTGAAGGAGGAGGTTTACGTGCACCAGCCGCCGGGATTTGTGATCACCGGCAAGGAGGACAAGGTGCTCCGCCTGCACAAGGCCCTCTACGGCTTGCGGCAGGCACCGAGGGCGTGGAACGCCAAGTTGGACTCCACGCTCAAGGGGATGGGCTTCGAGCAAAGCCCGCACGAGACGGCCATCTACCGGCGGGGCAATGGAGGAAATGCCCTGCTGGTGGGTGTCTACGTCGACGACTTGGTGATCACCGGCACCAAGGATGCGGAGGTGGCGGCGTTCAAGGAAGAGATGAAGGTCACCTTCCAGATGAGTGACCTAGGGCCTCTCTCCTTCTACCTGGGGATCGAGGTGCACCAGGATGACTCCGGGATCACGCTTCGACAGATCGCCTACGCCAAGCGCGTCGTTGAGCTGGCTGGGCTCACCGATTGCAACCCAGCCCTCACTCCGATGGAGGAGAGACTGAAGCTGAGCCGTGACAGCACGGCGGAGGAGGTGGATGCTACACAGTACCGGCGTCTTGTGGGGAGCCTTCGCTACCTCACCCACACACGGCCGGACCTGGCCTTCTCCGTCGGCTACGTCAGTCGGTTCATGCAGCGACCGACGACGGAGCACCAGCAGGCCGTGAAGAGGATCATCCGCTACGTTGCGGGGACTCTCGACCACGGTCTCTACTACCCGAAGTGTCCTGGCAAGGCACACTTCGTCGGGTACAGCGACAGCGACCACGCCGGCGACATCGACACCAGCAAGAGCACGAGCGGGATTCTCTTCTTCCTCGGCGAGTGCCTCGTTAGCTGGCAGTCGATCAAGCAGCAGGTGGTGGCCCTGTCCAGCTGCGAGGCCGAGTACATGGCGGCCTCCGCCGCTTCGACCCAAGCGCTCTGGCTTGCTCGACTGCTCAGTGACCTCCTCGGCAGAGACACTGGAGCGGTGGAGCTCAGGGTGGACAGCAAGTCCGCTTTGGCCCTGGCGAAGAACCCCGTTTTCCACGAACGGAGCAAGCACATTCGGGTGAGGTACCACTTCATCCGAAGCTGCTTGGAGGAAGGGAGCATCAAGGCGAGCTACATCAACACCAAGGACCAGCTTGCGAACTTGCTCACCAAGCCCCTTGGGAGGATCAAGTTCCTTGAGCTTTGCTCCAGGACCGGGATGGTTCAACTGTCCCACAAGACGACGCACAAGACTTAGGAGGAGAATGATGGAATAAGTCTAATGCTGATTGATATTAGTCTTTGTGTGCTTTTGGGATGCTCTAGGACAGCATCTCCTTTTTGCTAGCATCTCCTTTTTGCTTTTTAGACTAGCATCTAAGACTAGCATCTATGACTAGCATCTTAGACTAGCATCTATAACTAGCATCTTAGACTAGCATCTAGCATCTTTGATTAGCATATGCTTGGCTGCCCACTAGCCTATATATATGTTACACCAACCCCTTGGTTGGTATGGCTTTGAGTTTGTAAATGGAAGAAAACCAGAAAATTGCCCCAGCTCGTGTGCCATCCTCTTCTCAATGAGAGTAACCATTGATATACTAACAGGCTGCTGCATGGCCAAAGCGCCGCTGAAGAAGACGAACTTGTTGGCCGCCGGCCCGGCGACCAACACCGTCGGTTTGCCGAACAGCGACAGCTTCAACACCGGGCCGTACCTGTCGATCCAGCGCTGCACCCACCGCTCGCCGGAGTAGTTGCGCATCGCGCGGAGCAGGCCAAGGCTCTGCCCGATCACCGGCAGTCCGAGGGAGCCCGGCGGCAGCTTCTTGGCCGCCGGCCATTGACGTTTCTTGGCACCCCGCGCCAAGAAATGGAGGATCACACATGATGATGCGACGGCAATCAATGCTACGACCAAAGAAAAATCCATTGGAGATTTGAGATACTACGATACTAGTGTTGGATATCAATGATAGCTAATAACTTAACGTCTCTTTTGGAACACAGGAATTTCGCATGAAGATATACTCTTCCCCTTGTACGCTCTTTATGTCCACAGGTACCAACCTTCTCTTTTCAAAGTAGAAAATCAGCACGTCTGTTGGTGCATCCACTATATAGCCTATCATGTGTATGGTTATATATGTGTAAATCCATTGCATATACATTTACTTTAAAGAAATAAGTTGTTTCTAAATTTTTATAAATTTGCTACAAAAGCATTAATTTTTCAAAGAACCTCTTAATGTGATTTTATCTTTTGATGTAACCAATAACTTGTGATATTCTAGTGAAATATGTTGTATTTTAAAAAAAATTCTCTTTTTTCTAATGTCGCTTTTCCTCATCTACTTACTTTTCTATCAACGATCAAATCAATCAACATGTAAAGGAGTAAGATAGCAAATACACGAAAATATTTTAGCAGATATTTCATCAGGTTACTGTGATTGATATGTTGTCATTGCTAACAACGATGGGTACTGGATACTCGTGCCCCGGTTATCTATCACAAGTTTGGACGTTCATTTGTTCTATGGGACTCTCTTCTGCCTCTCCCTCTCACACAATTACTATCTACCAACTCCATACTCCCTCACATACTCCATTACGCTATGTTGCGGCGTGTGACGGGAATAGATGTACTGCGTCCATGTGTATGCACTTAGAATTGCACGTGCCCGGCCAATGCACTAACGTTCGTGGAACTTTATCTCGGAGGATTAGGATCATGCTCTCCATGCAGAAGCGCCAGGAGAAGGTCATTGCCTCAGCGTTCTTGCCTTCTGTTTTTTTTGTCGGAGCTCGGATTTGTCCACCCTTTACTTTCGGAGAGTCTAGATGTAGAGATCTATACTATCTATATAGTTGATGTCCACTAACTCCTAAAGCTTAACGTGTAAGTGTGTCACATTATCACCCACTAGCAATTATTATCTAGAGTATTTTAAATCACATATGCAAGTGTGTCACATCATCATCCACTAACAATTATTATCTAAAGTATTTTAAATATCATACAAACATGACATAAGTTTCTGCTATTGGATATTAGGGTTGCTTGTCTCATGGGATTTGGCAGTGGCTGATTTCTTCGATAGACCTAAACCAATCATCATATCGGTCCCTAGGCCCCATTGCTGGAAAGGCTTGGCTTCAAAACCATACGTGGAGCTTCCGCCTCATATGGCTCCTCTAGGGATGGGGGTAGGCCCAACCCAGGCTTGTGCGGTTAAGGTTGTTGTACACGACCTCAGTTGAGCCAAATAAGCCAAGCTGCCCATTGCATATTGGCACTTATCCAGTATAGAATAGATCCACTTTAAACTACTTCCTTGTAGATGAGTGAGAAGACTCATCGAGTTAAAAAAAATCCTTGCGATGGAGCAGTGCTGATGGATCCACTATGGAGGAACTTCATTGTGAGGTGAAACAGATCTTCTTAAGAAGAGTTGCTTTGATGAGACAAGAGTGTACTCATGATGCTAAGGTTGGGGGAGCCCTGTGAAGACAAGCCATGTGTTTGTAGGGGTTATTCACCAGATAAAAGTCAGAATATGGTTCTTATGGGTGGTTTAAGAAAATACATTCCAATTACAAGAACTTGTTTTTTATGGGGTACCCTTTCTCTTTGTGGTATTCCACCTCTGATTAAAAATAGGTAAGATGAGCTTGGCAACAATGTGGCATTGTGAAAAATGATGTGTTTGGGGTCATGTTGACTAAGTGTGTGTTTGATTCCAAGATGGATTGGATGTGTTGGGTCTATACTAGTTAGTTTTTTTTATGGGATGGTTCTAGTTATCTGTTTGTCTTGAGAGGTGAAATGTTCCTTATTTTTCAGGATGTAAGGGGGTGATATGTATATCAGTGAGAGAAAAGAAATGATTTGGATTGGTCCGCCAATTTTTTATAAATAAAGTTGATACATATCTTAGGGAATATTTCACTTCAGAAATAATCACATCCCACAAGCCCCAAAACACATGCTAAGAGATGCCTTAGGTCATGTAATACATACGAAAAGGAATAAATAAAAGCGCGAGCCATGGCAGTTGAGGGGAATCTCAAACTAGATAAGTTAGAAGGAGGGTGTTTACAACAAATAATATCAAACCAAGGGTAGCATTTTTTGTGGTGAAGAAGTGAAGGGGTTCTTTGCAATTTTTTTATTATGACAAACAAGTATCGTATCCACAAATAAGTACTATATTTATAGTGAATATGTCAGCCATTTGGGCCTAATTTTTTTGTTGAACCATGCAAATATGTGATAAATCGAGTTTGGGAGATGCGAACTTGGGATATTAGGAATGTCTTCTCTTTAGCAACTCAAAACGTCAACTTTCTCGTTTTTCGCTTTTCGAATTACCAAACGGTATGTTTTGGGTAAAAGTTTTCTATATAAAAGTTTTTATAAAATTAATTAAGTTCATTTTTCAAATCTATAATAGTTAATATGTAATTAATTATATGCTAATGATCGGTCTCGTTTTCCTAACTACAAACAGGTCCAGCTGAACTGCACATTTTAACGGGCCTAAGACTGCATCCGACGGCGGCACGCTAGGCTCGGCAGCCGCCGCGCTGCCATGAAGCGGCATCCTATTCACGGCGTGCCGGCGGGCGGCGCCCAACTTCCACCCCTCTGTGCTGTGCTTAGCTCCAAGAGTCACCGGCCGGCAGCCGCCCCGGCTGCGTTCCGAGGTACGCGACGCCTACACCCTACGTGCAGTTGTGATTTGACGAATTCAACGAGGGTTCGACGATAGTTGCAGCATTTCAGGCCCCATTTGGAACGCTGAAAAATCTCCCTGTTCCTGCAGGAATCGAACTGTTCCATGTCAAATTAAATTCCTTGCGAAACTAGTCCTCGCTCCACCGTCACCGTCCTTGTCCATTTTGTTAGATTTTCTGTGTTGTTCCATGTCAAAATGCGTGCGAGATTTCTCTCCCCTTCCTCGAAAATGACCCCATGGACTTTCAGAACATGGCATTGTGTGTCCAGTCCCGTTTGCCATAATTTGAAGGTTTACCAGATTTTTCAGCTCATCCTTTGCGCAAAGAATAAAAACAAAAAAGAATAAAAGGTTTACCTCCCAGTTGAAGAAAATGTGTTTGCTGACTACTTGACTTCAATAGCCACAAGTGGGGAAGTTGATGTTGATTTGGCATTATCTTCAACAATTTCCACATACACTGTACTAAACTGGTCATATCATGTGGCTTGGAGGTTTAATTACTACAATATTTTCCACTGCAGGCAGCAGAGTGCATACTATATCATATCTATGGATTCTGTAGGATCGAATACATGAACCAAATCTATCGAATACATGAAGCAAATCCTAACTTTTCTCTCTCCAAAAATCTCTTCTAGCCTCAACTCCTCTACTATTTATACCCACAACGTGGCTACCCTAACCACGCATCCAACTAGAACTAAGACTCCTAATCTCATAGAAAACCTACCAAATCAGAGAAACAACATTCTCATACAACTCCGCACACCAATCTTTTCAAACTTGGACTCTAATTCAAATTTGACTTTTCTTTTCATACGCACACAACACCACGTGTATGCCATATGAAAACCTTTACCTCCACGTACATTGTTCTCTAGCTTGAGCATCCCGCGTGATATCCTTGACCGTCTGGACTTCAACTTCTCCCAAGCCTAGTCCCGATCCATCACCGACTATACTCCTGTGGCCTCAAGCAACACCTGCACATGAACAACAAAAAAAACTCCATATTTGAGTAAAAGTTTGTACCAACTTAACTCACATCACAATGCACATATGTATAGAAACCATCTAGAAGTCATAAACATGAAGCAATCTAGAAATTTCACGAAACTAACCCGAAACCGACTCCCTCCCGAAGTCTGCTGATCTGACCATAGGGCTACCCGGTCATACCGTCCGGATATCTCCAGTCTGACTGGCGAGCACCTCCTGGTCTGACCGGCAACCCAATGCCGACACACTATTCATCAACAGAAAACACTATTCACCGTATTTTCCAAAACATTCATCTTTGATAATTGTTCATCATCAAGATTAATCATCACATAATTCTATAGATTCATCCATTCTTCTTGCTCTGCTGCTTACCTTGTTCATACCCATCCTCCTCCACCTTGTCACCCGATTCAAGTACTCATCCTACAATCTCCCTCCAGGCTCACTTGGCTTTCCGTTCATCGGCCAGAGCATCTCCTTGCTCCTCGCCCTCCGCAGTAACACTGATTACCAATGGTACCAAGGCAGGATCAGGAAGTATATGGTCTATGGTACTGTGTCCAAGATGTGCTTGTTTGGCTCACCTGCAGTCCTGATGGCTGGACCTGCAGCCAACCACTTCATATTCAGCAACAAAGACATGCTTTTCACGGGGACAAGGTCGGTGAACGTTCTTACTGGCCGGAATATACTGATGCTTTCAGGTGAGGAGCTGAAGCAAGTCTTTGGCGCACTGCAGAATTTCTTAAGCTCAGAAATGTTAATCAAGTAGGAGTATGTCTCTAAGATGGATGAGGAAGTCAGGAGGCATGTAAAGTTGAATTGGGTTGGACACAAGACTGTCAAGGTATGAATATAGTGCCTTTTTCTTTTCATTTCGATTAGATTATTTGTATTGCTAGATCCTTATTAATCGCTCAACAAGTCACTCGCTAGTCGCTACAGATTTGTTGATATTTGTACACTTATATCCTGCTTGATTTCTTAGTTAGATGTAAATATAACTTTACATTGTATATATGTTGGGGAAATATCTAGTGAAAATCATCAAATAAGTGAAAACTCGTGAAAATCATATTTTTTTAAAAAAATCATAAAAAATTACTAGAGATAGATATAGACATGAAAAAGTACATCACATATGATGAAGAGAAAACTGAGATAAGGTACTGTACTACAGTAGTGGACTAGTGGAGAGTGGGACCAAAGTAGTATAAGTATAAAGTAAGGTACAAATACAGATAGAGAATACAAAGAAGTATTGCAAACCCCACTAAAATACAACATAGATCCCGAAAATTGATCCAACGGTACACAACTTGGGTGCTATTGCACCCGGGGGCAGAAAAAACTTTCTCGGGTTATGGCACTTCAGCTGATGATTTCTTCACATACATGCTTGCGTTACATGCTGAAGGCGCGCACTCGCTCATGGTGGAGGACATCGTGGACAACGCAATCTTCCTTCTGATCGCAGGTTATGAGACGACATCTGTTCTTATCACCTTCATGCTCTGGCACCTAGACAGGGAGCCAGAAGTCCTTGGCAAGATACCTGAGGATGAGCAGCTAGTACTTTTGTGCTGTGTTGATAACACATTGTTTTCGATCTTCTGCTGAGCAGCATTAATTACTTTCTTTCACAAAGCAAGATGAGATTCTCAGGAACAAAGGACCTGAGGATGCTCTAACCTGGGATGATGTTTCAAGGATGAAATACACATGGGAGGTGGCAATGGAGACACTGCGAACGATTCCTCCAATTTTTGGGAGCTTCCGAACAGCTACCACATTAAGACATCGAATACCAGGGCTATCACATTCCAGAAGGCTGGATGGTAAAGAATTTCTCAGGGAAAAGACCTTTTTCACGTTTGTCACTGGACATTTTGCTCTTCCTCGTATGCATTTGGGTGTCTCAAGTGACATGGCAATCTGAACAGTGCATCCCGTTGCCACCTTTGTCTTCTAATACTGAACTTCTCTGTGACTTGCCAGGTATTCATAGCCCAATTTGTTACACATTTGGATGCAAATATTTTCCCTGAGCCAAGCAATTTCGACCCTGCTCGATTCGAGAACAACCCTTCGATTCCGCCTTATTGCTTTGTGCCATTTGGGGGAGGTCCAAGAATGTGTCCTGGGAACGAGTTTGCAAGGACTGAGACATTGGTGACCATGCACTACTTGGTGAAGCAGTTCAGGTGGAAGATGTGTGCTGCAAGGAAGAAAGTTACAATAAAGATCCGTCTCCGACGCCTCTTCTTGGACTCCCAATTGAACTGGAGCCGAGATGCCTTCCAGAAAATGCTCATGCTTGAACAGCTTCGTTGTGGAGTAATTGTAGTTAGCCCGAGAATAGTGGACTAAATGCAGTATACAGTACACATCCACGAAATCACAAGAATGCATGTCCAAATTCAACCTTGAGATTAAGTAACAATTACAGCAAATGTAGATGTGGGCATTATAGACACTGTCTATTGTCAGATTTGTCAATTTTTGTTATACACACGTAGATTAAATGTAAACAACTCTATGTTTAGCCGCCACAATTAGTATTTCCTTCAATCATAAATATTTTATGTCTAGGACAAGATTTAAAAATTTGACCATTAATGTCTTGTTAAAAGCTTAGGTTAAAATACATAAATTGGTGCGCTTAGGTTTTCCTCGAAAAGTACTATCATATTATAGTGAACTTATTAATTTTTTTAAAAAAATGCATTCAGCTATAAAAAAAAAATAATGATAAAAGTTTAAAAGTTTTGACCGGATATTTATGACCGGTGGGAGAGTACTTGCATCTCCCCTTATCTTACTCTTGTTCCACAATGTTTCATGTTTATTATGATTTGTACAACTTGGCACTCTCCCAAGGGTAGAATAATATTGGCCCAAGATACATGAGAAACCTCGTGCCAGTACTTATATACTCCATCTTTTATTGACAAAAGGAATCACACAAAAGAATCACTCATGACCTTTTGTTTAAAATGTCCATACACAAGAGAAACCATGTTTATCATGTGGACATTGCAATTTGCAAAGTTATAAACCAGGGGTACAGACAGTAGTAGGAAAAGGAACAGAGTAGATCTCTTGGGGTAGACCAACACAGGTTTTGGGCCCAAACCGGCCTACCAAGAAGGTTGGGCTGGTCTCAAGCTGGCTACCCCGAAATGGGCCTAGAGGCAGTTCGCCCACCTCCTCCGGCTCGAGCTGCCGCAATCGGTGCACCGGCCTCCCGGCGGCGGCGCCCGCACCGCCGGCGTGCCGGCGGACAGCTCCACCTCCTGCACCCCGGCATGCAGCCTACTTGAAAGCCGCCCCAGAAGCAGCAGCAGTCAAAGGTACTTCACTAGCTCTTTGGTGTCTTTGAATTCTTGATTTCTAGGTTGTAATTGGTTGGTGTAATCAAACGTTGCTTGATTTGTTAATCGAGGGTCGAAGGATGAGGGAATTGTGATGGGTGCGGATTGGTGAGCAATGTTCTGATGTTCTCACTGCTAAAAATCAATACAAGAGAGAACGATGGTCTCCTTGACCTAGGGATTGTTGATTTCGATCCGTGGACGAACTAAATTGTATTATTAAATCGAATCTGTATTCTTGATGTTATCTCGAAATCCATATTTGTGGAGTCTATGACTTCTTCGAGGTCTATCTATTTGTCTCTAATACATTTTTTTTTGTTCTTGGAAGTTGACCATGAATGATTTTCAAAATATGTTATCCGACCTGTCGTTTTCCTTTCCTTTTTTTTTGCCAGTTTTTCAGGATCGACATGGCCCTCAAGGTCATTTTCGTGTATCCTCCTGATAATGCACTGATGGTGCCAACACCGTAAAAAATGATGATCATTGCTATATTAGGGGATGAAAATTCTGCTTATGATAAAATTCTAAGCTATTCTTCTGTATTGCAGGGCGATTCCACTTTCAGAAGAATCGAAGCTACAGCAATTGTGTCTTTGTATGCACAGGCACATACATAAAACTGGAGCTAACCTTCTCTGCTATGTACGTAATTCACTTCTATATAGTTTTTCAATTGTAACTATTTTTCCTGGCTCATATTCTGAATAACATTAAAACAAAAAGATATCTGTGCTGCGTACATGGCCTGTGCCAAGGCTAAAACTAGACCTTAAGATCGCATAGTGGGCTTCCCTGCAGAGAAAACTCTCTAGTACTTGTTGATCGAGAGTCCTGCAATCATGCAAAGAATTGAAAACTAGAATATTGTTCAAAATGTCTCATCATTACATATGACATGGATCGTTTCCTTAGTAATGACCAAATTGTTGTCACCAGATCTTTTCCTTTGCTTGCTTTGCAAAATTTAGTGCTGCTGTATGTAAACACTCTCCAAGCACGAGCAAACAGTAGCGTCTTTCTTCTGCCTAATATTAGATCCAAAGAAATATTTGGTTCATCTCTTTCTTTGCAAGTCTATGTACTTCCCTTTTTAGATTTTTTTAGGGAATTCGTTTTTGTGTATTTCATTTGAGGGAGAAATGTGATTCTTTGATTAGCGTAAATGCAGAAATTCCATTGCTAGCATAATTTCTTTTTAATTTCACAAGTTGATGTTGAATTGGCTTCCATTTATTTTCAGTAATTCACATATCTTGTGCTAAGCTGCTCCTATCATGTGGCTAGGGATGGAATTGTTTACTTATAAACTAATATTTTAAGTTATCATGAATCAAACTCATTGCTCTGGTGACAACGAGAGTTTGTTAACGTAATCTTATACGGCATCTTCTCGTCCCCTTCTCTCAGTTTGTAATATTTTCCTTGGCCTATGCTTTGGTCACTTGTTCGTTCTATGACTTTTGAGAAAGTAATATATTCAGGTGGGTCACCTAGGCCTTCTGTTTGAGTTCTAAAGAAAACATCGAATTTGTTAAATCATACTCCCTTGTATATCATGGAGAAAGGAACAACTCTGTTTTACCTATATATATGTGTACAGATCCACAAACTGATCGTCCAACCTGCATAGTGCATAACAACATTCCATGTCAATGGATTCATCCATGCCTTTTGCTCTGCTGCTTGCCTTGTTCATACCCATCCTCCTCCACCTTGTCACCAGGAGCAAGTACTCATCCTATAATCTCCCTCCAGGTTCCCTTGGCTTCCCGTTGATTGGCCAGAGCATCTCCCTACTTCGTGCCCTCCGCAGTAATACTGATTACCAGTGGTACCAGGACAGGATCAAGAAGTATGGTCCTGTGTCCAAGATGTCAGTGTTTGGCTCACCAACAGTGCTGATGGCCGGCCCTGCAGCCAATCACTTTGTTTTCAGCAACCAGGACCTCATTTTCACCCAGACAAAGGCGATCAACGCCCTCATCGGGCGTTCCATAATGACACTCTCAGGTGACGAGCTAAAGCAAGTCCGCAGTGCACTGCAGGGCTATCTGAGTCCTGAGATGGTGAAAAAATATATCTGGAAGATGGATGAGGAAGTCAGGAGGCACATTGACTTGAATTGGGTTGGTCATAAGACTGTCAAGGTATGAACAATGTATTTTTTTTTCTTTTTCGGCTTAATCTTCTTTGAATTTCTACATCCTTATGTATATTAAAAACTACTTTTCATGTTATGGATATGTATATGTGTGGCACTTTCGTGCTTATAGGTCGCATCGTTGGCGAAGAGGCTCACCTTTAATATCATCTCCTCAGTCATGTTTGGACAAGGGGCAGGTCCTTTCAGAGAAGCCCTTGCAACAGACTTTGAGAAACTGGTGAGGGCTGCGCTGTCAATTCCAATGAATATACCCTTCACCAAGTTCAACAAGGGCTTGAGTGCGAGCCGGAGGATCAGGAAGTTGCTCAGGTAGATTGCTCATGAGAGGGAAGCAGCATTTCAGCAAGGCCGTTGCAGTTCAGCTGATGATTTCTTCACATACATGCTTGGTTTACGCTCCGAAGGAATACACTCGCTCACAGTGGAGGACATTGTGGACAATGCAATCTTACTCCTGATTGCCGGTTATGAGACGTCGTCTGTTCTTATCACCTTCTTGATCCGACAGCTAGCTAACGAGCCGGACATCCTTGGCAAGATAACTGATGGTGAGCAACTAGTACTCTATGTATTCGTATTTGGTATTCAAATCTTCTGAGTAGCATTGCTGTCATTTCTACTTATGCTGAACCGCAGAACAAGAGGAGATTGCTGGGAACAAAGGACCTAACGAGCCTTTGACCTGGAATGATGTTTCAAGGATGAAGTACACATGGAAGGTGTCAATGGAGACGCTACGGACAGTTCCTGCACTTTTGGGAAGCTTCCGAACAACTACCAAAGACATCAAGTACCGGGGCTATCAGATTCCAAAAGGCTGGCAGGTACGTATATTTCTGTCGACTAATTCCGTTTCGTGTCATTGGATATCTTCTCCATTGTCCTTATGACATTAGTGTCAATGATACGTCTATATCTGAACACTATACCCAACTCTTATATATTCTTTTCATTGCTCTCCCACACATTTTTCTGTGCTATGCCAGGTCTTCACAGCTCAAATTGTCACACATTGGACGCGAATTTTTTTGACGACCCGAGCAAGTTTGACCCTTCTAGATTTGATGACATGTCTTCAATCCCACCCTATTGCTTTGTGCCATTTGGGGGAGGTCCAAGAATGTGCCCTGGAAACGAATTTGCGAGGACTGAGACATTGGTAGCCATGCACTATCTAGTGAGGCAGTTCAGGTGGAAATTATGCTGCAAAGAAGAAGGTTACAGGAAAGATGCTACTCCGATGCCTGTTCTTGGACTCCCAATTGAACTTGAGACCAGAAGTCCCCCTGATTATGCTCATGCTTAAAATGATCCATATGTTTCTTTGTATTACCATGCATTTCACTTTCTCAGTTTATGCTTTCTACAGATGGTTGAAGAGTTGGAGTGTTGTAGATGTAATGGTATTCAGAAATGCTGTGACATCATTGTGTAGAAAAATGTGGAATGGCGCATAATATTATGATGTGATTATAAAAATAGATGCCTAAGAGGTTCCTTTTCTTTTGTTTGTACTAAAAAAAGATCTACGGTGTGCCATTATAAGTAAATGAGTCAGCTGGCTAGTTTATCTGGTATGCATAGAACCAAAAAAAAAGGATAATGCAAAATTACCCATTAGAAAAGGTAATACTCTAATTAAAATCGCCCTGTACTAGCAAACAATAATACATGTCCTTTTCTCAAATTCGCTATCTGATGATTGTATCGACAGCAAACTAGCGAAGGTCAGCCGTCTTTTCCTTTGCTTCTGTCCTTTTCACTCGTGCTAATGAAATATGATCTTTTGAGTGAAGAACTGGGAAATGCATGCCTTTGGTAATCGAACAACTATCATATTAAATTGATTGTATTATATTAGGCCGGTGCTAACACGTACATTCTCCGTCTCCGCCTCAGAAAAACTAACTTCTAACTATAAATTTGGATATAGGCTATGTCCAGATTTGTAGCTAGAAATCATTTTTTCTTGCACGGAGAAAGTACCTAGCCTAATGATTGAGATGTTTATTTCTGAGAGCATATATGGTGGATCAGATCACAGAGCAAGATGAAATTGCAAGTAACGAAGCAGCTGACGATGCTCTAACCTGGGACGATGTTTCAAGGATGAAGTACACATGGAAGGTGGCAACGTAGACACTGCGGACGACTCCTCCATTTTTCCTTTTGTCAGGCCGACCAATTTCATTAAGGTAGTAAAAAAAACAAAATACAAAAGTTGGTTACATCGGCAAGAAGTAAGCCGAGCATGAAATGAGCCAAAGGCTCAGCCCCGATGGAGAAAAGGAAGGAAAAAGGGTCTCAAGGCTGGGCCACTCTATACGGAAATGAAACAAACAACTACTCGCTATTCCTGGCGATAATCCCCGCTTCCTTCCAGATTAGAAACTCCTCTTGAATATCATCCGCTAAGATCACGGCCGACTTGTATCTTTGCTCGAACACTCTTGTGTTCCTTTCTTTCCAAATCAGCCAGCAGATCAACATGAAGAAGCTGTCAAAGTTTTCCCTGTAGCGCGTCCCCACAATACGCTCTTGCCTGTAGCCACCAATCTGCTAGCTGCAGCACTTTCTCACCAGGAATAGCGAAGTTCACATTCATCCAGCTTCTCAACAGCTGTCAGACTGCGGCTGTGAAAGGGCAGGCGACGAACAAGTGATGGCAGTCCTCATTGTCTCTCTGACAAAGGGATCACAAGTCACCGTGAGGCCATCCTCGCCTCGCGAGATTGTCCGCTGTTAGGCACTGCCCCTTCAGAGGAATCCACATGAAGAAACACATTCGTGACGGGGCTTTTGAGTGCCATAGCAGCAGCCCATAGGGGCAGTCTTCTCTTGCCGAGCAGAACAGCTTCAGAAAAGCTACCAAAGACATCAAATACCAGGGCTATCGCATTCCAAAAGGTTGGGTGGTAAGTAATTTGTCGGAGAACAAGTCCTTTTCATGTATGCCACTTGACATTTTTCTGTTCCCTGCATGCATTTGTGTGAGGCGGATCAGACTATTTATACACATGTTTTAACGTCTACATTTGATCTTTATGAACAAGGTGACTTCGTTTTCTCGAGTTAAAGTTAATTTTGATAGAACAATTTACTACCTAATAAAAATAGTTTTTATGTTCGCGGTATTAAAGTATATGTGCGAGATGCAATGGTAACTGAGAGGGAGGCGAGGGAGAGTGGCGCTACTTGCAGTGGAGAAGATGGTTTGCTGTACAAGATCAATTCAAATAAATCAAATTAAATCCCATGGCGGCGTGTCTTTGCGAGCTATCAGCTATGCAAGCTGCTGGACGTGAGAACAGAATAAAAGCATGGAAGGGAACAGACGGGTTGATCAGATGGGTTGATCGATGATGCATGCATATGTGAGCATGTAAATTAATTAGGCGCCATGATAATAGGTTAGCTACAAAAAAGATTCGTTTTTAAGTGTGTGTTTTGGGTCTGTTGACACGGCAGGCTGATAGGCCTCAAAGTCCATCAAAGTGTTCGGCCACAGTACTTTAAATACGCCTGTTTATTTGGTGATTAGAGTTAACCACGAACTTTAGATCAAACATTAAACCCTAACTTAGATTCCTGTGAACTTGAGATATTCATTTATATCGTTCTTGCTAATTCTTCGAACTTGCCTGGATTGACTGTTATTGTCAACCCGTTCGTGCAATCGTCTTCGTGCCGGTTATGTGGATTGGATTTGTGAAGGTTTGTCTTGTGATTGTCGTCGTTGAGGTCTTGTACACGGGTACAAGGTTGCTACAAGGATTGATGTAGCTGCTGCTTTCGAATTATCGTGTTCATCATCATCGTAACATCAAATCATCATCTTGGTATCAGAGTTTCAGTTGAGCGGTGATAATTTCTATCTGAAGATTAGAATTTATTTTCGTCCTACCAGGAAAAAGCCTAAAAAAATTGTTCATATTTAGCCTTTTGTTCGATCTGTTTTTCCTGTGAGTTAGGTTAGGTTTTGATCCATTAGAGAAGTTGTTCTTGTTGCTGATCAGTAGATTATTCCTTCGCGTCACTTGTTTGAGCCAATTTCCGATCTGGTTAGTCTATCCAATCTGTTAATCTCGTTCAATTAATGCTCGGTTGGCCTGTTTATTTTTTATTTCCTATCGAATCACAGTAGTAATTCTGTAGTGTCATCCTTGAAAAAAAAGAGCTTCAGATAGATCTGTTTCCTCGATAACCGGTGCAAGTGCTGCTGCTAATTGTACATACTCGATTGCTTGCTTGCTGTTGGGTGGAAATTCCACGCTGAGCGATTAGTCCTTAATTTGCTGCTGCTGTTGCGTATATAGCTACCGGTGCGTGCTTATTTATACTTTGCTCGGCCAAAAAAATCAGAACTTCAGTTATATTTGTTAGTGAGTCAATTTCCTCCTTTGTGAATACTTGATCCTATTTGAGACTAACTGTAAGATTGCTCTTGGGCTTTGCACTTGTTACTAAATATTTTGAGCAGCATATATACACCTTATTTTTTGGCTAACCGTGGTAGAAAAAAAAGGAAAAAAGAATTAAAAAAGGTGCTACAGTTGGTTTTAAAAAATCAGAATTGCTTTACTTCCTTTGGTTATTTCGGTGCAAATCTTGTAGCCCTATTTACATTTGAGCATAACTAGCGTCTCTCAATCACTTGTGTAACACGAGCTTGCTAACATTTCGCGGCTTATTCCTTTGCTTGCATTAAGTGTTAAAAGTGGATCTATGCCTCTAATTATTTTGATGATTAATAACAATATGATTAGAAAGGACTAACAACTTATTTGAGTATGAGTGAAGGAATGTTAGTTCTCGGTAAAGTGAAGCAAAACCTGTTCGAGTAGATAAAACGATGAGATGCGACATTTGTGCAAATAGTAAAATTTAAATTTTCATTTGTTTGCGTCAAGAGAAAAGTCATACTATTAAAGAGATGTCACTTTGATATCTAGGGATGAGAAAAGTGCTCAAAAGTCTTAGTTGAAGTGGTTCTCTTTCTTTCTTTTGTGTACCGGTGTTCTTAAGAGTTTTGTAAAATCGACTTCGAATTTTTCCGAAGTGCTTCTGCCTTCGAAAAACTGTACTGGTGTTTTTTTAGATATTTCCGAAGCACTGTGACTTGCAAATTTCAGTACTGGTCTTTTTTGGAAGTTTCCGAACGAGTTTTGGAAATTTTCGAACTGTGTTGAAAAGCTTGCTGATCTTCAGACTTTTTCGAAGTGATGTTCGGAAATTTCCGAAGTTACAAGTTGAGTTGGATTCCAGTACTGGTGATTTTTGGTTTTTTCCAAAGGTGCTTTGGAAATATCCGAATAGTGCTTCAAGTTGGATTCCAGTACCGGTGGTTTTTGCATTTTTTCAAAGGAGCTTCAGAAATATTCAAACAATGCTTCAAGTTGGATTCCAGTACTAGTGGTTTTCGGATTTTTCCAAAGGTGCTTCGGAAATATCCGAACAGTGCTTCAAGTTGGATTTATGTATTGGTGTTTTTTGGAAGTTTCCGAAAATGCTTTGAAAAAGGAAATTTTTGCCCACCAACGGGTAGAATTGAGGGTGTGGCTATAAATACCCCCCTCCCCCTCCAAGTCAAGGCTGCTGTATTCTATTGAATACTTTTGCCTTTGGCTTGCTTTGCATTCGAGATCCACTTTGAGCGCTCTCTCATTTCTCCTCTTTACCGATTTTCAAATCTTGACTTTGTGTATGTGAGAGAGTTGAGGATTTGAGTTCATGTAAGTGCTTGGTGTTGACTTCGTGAAGATTTGTTGAGCACTAATTTCATCTCCAAGAGATTCTTACTTCATCTTTTATTCTTGGAGGTTGAGGACTTCTAGACGGCTAGGTGTCACTCTTGAGCCACCGATCTATTTGTGGTTGGCCAGAAAAAGTTTGTGAAGGTCGGATCTCGCCTCCGAAAAGGAAGAGATACCACTAGTGAAAAAAGGAATGCTTTGTGCAACCTCTTGAGGAAAGGGTTAACGAAGACCCGGCTCTTTGTGAGCTCCTAAATGGAGACTAGAATCTTCTCAAGGATTTGAACTTCGGGGAACAACTCATCTTGCAAGAACTTTAATGATATCACTTTCTCTCCCCTTTCCTCTAGCTTTGTATGTTGTAGGATCGAAATGTCGACTAGAGGGAGGGTGAATAGGCGATTATTAAAATAAATGACACTTAATCAAAACTAACCTAAGTTGCTAGGCTTGGTGAGGGATGAAACTAACTAAGCAACTAGATTATGTTTTGCAATCCTAGGGTGATATGGGCTCAAATATGTCTTTACGAATGTAAATTGCACAAATGTAAATGCAATAAGTAAATAAGACAAGAGACAAGGAATTTTTCACCCGAGGTTCGAAAACTCGTCAGTTTCCTACGTCCCCGTTGAGGCGAGCCCAACTTCATCGCTCAAACCACGAAGTCATCACAAGCCCCCTTCGTCAAGGGATGGGCAAGGTGGGAGCCGGCCCACGAAGCGGACTACCCAAGCCTCGATCACTAAGGTAGCTTTTCCTTCACTCCGAAGGTGGTGAACTCCAAACCACTCACAAACCCACACTGGGCCTTCTCCACAATCTCCTGGGAGAGGTCACCGGGCAACACCTCCACAAGCCTCTAGGAGACGGCAACCTCCAAGAGTAACAAGTAATGACCCGGCTCGAAGATGATCAAGTGCCACACTAGCTTTACAATGAAGCAATGCACTTGTTCTTAGCTCAATCAACTCTTCAACACACCAAATGGATGCACACAAGCTCAAGAGAGTGTGAGAGTAAATGCAAGGGGTGTATGCAAGTAAAGCAAGTGCCAAGAGAGCCCCCTTGCTGCTGGTGGGGGAGTATTTATACCCCACCTACCAAAACTAGCCGTTGGGATCGAAATCCCTAACCTCTGTTGCCTGTCGGTCAGACCGCGCACTATTATAACAACTAAAAAACTAGTCGTTACAGTGCATTAAATGCACATAGGCAGGCAGGCCGGTCAGACTGTCACCGGCACGATCAGACCACCAAGAGCTCGGTCAGATCGGCCATGGCTCTAGCGGCTCTAGATCGCCAAGTCACCGACGTCCAACCGGCTTAGAGGGGCCCCGGTCAGACGGAGCCAGGCCTGATCAGACCGGCCCACACAAGCTGGTCAGACCGGCATGGGGCCTCCGGTCAAACCGGCCATGGTCAGGGAATACATGAATGTGAAATGCGAACCAAGTCCAAATGCAAATAACCTAGTGTGACATTTTTATCAACTCTAAGTTTAGGTCATTACCCCCCTTGATAGTATGGCAAAGTTATAAACAAATCTAGAGAATTTGATCGCCCAACGCTTCGATCAATTTAAAATTAAAACGCTAATTTACCATCTTCATTCTATCGCTTTGCGCTATCAATTTTTAATCCTTGGTGATCATCCATGACATATACATTACGTGGTCCTGACTCATAATATATAACTCAAATACAAATGTTAGTCCACAAATAGTGCTTGTCATTAATAACCAAAATTGATTACGGTTAAGGCTTGTATTACGGTGAAGGCAACGTTAGATATGGTCATAATGGGATAGATCTATCTGAGTTCAAGTGTGTGGTTAAGGGCATTGATAGAGCTGTCGAAAGAAGTTTTGGGAGTGTATGCAACTGGTTGATGACAGGCTTTAAAATCAATCTACAGACCCATGGCCTTACACTTTATGTTGTGGTTAATCGTCAACCCGTAGGTTATATTTGAGAACTTATGCTTATGGATTGCACCGATACATGGAGAAGATATGTTGAGATGGCATGCAAACGTTGTTGGCCACTTTTCATTCTCGTTCAGGAGTACGAGAAGGAGAACATGGTGGATGTGGGTATGGGGGAAGACGAGAGACCAAGTGTGTCTAGTGATGTCGGAAGTATGAAAGTGGAAGTCACAAAACAAGGCAATCCTGAACTGAAAAAAAACGGGGGTGGAAGAAACCGGGGAGGCTGACGAGGGAGAGAGGATTGATAGTATTGTGGATCTGATGGATAGGGAGGATGAGGAGAACGAGGAGGATGTTGGATATGCATCGTCTGACGAGGATAGTCCTATGCATTCAGATTTTTGCAACGAGAATTTTTCTCGCCTTGTTATCTCGGAGGGCCATCAGGTGACGTGGGAGTATAAGGAGAATGAGGTCGTGCAGGGTGCTCATTATGCTAAATTGAAAGATTTGAAGGAGGCGGTGAAGTGTTTTGTTATTTCTCTGCAGAGAGAGTTCAGGGTAGAGAAGTCTTGCAAAACTGTTTATGAGGTAAGGTGTGTGAAAAAGAGGGAGAGATGTCCATGGCGGGTTCACGCGTATAAGGGTAAATGAAAGGATTATTGGCAGGTCTCAATTGTTACGGAGCATCTGTGCCACTTATAAGGAGTGGAGAAGTACCATCGCAATATTACATCAGCATTGTAGTTATAAGGAGTGAAGAAGTACCACCGTAATATTACATCAACATTATAGCAGGTGAGGTGTATAGCCAAGTTATGAAGAACCTAAATTTTGAGCCAAAGTCAATCATTAGGCACATAGAAGAAAAATACAAGTACACAATCAGATATGCAAAGGCATGGAGGGCAAAACAGAAGGCTATAGAGACGAGGTTTGGCACATTTGAAGCATCTTACGATAACTAGCCGAGATTGCTAGCAACCATCCAGTTCAGGAACCCAGGCACCTCTTTTGACCTTCATCACTATCCATCACCTGCGAATGACGAGCACAATGCAAATGTGTTGGTACTTCTTATGTTCACAGATAAATCCGCAAGCACACGAATACCTTAGAGCATTTTTCCTTAGGGTGACCAAAGGGTATCGAACACGAGAAACGTGTATGTATATCTACTAACTAGAATTCTACGAACTCGCTGGTTTTCAGATGCAACCTATGATGCATACCCACGCGAATGCGTGGGCTACCTTTTTAGTTTATATGAATTTTTTAAATATGATGAATAGTCAAATATTATATTAAAAGTCAATGGCGTTATCTGGTAAAAACGGAGAGAGTAGTAAGTAGATGAGCAGCATGTCTAGAAGAACTTTCTGTATTAGCGTGGATGGATAAATCCATTTTTATTTGACACTTGACCCCTATAGTTTTATCTTTGACCAATAAAAATGTTTAAATTATCGTGTTTTGGTTCATGTAAGTATTACTATAGTTGTATTTAGCATGCAAAATGCTTATTATTTAAATATTTATTTTTTAAAAAAGAAAAAGAACATGAGGGAGTATATATTTGGTTCCATACATTGGCAAATGTTTGTAAACAATTTCATTGGTTAAAGTTGTCAACTAATGAAAAAAGGAAGTAAGCAATTTTTTTTAGTACTTCCTCTTTTTCACATTGTAAGACATTTTGGTTTTTTATTTTTGGCCAAGATTCACTAATATTCATGTGAATTTGAACACATATGAAGCACATGGATCAATGCATAAATCTATTTAAAATCTAAATTGTCTTACAATGTGAAAAAGAGGAAGTAAATGAAGTTGGCTAGATTTCTCTTTTGTCTGTCTCATTCCAAGCTTAGCCTCACACACAGTCGCACTCCTCCTAGCCACCCACTTGGCCACTTCCTACTGCTGCGATGGCGGTCGCCGCCGTCGTCATCGCGCTCCTCGTCGCCTTCCTCACGCCGCTGGCCGCGTACATGGCGAGGAGGGCCTCGCCGCGGCGCAACCTGCCGCCGGGATCCCTCGGCCTGCCGCTGATCGGCCAGAGCCTGGCCCTGCTGCGCGCCATGCGGCGTAACACCGCCGAGCGGTGGCTGCAGGACAGGATCGACAGGTACGGGCCCGTGTCGAAGCTGTCGCTGTTCGGCGCGCCGACGGTGCTCCTCGCCGGCCCGGCGGCGAACAAGGTGGTGTTCCTCAGCGAGGCGCTGGCGCCCAAGCAGCCCCGGAGCCTGGCGGTGATCCTCGGGAGGAAGAACATCCTGGAGCTCGTCGGCGACGACCACCGCCGCGTCCGCGGCGCCATCCTGCAGTTCCTCAAGCCGGAGATGCTGCGGCGGTACGTGGGCAAGATCGACGGCGAGGTCAGGCGCCACCTCGTCGGCAGGTGGGCCGGCCGCCGCACCGTCACGGTGATGCCGCTGATGAAGCTGCTGACGTTCGACATCATCGCCACCCTGCTCTTCGGGCTCGCGCGCGGCGCCATCCGGGAGCAGCTCGCCGACGCGTTCGCCGGCATGCTGGAGGGCATGTGGTCGGTGCCGGTGGATCTGCCGTTCACCGCGTTCCGCAACGGCCTCAGGGCGAGCGCGAGGGCGCGCCGGCTGCTCGAGGCGACCGTGAGGGACAAGAAGGCCAACCTGGAGCAGGGCAAGTCGTCCCCATCGGACGATCTCATCACCTGCCTCGTGAGCCTCCGAGACGGCGACGGCGGCCGGCGGCTGCTGACCGAGGAAGAGATCGTCGACAACTCCGTGCTCGCCCTCGTCGCCGGCCACGACACCTCCGCCATCCTCTTGACCTTCATGGTCCGCCACCTCACCAACGACCCAGCCACCCTCGCCGCCATGGTCCAAGGCAAGTAACCCAGAGTCCCAGATCAGCATTTCCTTTCGCCAAGAACTCACCTCACAACGCCATGGCCGGCCACGACGCATGCAGAGCACGAGGTGATCGCGAGGAGCAAGCAAGACGGCGAGGCCCTGACATGGGAGGACGTCACCAAGATGAAGCTGACGTGGCGCGTCGCGCAGGAGACGCTTCGCATGGTGCCACCCGTCTTCGGCAGCTTCAGGAGAGCACCCGAGGACGTCGAGATCGACGGCTACTACATCCCCAAAGGGTGGCAGATTTTCTGGTCGCCGTGCGTGACGCACATGGATCCGAGCATCTTCCATGAGCCAACCAAGTTCGAGCCGTCGCGGTTCGACAACCAGGCGGCGCCGCCGTACTCGTTCGTGGCGTTCGGCGGCGGGCCGAGGATCTGCCCGGGGATGGAGCTCGCGAGGGTGGAGACGCTGGTGACTATGCACTACCTGGTGAGGCATTTCAGGTGGAGGCTCTGCTGCGGGGAGAAGAAGAACACCTTCGTCAGAGACCCCCTGCCGACGCCGCTCCACGGCCTCCCTGTTGAGCTCGACCACATTGCTCCTCTCAGCTAGCTACACAGGTCATATAAATCTACACAACTAGCTAGGCGAAACCTGTGTGTGTTGATGCGTGAGTTTAGCATGATAATAATAAGTAAAAATAATATATAAAATAAGTAAATAACATAAGTTTATATAAGTTGATATGATTTATAATAATTTAAATAGTATATAAAATGATGATCCATATGTAAAAGTAAGGTGATGTGATTTAATGAGAGAAAAAAATAAGAAAGATAATTTGAATAATAGATTAATCATCTAAGGGTCACAAACAACTGAGATAATATTGTTTAATAAGAGAAAAAAAAATAACATTAACTAAGTGAGGATGAGCTATGTATATATAGGATATTATAAAAATTGATAAAAATATATATTGAAATATTATGTTAATTATATGGGGTGATGATTTAATTAACATCATTTCGAAACTCTAAGATTTAAAAAATTATGAATAATATAGTAATGTTGTAATAATTATTAATGAATGATGACGAAATATCTTTACATGTTGAACTTTAGTATGTAATGAGTTACAGGGATGGATCTAATAGATGAACGTCGGTGCACGTCCTACGCGTGCGCATGAATTGAATTCAGCCTAGCCCATGTGCACATCCGGGCATTTAAACCATCACGAAAAGCTATCCCAAAAAGTTTATGCGTAGAGACTTTGTATCCATAAACTATATAAACTTTATAGGAAAGATCTTTAATGTAGAAATATTGAATCCAAATTCGAATCCAAATCGGATAATATAATTTTTTTTGTGTATAAATTTTTATTGCATAAATTTTGGGTGTATAAACTTGAAAACGAAAGACGCAGGAAAGTGTGGGCGTTCACTCGCGTGTTCGTACATTAGCAGTTATTGTAATTTTTGTATGATATGATGCTTTTACGTACTACAATTATTCTGGACAATTGACTCTTGGTTACAAGGCTACGATTACTTGATCGCTCAAGGTAGTATGTACACACAATATATATGGGCCAACATTTAGACCCATTTGAATGGCGGCTAAGAGGCTGTAGGTCACCGAAAAGAGAAGATGATGCGAGATGGGAAGAGGATTTCCAATCCATCCCCAATATTTTTGTTCTGCTGGGCAGGAGGGCAGCTGCGCATCGGGTATGATTGGCGGTTGGCTCCCCGCTACCTCCAGATTCGCATATGTATGGAGCAAGTAGAGGTGCCTAGGTAGCCGTAGTAGATAGCCGTGGTACGGTATTTGATTTGGTGCTTTCTCTTGTTTCCTTGCCAGCGGCGAAGCCAGGAAAAATGGCAGCTGGGGTCGAGGCTCACACTACTCAGTGCTAATTTATAGGGTCCGATAATATAATACCATGCATAATATCAAGTTCATAATATAGAAGTGCATATTGTGACAAAATAAGGTTTCCTAAGAGTAGTTACCTCTTACAGTTTCCCTCTACGATTACGATCCTCCATTTTATGAAAGCGAACTATTACATCTTCGATTGGAATTGTAGATAGAAGTCCCGGTTCCACGAACATGTGATACAATCATTCATAAATCCATCTCCAATACGATTTCTTAGTATTGTCTTCACAATTTTCATTGCTGAAAAGCACCTCTCCACCGATGCAGTGGCGATAGGAAGAACCAGTACTAGCTTGAGAAGCCGATAAACCAAAGGAAAAGCCAAATGTTTATTTGTACCCACCATCAACCTAGCAAGCTCAGAAATAGTGTTCAAGTCGGTAAATCTTTCATCAGCTCGTATATTAATATTGTCAATGTAAAAATTAAACTCTCTACCAAGATCTTTAAGTTGATTTGAGTTGAAATCATCAGGATATGACTTAGCCAACTCCATTAGACTCTCAGATTTGAATGCCTCAAAAGAATTCTTGGGACTGAAAGCAGCGATATTTGTGAGCAACTGAGAGTTTACCTCATTAAAACGATCATTGAACTCTGTAAGCTACAAATCAATAATTGGGTTCAAGCAATCATATCTATAATGTTGATAGTTGGTTCGATTGGTCTTTTTTCCTTGGCCTATGGCGATCAATATATTCCTCATCCATATCCAACTTAGGAATGCCATGTTCTTCACAAAAGGAGTGTACAGTCTGTAGCAAATCATCCCAACCATCATCCTTAATTTGCTGAAATTTCTGCTTGGTTAACTTCACCTCTAACATGGCCTCCAGGATGTCTTTATCTTTCCTCTGCAAGGACAGTGACAAAGAATTTGCATGGCCTAAAATAAGCAACATTAGATGCAAGTGAAACACAAAATCAAAATCCTTGAGATAGTCTAGGAAACCACGGGCTTGGCGTCTCTTTACATCAGTTAGACCTTCTTTTGCCACATATTAGAGCACTTCAATAACTTCAGGGAATAGATTGCTTATGCTCTTAAAGGTTCTTAAATAAGAACCCCAACGTGTGTCTCCAGCTCTTTGAAGGGATTGTTCTTGATTTAATCCAGTTCCACTAGTTAGCTGTCCAGTGCCTATAGCTTTTCTCACTCTCTCCTGTTGACTTTCTCGAATCATATCTTTCCGTTTACAGAAAGCTCCTACCACATTAAGCAATAGAGATATCATGTCAAAGAAGTCACTAGCATCATCATTCTTCTTAGCCACTGCGACAATGACTAATTGTAGCTGATGAGCAAAGCAGTGGATATAATACGCTGAGCTGTTCTCTCTCTCAATTAAAGCCCGTAGTCCATTGAATTCATCTCTCATGTTGCTTGCTCCATCATAACCTTGTCCTCTAATTTGTTTTATGCTCAAGCCATACTTAGCAAACAAATTATCAATGTTTGATTTGAGACAAGAGGCAGACGTTTCTTGCACATGAACAACAGCAATAAGTCTCTCCTTTATTACCCCAAGCTTATCAACATATCGTAAGACAACTGTCATTTGTTCTTTCCCAGACACATCAGCTGACTCATCCACTAAAAGGCAAAACATATCACCATCAATTTCTTCAACAATAGATTTCACGATGATCTGCAAAAACAAGTAAAAGTTAGGTTATCATTATAGAATATGAGAGATGACATGGTCTTTAAAAAAATAATGAGGGTCTTTTCTTACCTCAGCAAAACAATTCGCGATATCCCTTTGAATTTCTGGAGCAATCATCTTATTATTCTTTGGAGCATTACTTCCAACAGCTTTCTTTACATTGTCATTTTCATCTGCCAAAAGTTCTACTAACTCTCAAAAATTCCCCTTGTTTGTAGAATCCACTGATTCATCATGGCCACGGAAAGCTAAACCTTGATGCAATAAATATCGGGCAGATTTAATAGATGTCTTCAGCCGAAGTAGATGCTGCTCTTTAGCGATATCATTCTGCTTGTTTAAAGCATCACCAATCGACTAGCTGGGCTTCAACAAATTATTGCATCTTTTCACAGCCGTGTTATGAAAACTATTACATTTGCTGCCTACATGATCTCGAAGCCTATCAGATTTGTTCCAGCCATCCCAACCATCTATTACAAATGCATCATTCCCACCTTGGCCCTTGTTGCAATCTCTAAACAAGTAACAATATAAGCAATAACACTTATCCATTTTTTCACTGTACTCCAACCAATCATATTTAGTGAACCATTCATATTGACACCGTCTTGGAAAACCTGCTATCATTGTTGTTGGAAACATAAAACCAGGTGGTGGCTTACAGGGACCTCTAGTCAAATATTTTCGTCTTATGTCATCTTGCAATTTGTTGCCTATGTAATCTGATATTCTCCTTCTATTTGCGGGATCATATGGAAGCTCATCAAAATTTACCTCATGTCGTGCGATCCGTGAAGTGCGCTGAATAGTACGATTAATGTTTGATGCATTGCCATCTCCATCTCTTCTTATTCTTGAAGTGTCTCTTTGATTATTGTCATTATCAGCGTCTGGAGGCAATGTCCTTTTAAGAAATCCATTCAAAGTGCTCTGATTGACTATAAAATGGCTAAATTAGTTACATAATTAAAAATACTAAAGCAAATAGCATGTCTCCATACATTGTTAATAGTAGATGGATACCTGGCATCTTGCTGGAATGAAACAACTTCAGATCAGAGATTCAGAGATGCAGGAGAGCCGGAGAACTTGAGATCGGAGATTCACACAGCGATCGGCGAGACGGCCAGTGCTAGGGCGAGGCGACGCCGTCGACCATCGGCAGGAGAAGTCGAGAAGACTCAGATATGAATCTCGAATCAGGAAACTGAAAGGGCGGCCGTACAGCTGACGCTAGATGCCTGGATTAGTGGATCGATGTGGATCGGATGCAGGCCTTGACTCTTGATGGGCTATGGCCTATTGCGGACTGCTGTTTGCTGCCTTGCTGGGCTGAAGATGGACTTTACGCATTGCAAACTGTTACTGCCGCTGGGCTACTGGGGTCTAGATAAAATTTTGGTGGGGTCATACACGGCAAAAAAACCTTCGCTACCACATATTACGGCCGAGTCGTCAGTGTCGTCGGACCCCGACGGCTCAACGTGGCTTCGCCACTGTTCCTTGCTTAGGTTTAGGTTTGTTTCGAGTCCCAAATTCCTAGTATATCTGAAGACATGGATAGTCTATGTCTCCTATAACACCATCCTTTACAAAGTTATAACTGATTCACTTGAGGAAACTCAATCCAAATACATAAGAATTGTTTTTTTTACTATTTACCCTAGTTCTATCTTAATTTCATCATTTTTATCAGTTTGCATTATAAGTCATTCACCTATCTTGCGAGAGTATGAATTATTTTACAGGTTTGTCCCGTAAAACTTTCACTCCACCACTACTAGAAAAACTATTTTTGCAGGTGGGGCAAATGGACCAACGCTCCGCATGTTAAGTAAAGGCCTGTAAGTACATTATTTTCACAAGCGGGCGACCGCTTTTGTCCATCTCGATGGGCCATCTGAGCTCTTGATGGGCCTTCTCTACTCGCACGTGGCCCAGGTGGAGCGGGCAGGGAGGAGCCGAGGAGGTTGACGACGGCGAGGCCCACACTCCATCCATAGTTCGTTTTTCGTATGTCGCTATGGATTTGTTAGCAAAAAAAAAACAAAAAATCGCGCGAAACATACAAAATCGAATCAGCTTGCCTGTTGGGCACATGGGAGCGCTCGGATCGTGAAAAGCGGGCATGGTTGGCTGTATGATGCCAGAAGCATTGTTTTTTCTCCGTTCTATTTTCCTTTTTTTATTCTTTTGTTTTTTTGACATTTTTTAAGGGCGGTGTACAGGAAAGTCTATTAGTATCTTTTTTGTTCGTCACATGCCCTGTTTCATCCATCGCTTACGTCACTGTGCGTCGATCCTTGCGTCATTCCGGTCGTGCGCGCGTGGGCCTGTTGCCACCCACACCACGACGTGGAGTGGAATCGAAGAAAAGAAAAAAGAGAAAGAGCTAGCAGCCCAACAGGCCGGCCCAGCAAAAAGCAACCGCAGCCCAGCAGCCAGCCCACCGAGCAAAGGAGCAGCAGCCCAGCATAGTACTGCACGACAATGTAGCATCACGGTGTCATAGCACGAATAATACCACCTTGCTTTTTCAGCTTGAGGCAACTTGCCCAAGACTGTTAACATCAATTGAAGTTTGGATTTAGATATACGTGTTTTTTAAAAAAAATACTCCGCAATCAATTTTTAATCACCAACAAATTTAATTGTGTTTACATCAAATTTTCTTCCTCCGCAATCGATTTTCAATCTCATCCGCATCACTTTTTTTTTATTTATTGTACGATTTCGTTTTGATTTTTGAAGTGAAAGCGATTTATGTGATTGGAGTGCAGCACGCTTGATCTGATAGCTAGCCAAAATCATTTCTTCTACTATACCTACAATTTAAAATATGAAAAAAAATTGTTTATCAATATCAAGTACCGGAAAAATAATCATGCATTACAACCGACTCTAATAATAATACATAACAAAAGTAAACACTTATTATGGTTTTAAACTCTAAGCTGTAATACATAATTTCTATTAATATATTTTTTATAATCATCCATGTCAGTGCGAATTTAGAGCAACAAATAATTATGTTATTTGAGTGTTTTTTTGCACTGAAAAAATTCAATTTACCTATAAGGACAATCTGGTGGTCTTATGCTTTCGCATACTTACTACTATTTGCAATGCATGGGTATTTTGCTGTTCATTACCAAAATCAAGAGCTACTTCGTCCGTGATCCAAGATCAAGATGCTACTTCGACTATTTGTCCACACCGGAGGTTCGGTGCACATCTTGACAAAAAGAAAATATTAAGGTGTTTTTTTAGAACTAAGATTAAGGTGTCAACATCAGTTCTGTTGGTTGTTCTTGTGAATCACCCAGATTGACAATAACTAAGGTCTAAGGGCGATCAGTCCAGAACAATCGTGATGATTTTTTCCTTTCACAGCCACTGTTCGCAGTAGCCATCACGTTTTTAGCTTCAACTACTACTACATGTCTGAGACAGTAGAGCCGACACCTATGACCCGTGACAGGATGGTTTCAAACCCATGTTCATTTGCTACAGAGAATCTAGCTAATCTCATCTTAGTCACAGAAAAATCTTCGATTTGTTTTGTGCCATGCTTATCTTAGCTAGTTGTATCAGGATTTTTTTTAAAAAAAAACTCGGAATTGCTAACCTCCGAAAATTTAAGCCCCTATCTTGCAGAGTCTGGACCCTCTGATCTGCTCCGTTCGTGCACCTTGACCTCCTCCTACTCCAGCGAGCGTGTTGATCTCTGCCGATGGCGACCGCAACCCTGGCTATTTAGCCTTTTTCTAGGAGGGGTAGCTCGTGAAGAAGATTTTCCCTCTTTCTTTTTCTTTATGCTCATTCGTGTCAGAGTTTTTGGGAGGGGGAAGAGGGTGCAGTTCTCCGGGTTTAGTGGGAGGTCAAGGTGGTGGCAGCTTGACGACGAACAGTGGCAATAGAAAAACGTCCACTGAAACAACAGGGATGGAGAAGGGTGATGATGACGGTATGGGACATATCCTAACCGAGTGGCTAGGTGACGGGGACAGTAATAGTGTCTTCAATGACGGAGAAGCTGTCGGAGATGAGGATGATGGTGAGGGTAAAGGCTCCACATCATCGTACAGTTTACGAAAGAGGAGAGACAAGGATGAGGTGAAGGGAGAGGGATGAAATCAGACAGGCCTCGTCTGCAACGACGTGCTAGGCCGATGGCAGATGAGGAGGCGGAATGATGGTGGTGGGACGGAGAGAGGAAGGGAGAAGGAGTTAGGATTGTGGGTTGTAATTGAGTCTCTAAAATAATCTAGTGGTTCAAAATTCACAAAATTTTAGGTGTTTTCTGCCAAATATTGAAAAGGCAACATTTCATTTCTAAGTCGTTTTTGTCTATAGCTGCTGCTACTGTAGACGTAGATGTGTTGCTGCCGTAGCATCACCGAGCGGGTTCACAATTGGCACTGATGTTGTGATGATTTTTCGATATTCCCTAATCCGGAAAACTCTTTTAAACACTTTGGATTGACGTCTATCCGTTTTTTACATATTAACTAAAACTAAATGGCTACAAAAAAAATTTTAAAAAATTTGATAAGATAGATTAATATGTAATATATCACTTCATAAATATACAAGTTTAAATTCAACTTCTACAAGTTGTAACAAAAATAATAAATTTGACTATGAATATAATACTAATTAGAGTATAATTTATTATTTTTGTTACAACTTGTATAAGTTGAATTTGAAATTATATGTTTTTAAAGTGATATATTACATATTAATCTATCTTATCATTTTTTTAAAATATTTTCATTATAATTTATTATGTATGCAAAAAAACAGGTGAACGTCCAGCAGAAGATTAGAATTCATCTCCCCCCTAATCCACCTCGAATACTCCCTGTATTTTTATTGGCATATGAATGTCAAATAAAAAAACAGAGCAAGAATACGCAAATAATTCTACTTTGACATAGTTGTTAATTACATATGAAAGCGGCCTAAATCAGATTCCTGTCACCCTGTTACAAAAGAAGTATGCGGATGCCTTTTTGTTGGTCTCTCTCAACACCTAACCCTCTTACACTCATCGTCCCAGCTTAGCCGTCGCTGCAATGGCACTCGCCGCCGTCATCGCGCTCCTCGTCGCCTTCCTGACGCCGCTGGCCGTCTACCTGGTGGGAAGATCGACGAGGACGTCGCCGCGGCGGCGCAACCTGCCGCCGGGCTCCCTCGGCCTGCCGCTGATCGGCCAGAGCCTGGCCCTACTGCGCGCGATGCGGCGCAACACCGCCGAGCGGTGGCTGCATGACAGGATCGACAGGTACGGGCCCGTGTCGAAGCTGTCGCTGTTCGGCGCGCCGACGGTGCTCCTCGCCGGCCCGGCGGCGAACAAGGTGGTGTTCCTCAGCGAGGCCTTGGCGCCCAATCAGCCACGGAGCCTGGCGACGATCATCGGGAGGAGGAACATGCTGGAACTCGTCGGCGACGACCACCGCCGCGTGCGCGGCGCGCTGATGCAGTTCCTGAGGCCGGAGATGCTGCGGCGGTACGTGGGCAAGATCGACAGCGAGGTCAGGCGCCACCTCGTCGGCAGGTGGGCCGGCCGCCGCACCGTCACGGTGCTGCCGCTGATGAAGCTGCTGACGTTCGACATCATCACCACCTTGCTCTTCGGGCTCGCGCGCGGCGCCGTCCGTGAGCAGCTCGCCGCCGCGTTCGCCGACATGCTGGAGGGCTTGTGGGCGGTGCCGCTCGACCTGCCGTTCACCGCGTTCCGCAGGAGCCTCAGGGCGAGCGCGAGGGCTCGCCGGCTGCTCGCGGCGACCGTGAGGGATAAGAAGGCCAACCTGGAGCAGGGCAAGTCGTCTCCATCGGACGACCTCATCAGCTACCTCGTCAGCCTCCGAGACGACGACGGCGGCCGGCCGCTGCTGACCGAGGAGGAGATCATCGACAACTCCATCGTCTCCCTCACCGCCGGCCACGACACCTCCGCCATCCTCATGACCTTCATGGTCCGCCACCTCGCTAACGACTCGGCCACCCTCGCCGCCATGGTCCAAGGCAAGTAGCATACACATCACCATCTTTCCTCTTCACCAAGAACTCCCCCTGAGCATCGCCATGCCCGGCAACGACGCATGCATGGATGCAGAGCACGAGGAGGTCGCGAGGAGCAAGCAAGACGGCGAGGCCCTGACATGGGAGGACGTCACGAGGATGAAGCTCACATGGCGCGTCGCGCAGGAGACGCTCCGCATGGTGCCCCCCGTCTTCGGCAGCTTCAGGAGAGCCCTCTTGGACGTCGAGCTCGACGGCGGCTACGTCATCCCGAAAGGGTGGCAGGTGTTCTGGGCGCCGTGCGTGACGCACATGGACCCGGCCATCTACCACGACCCGGCCAAGTTCGACCCGTCGCGGTTCGACACCCAGGCGGTGTCGGCGGCGGCGTCGCCGCCGCCGTACGCGTTCGTGGCGTTCGGCGGCGGGCCGAGGATTTGCCCCGGGATGGAGCTCGCGAGGGTGGAGACGCTGGTGACGATGCACTACCTGGTGAGGCACTTCAGGTGGAGGCTCTGCTGCGGGGAGAAGGAGAATACCTTCGTCAGGGACCCGCTGCCGTCGCCGGTGAACGGGCTCCCCGTCGAGCTCGACCACATTGCTCCTCTCCGCTGCGACTAATTCAACTCTTGAATGATAAATAGTAGTAATTTTCTATCTTGTTAGACTTGCTGTTCATCAACAATTTCCGAGAAGGGAGAATTCTGATAAGCACTGTCGCTTCAGGTCTGCTGTTCAACATCATCATCCACATCAGTTTTTCAGATTCAGCAAAACGCTTCCGATGCTGACCACATCGGTTTGAGTCGATATCACAATCAGCCATAACAAAGAGCAGATTTTACCAAGTGCAGCAGCAGATTGCCCGAGAGTGAGAACCCTAGAAAAAAGATTGAACCCTGGAAAATATTTTGACTGTAGCATGAAATTAATACCTCGTGCTTCAGGTTTGCATATCATCCATCTTCAAATTGATCACTGGCTATCTCTGTCTGCAACGGTGCAACCCAGGGTTTACCTTACCATCTGGGCCGGGATTATCGTCCCCCGTGGTAAGGGGGTTACCGCTGTAACCATCGAAAATCGTGTGAATTTCGTCGTCGAATATTTGAATTCGAATTTTGGCGGTTTCATGGTTTGGGTGCGTTTACCGCACGGTTTTGACACGGTAACCGTTACATGATGCGTGGTTTTCGCGTTGAGTTTGGCAGGAAAAGAGTAAAGCTAAAAAATAGAAAAAACACTTAAATGTGTGGAGAAATTCGGGATAATTACAAGAATATATAGGATGCTTGCAAACCTAACTTGTGAATGTAAAATAAAAAAATTTGGCACGACATATTCTATATTATGGATTTCAAAGCAATTCAATAATTTATAGCATAATAATTCAACAACCTTATATTTAAAAGCATAGTGATGTTCACATGTAACTGAAAACAATAAAGTTCACAATATAATGATGTCCACATGTAACTGAAACAATAAAATCCACAATATAATCGTTTTTTTATTTTCTAAACTATTATCGATTTTGCCTTGAAATTTAATTTTATCTTACTCTTTTTCAAAAAAAAAATTCACCATCTGTCACTAAAAATCAAGAACTACATCCATAAATTTTTTGAATTTTTTTGAGAAAATTTGATGAGGACATCGCTAGTAATGTCAAAGCTAGTAATGAGACTTCAATAACAGGACCAATAACAAGAGCACGAGCCAAGAAACTACAATCTCAGGTGAACCTGCTCCTTAATGAATATGTCATTAATTTTAATGAGAATTTTATACTACCTAAAAACAATGTTTTACTTGTGCTCAGGTTTGAAGAGTCAGCGATGGATGGAGATCAAGGATATGTGGCCGTCATCCAAGGAAGCATAAGTCCACATCATGAACAATGATCAGCCCATAAATAGTGCTTGCGGCCCGTGAACAGTACCGTACGGCCCATGAACAGTACCCGTGATACAGTGCGCGTGAATAGTACCACATGGGGAGTTTAGTGTTGAATAGCCTTGGGCTGAGACTATATATTGAGGGGTAGACCCCCATTGTAAAGGCAACCACTTTTGATATTAAAAATACTCTTGTTCTTTCTGTTGTCCAAACAACATTGAAGGAATTGAGAGTTAGTCAAAAATCAAGATCGTTCAACCTTTCCGCTGGGAATTGGGAGCGCGATAGAACTTCATCTGGTGGTCGTGAAGTTCAACACGTGTGATTGGGCGAATTATAGAGTGCTAACTCTTGCATTGGCAACGGGGGATCACTACGATTCATCAGTTCCACGTGAGTATCTTGATCCTACGTCGAGAAGATCGGGCGACCCCGTATCAAAATTTGAATTTGATTAAAAATTTCTCAAACCATACCATCGGTAACTATTACCATAAGCACAATTATCGCGTGGTTACGTGTAGTAAGATATGGTAAGGAAAACCTTGGTACAACCATCGTCTGGGAGAAGTTCTGTCTTCCCTAATAAATTATTGTCGACCAGCATTAAGCTGGTCTGGATATCTTTAATCTCCTGCTGCCTACCAGCCTCTGGCCTCTACGTGAAAGAAGAAAAGCAATATTCAATCTATTCATGTCCAAATCACAATTTTGTCGGTCCATCGCCCGTTAGATTTATCAGCCCAACCGGTGTCTAAAGAGTTCAAGATGCATAATAATATTGTGAATTAAGCCAGTAAAAATTGTAAAAATTGAAAGCCGACACAGGTAACGAGGTAAACAATATCAACATCATATTTCCCCGTACAACACCAATCCATGTCAACACAGTTCCACTCAAAGGTTCTGTCAAACCTAATACTTATACCCCTAATAGCAAGATATATAGAGAAAAAATGGGCAGCAATGAACAAATGAAATTAACTCATGTCAACAACCGATGGCCCTAACTGATAAGCTGCTGCAGATCAATCCGCCATGATGAAGCTAGCTGCTTCATTATCTGAACCGGAGTCGCCCCCTCCCAATCATCAGGCAACTCGATGACAGTAGCTTCGTGTAATCCCAGTAAGAGGTCGTTCTTCGCATCTAGGGGGATTCCAAGATAACTGGATCCGTTGTCCATTACCAGATCAGTCAACTGCAACAACAATCAAGATATTCAGCACTTGGATATGTACTTCAAAGTAATACTCCTTTCCTATCCCCAAAAACAAAACGATAAATGCATGGACCAAACAAAGGTTTTAACATCTCTATAGAAACAACTGGAGCACAGAGAGTATATCATATTATGTTCAATAAAAGAAGTCTACCTCCTTTCCTATCCGGCTACCCCCAAAAAATGACAGCTAAGCTTTCTTTCAAACTTTTGTTCGACCAATGTAACTCCTATATTCAAAAGTCTATAGTTTATAACCATCATCTGACAACTTACTAACTTATTATGTATGTCTGGACATAACATAAGTTGCACTGTGACAGTATTGCATTGGTTTTCAATATTGAAGCAACTGTTTAGTTTCACAAGCATGCCAGTGCATACCTGCTGTCCAGACAGAACCTTAATTATTATCGGTATTGTTGAGCAAACAAATAACATAAACAACTATCCAACAAACAGAAGGCCATTTGATCATTGAAGAAAGCATCAAATATCCTTCGCATACTTCACAATCATTTTTCCTTCAACCTTGTAGCAATCCAGTAAAAGTGAGAGGCCTTCATTCTAGACCAAATGAAAAGCCAGGATTCTGTTTGAGAGGGCAAAGTACCAAGCGTCAATCAGTCAAAATTCTAGTCCCCATCCAAATGGATTTTTTTACCAAGACATCTTAAGAATGCTTCAGTTACTTTAATTGGATAAGCATATAGCTAATGACAAATTAATTTATTGTGGTTGCCATTCCTTGTTTCTCCATTCTTGTTACTAAGGAAAATAGCATTCTTTAACAACTCGAAACCTTTCAAAGCTCTTTTTTTTTTGTTTGCTCAATTAGAAGGGACAAAACCAAATTGAACTCACAAATCAAGAGTGGAGCCAAATGATAATGCAAGGAATGTGTAAACTATAGACACGAACGTCTGAAAATTGGCGAGTATACTAAGCAGAAATTGAAAATTGAGGAAACACCCGGTATCAGTATCAGATGTTTTCAGCCTCACACAACTTCCAATCATGATCACATGCTACAAATAAACCTATTTGAAAATTGCAATGCTAATCATATGTATCATAGGTGACTGGCTTTGAACCAAGATGGGGAACCAGAGCAGTAGTGCTAAAATAGCATGCAACTGTCGAAATATGTTTAAATCCATCCCTAAGCAATTTAGGGCATTCTAGTCTTTTAACACAGAATATCATTTTTATTAGATCAACACCAGTTTTAGTCTGAACACAGGTTAACATTTTCCATGATATTGTTGTTGGAGTAAACACCTATCTCTTCAGAATTATTCCTACAATGGAACATACTACTTTACCTGCTGAAGCCAGCTCAAAGCTATATCATAGAAGCTTTCTTCCACAAGAAATTGTCCAACAGCATGTAGGACTTCGTTTGCAACCTCATTTGAAAGTTGATCAACGACTGGTCCAGTTTGCTCCATTAATTTTACAAGTAATTCAGCATCTCCAGTTGAAAGAACCTCAGCATAAGCCGAATCCATATCACCAACATGTACCGCATCCATTGCACGAGTCCAAGACTCCCAAATTGGTCCTCTTTCATCCCCTTGATTGTCATCATTCAAAGTTTCCCCGTCCAATTCAGGGATAGCAACTCTTGCAGCTGCCCTTGAAGTTCCATTATCTTCACCAGCAACTCTGATAGCTTCCAGTGTCGCTTCATCTTTGGAGGCTCGCCATGCACTTCGAGCAGAAGGACCCTCCCCAAACCTAAATGGCCCCTGTCCTTTGTCCCATCCTCGCCTAGGTCCTGCTTGATCATTGCTTCGTTCATTTCTAGGCGCCCTATTATCAGATGAAACAGAGTCCAATCCTCTCCTGGCATTCATACCACTTCTTGATCCAGAATAAGCATATGAGTCCCATGGTTCGGAGCTTCTTACACCAGAAGACATACCATCTCCAGAAAAGTACCTTTCTGCAAATCCCACCCGTCCATCACGATCCCTCCCAAATTTTGGATTAGAATATTCATGAAAACCATTGTATTTCATAGATGATCTACCAGGAGATGAATCAAAGCCCAGCATGGGACCACCACCTCTCCTGCCTGATGATAGTGATATATCCCTGGCCATTTCCTCAACAACTCTCTCAAGACCACGCACTCGGTTCTCTAAAGTAACCATGCTGTCATGAGATCCTCCCATGAAATCCTGAAATTTGTTTTTTTAAAAAAAAGAAGTGATATTAGGTAGTTAGCCCACAGACACCCAATTACTTAAAAACCATGTCCTCAGAGAGAGCATACATCAGTATATCACAATGGCTTACATTTGTGATTTACTGGAAAAAAGGTTCATGTACAACAAAACAAAGCAGGAAATTTTCTGTTTCAAACCCAAACTAAGAAACGGTGATAAACCAACAATAAGGTAATTTTTGTAGACTTTAGCAATGTACAACATTACATAGACATCAAAGCTACTAACATCCCTTCTAAAGCCAACATAATGTTTATTTCTAAATAATGTAAGCTCACTTTATTTGGGTTATTGTGTAATATCGTAGCACTAGTTTCTGCTAGAAGACAACATGAAATTTCTGACACCAAAAGATGCCTAGCAGTACATCGCTAAGACAAACATAACACATGACAATATAATCTCAGAGAGCATACCAAGCAGTGACAAATCTCATTAGCAGATACTTTACATATTCAGAAAAAAAAAACTGATGTTAACCAATTAGGACATCAAAAAAGTGTGATATCCAGGACATTTCTCCTCAAGAATTGTTTCTTAACAGAGAAAAAAAAAGAAATTCCAACAATTTCTTTTCACAGGAATAAATAAACATGGCACTAACCTGCAGCATGTTCATTAGACTAGTCTGCTGTCTATCCAAGTGGGACAACTGCCTCTGTATCGCCAACCAGTTTGTTTTATTATTTAAGGAAGGCCCTTCTCCAGGAACATTCATTGCTGCTGAAGCAGAATCTTTTGCACTAGATTCATTCCTATCTTCAACATCAGATGTCCTAACCTTTGCATCTTTGTTTCTATTTCCTCTCTGGCCAGCCCATCTATCTCGAATATTTTGAAAATTAGAGCTAGAACGCAGTTGAGTCAAATTTGCTTCATCATCTGCTAATCCATTGTTGTTAGCTGGACCAACAGGATCGCCATCTGCATCTTCTGGTTCCTCTTCACTTTGTAAATGAGATTGTAAAGTCTTGCGGGGTACAACCACCTCAACAGCTAATTCATCTGTGATTCTTGTCTCGAGCTTTTGAAAAAATTCAGGGTTCAATTCCCTATCGGTTAATGTAGGTCTTTTCTTTAAGAGAACTGCTGCTTTTTCAGCCATGCTACTGCCCTTCACTTTGTCATTGTTATTAGGTGAATCTGTTGATCTTTTATAGTCCAGTTTCCCTTCATTATCAGCTGATTCTTTATTTTTACCATCTGTTGAATGCAAATTGTGTTGCAATAAGCATAAAGTAGTAAAATCCTAAATAACATCTTGCACTTTTAAACTGAAAAACAAACTGATACCGTTCGAATCATCTCCTGCCATCTTTTTCCATAGCTGCACTGCATCAGCCATGCTATCTCTGACAGGTTTTACCTGAAAAGACAGGAACAACTTAACGCAACATAATGCATGTAACCATGACTTGTCATCATCTGAAAAGGATCCATGGAAGAGCAACAGATCCTTCAGTTTGGGTTGAGTGAATGTTTTAGTTACCTTATCGAAACGACAAGCTTCAAGAGCAGCTATTGTTGGAGCTGTTCCATCACCTATCAAGCGGCCTGAATATGTGGCCAGGACACACAATGTATCAGCTGCAGCTTTTCTAGTAGCCCAATCACTGTTCTCAAGACAGTCGCGAATGTTTTGCAATGTCTGAGGCATATTCTGAGGACTGATTGCTCCAACCTGACAAGAAATATATCAACAGATATTCAAACAAGGAGGGCTAGTGAATCTGATGTTATGTCATTGCAGAGATTCATAAGATATGTATAGCACAGTAATACTTGCCACAGTATTCACGATAATACCATTCAAAGTTCCTGCTTTTAACTAGAACTAGTTCTGTGTCAGTCCTATGAATATAACAAGAGAACATAACTAAACATATGAGTTAGATATTTGATAGTACATTTTATTGGAATGCATCAATCATTTAACCAAACCACAAACAATCACTCACTAGTCCCCACAACTCCATGGTTCATGCACCCAACAATCAAAAGAAGTAGAGTTATCCATCTAAATTATTAAAATTACACTGACAAATTTATATAAAGGAGTAAGAGACATGCAAATGCATTAAACTCTGTGGCACAAATAGCCAATAAGTATTCTATACCTCTCAGCTAATACAGGAATTGATATATTGAGTTATGTTAGAACAAAATTCCAACTGAAACTCCAATGCTTGCACATCATATCTCTACAACGGGTAAAAGAGGATATTGTATAATCCTTGCTGAAGTAAAAAGAATAAAAGGCTACCAGAAGCAAAGTGAAAGGTTAATTATTCGCTTATCTAAACATTGAAAATCACAATTGTATGGTACCATCCATTGTTCATGGGGCCAAACACCACACAAAAGTAACAACAGTCTTGTGTACCCAATGGCAGGATATCAAATACTAAACTCCTAAGTCCTAACCATCCATAAATTCAGAGGTGCGAAACAAAATGGCACATTGTAATAATGATTGAAATTATCAAATCCTTCTCTCAATGATAACTCACCATTCTTCACAACACGAACAATTTCCAACCATATAGTTGTCAGCAAGACATATAGGTAACATCCAAAACTGATTACATGATGAACTACATACGGCCGCAGCGGCAGCACCAAACATCACTTATCACAAAAACAATTCCTACCCCTTGGCCACAGTTTATGATAACATTTCCCATATTCAGACAGAAAACTAAATGTCCATGAAAATAATAAAGTTAATAACGTCTACCACATATTTCTACCACCTGGCATCTGTCATGTCAATTCATCGAACATATTTCATGCATAAAGAAAAATATGGCGCAATCCCAACCTGAGACAAGCTCCCAATGATGGTGAGAAGTGCCCCTTTAGCCTGTACTCCCTGTCCACCAAGCAATTTGCAAACCCTCGGACCAATCTTCCCAAACATCCCTACCACCCCAGGTCCAGGCCCCGCGCCCTCCACCGTCTTTGCCAGGCAGGCCGCCGCCCCGCCCTGCACCGCCTTGCTCTGCTCCCCCATTGCCTCAAACAGTGGCTTCACGAACAGTGTGACAGTCGCATTGCCCGCTTCGGCGGCAGCCGAAGCCGCCAGGGGTTGGAGGTACACCGCCGAGAGCTGGCCAGCGGCATCGCGGCACGCGTCGCGCACGGAGGAGTCCGAGTTGGTGTCCTTGAGCCTCCGCGCGAGGTGCGCCATCACCTTCTGCAGGTAGGGCGCGGCGGCGTCGGGGTGCGCCGCGCAGAGCGTGGCGAGGAGGCGCAGCGACTCCCGCCGCGCGGGGGACGCGAGCCCCGGGGAGTCCGACGCCAGCGCGTGGACCAGCATGGGGACGGCGTCGGGCGACGGCAGCGAGCGGATGATGCGGTCGAGGTCCTCGACGGCGATGTGATGCGTGTCCCGGTCAGAGAGCTTCGCGAGCGCCCCGAGCACCCGCGACTTGAGCTCCGCCATCGCCGCGTTCTTCGACGGCGTCGCCCCAGCGGCCACCGTACACCCACCCCCTCCCACCGCCGCCGCCGCCGCCGCCGCCCCCGCGCCGGAGCCGTTGTTCGGCGGCTGCCCGGTGGTGGGCGACCTGGGATGCGGCTTAGCCGCGGACTTCGACACCACCGTCGCCATCCCCGTCGGATCCAGCGGCGAGCTCAGATTTGAATTCTGCCTCGAGCTCGACGCATCCAGCGGCTGATTCGGGCAAATTCGACGCGGGTTCCGCGGTATTGGCTCCTCTCTCGGATCGATCGTGGGTTTGGGGGTGGGGTTTTGCGGCGGATTGGGGAATGGCGGNNNNAGCGGAGGAGGTGGGGGTGGGGGAGGAAGGCGAGGAGGCGGAAGCGAGAGAGAGAGAGAGGGCGAAAGGTTTCAAGATTCTTTCGAGTCGAGACGATGAGGAGGGTAGAGGAGTGAGGGCCCACTAAGGTGGTAGAGAGTGGGGCCACCTTGTCAGGGATTAGTAGCTGGGTTACCTGGGTTTATAGCGCAGTACTAAGCGAGCTGGAAAAATAAATGGCAGTTCAAATGATTTGGTGCTGTTAATTAAGGTGTTCTCATGGGCACACCTGTCAGAGAGACAGTGTAGAGTACTTGTCGATTATTCGTTTGACCAATAAAAAGCTGTAGGAGACAGCCTATCTCAAAATAAATTTATTTTTAATCTATTTCACACGTACCAATACAAACGATAAAAACTAAAATGCCTCTATTTTATTCTATCTCAATGCAATTATTTCTCGCTTTATCTATTTTCAATGTAATTATTTCATACTTTCATAAACTCCGATACAATGATTATTTAAAAATAAATTTATTTTGAGATAAATGAAAAAAGTCAAAAATAAACTTAATACGAGACGGAAGAAGTACTACTCACAATCTCACTGACAAGTGGAAAAGTACTGAGCAAAACACCATCCTTGCGGTTTTATATCGTCTAAAATTTTTGAATAATTTTCAATTTCGTGACTTACCTGCCATATAAGCCGGTTGCTCTACGAGCGAAGCAAAATAAAAAACAATGTATGATAAAACTTAGCGTTTTAAAAGTCGGTGCTGATAAAATAAATTATGATGAAACCTCAAAATGATCTCTAAATTTATTTTTTGGTTAATACTGATAGATTAATAATCAGACGACGAGTCGTTAAGTTTCCATGATCTTCAGAATAATTATGTTGGGCCCATAAATCTGTTCTTTTCTCTGGGTGTCGGTCGAGCTTTCTTCTGTCCTTTGTAAGTTGCCGGTGGAATTTAATTGTACGAATGCAAGTCCAAACTCCAAGCAAACAGCCAGTACCAGTACAGTAATACTAATATTGAAGAGAAAAAAGGTGGAAAGCATCAACTTTTTAAGGTAAAATGCACTTCTATGATTCTATCCGTTTGACGATATCTGATCTCTCTGGGCTGATATGAAAGTTAGTCGTCAATTTTATGGTGAGGAGTTCATTCCATTCTCATCTGCTTGAAGTAAGACTCAACATCTGTCATACGACAAGTTGTCAAGGACCATGCATGCATGTAGCAGCAACAATCCAACCAAGCATGGATTTTCTATTTTTACGAAGCAATCCAGGATGGATAATGTGATAGACTTATATTGTTGTGAGAGTAATTAACCCCACTAAGATACGAGTAAAAGGGCCACTCGCAATTATGTGTGCATCTTCCATGCAGTCGAATAAAATTGCTACTAGGTACTCCCTCCGTTTTCATTATTTGATATCTTGATGTTCGTTAATTCAATTTTGTGCTAACCGACGCCAAATATGCAAATTTATGTGCAGTCTGGACTAATTCCCAAGAGTAAATTTACAGTTCAACATGGCAGGTTCTTTGCTCTGCTGCTGCTTTGGAGAAGATGGTCACCATGGTTGGTGAGGTAGGTTCAGAAGACACATCAAAAACAGCTTGCGCTGCAACTGAAACAAAAACAAAAACGCCATACATATAGGTGGTTAGCACGTCCCTATTGTTTGTTGCCAATGAAGATGAATGATGATCACCTTTGGCATCATGCAGGGACTAATCTTGTAATCTTCCTACGTGCTACGCTGTCAGACAAACATCGAGTGTTGTCTGCTAGAATTTGAATGCTAGAAAATTATCAGCATACAAGTTTTATAGTAACAGTACTAATTAATTGAGCATATCAAAGAGCAGATTTAATCAAGAATATCAAACTAAACATTATGGGCCGTAGTATTTCTAAACATTACGTGCTGTCGAGCTAGAGGGAAAACTCAAGCCCATGTAGTTCGTTATTCCATCTCGAAAGCCCAGATAAGTAACAATTTCTTAGTTGGGCCGTAATGGACATGTTTCAGGCAGGCACAGCACGCACAACTGCACAAGTAGGAGAGGATTAATGGCTGCTTGACAAGAGAGTTGTTGGCCATGGTTGGCCACCTAAAAGAGTTCAATAGAAGAGAAACCCGAATAGAAACTAGTTAGATCGATCTAAGGTGGAAATTTCACATGAATTGTCCCATATACAGCCAGGGGGAAGTTTGTTTGCTCTTTAGTTTACGAAATGCAGATCGAGAACGCGTATACATGTGCGATAGTTTGTTGTATCTGTACGTGAAGGTGTGTCCGTGTGTGCAAAATGTGCATAGAGAAACAAGAGCAAAGGTAAGCGAAATTATGTCACTCGTGTGGTGTAACACCCGTCTTCCAAAATTGCGCAGTCTAGTCTATTTGACAGATGACCTCACTTACACATAACATCTCACTTATACTTACATTCTTGTTCATATAAAAAGGTTAACCCCGAAGTAATATAGTTAGAGGGACAAACATTTATAAATTAGTTTCATCCTTACTAAACTAGCAATATGATACTAAATATATGCGCACAGCTCTCATGAACCACACATGACATATCCTACTTGAGCCAAGATGTCACAAGTGGCTACATAGATGTGCATCCATGGTCCACCAAGCTAGCAAATTAAGTAACAATTGGCCGTCCGTCCATGACCACTTCGTTGGGGACCAAATGAACCTCTCTTGCACAGGGGCACAACCAGATTTCTTTTTGAGCCTAGGGCTGAGTTAACGTGGTTAACATAATTTTGTGTTGTGCTTTTTTTTAATATTTTAAAATATAATTGACATGGTTATTCAGACTTTAGAGTAGGGTCATGCCTCCAATTGTCCTACCCGTGTCTCCGCCCCAGCTGAACAGAGACAATTCACGAGATTTAGAGGCAAAAGAGGAGATACGTATGAATAGTATATATAGTCCATAGGTATTCAAGGCCAATCATTAATTACTTGTAGTTACCATCTTTACTAGTGATTAGTCGACTAAGATTTTACTGCTAGACAATGTCTTTAGCCTCTAGCTAGACGTGAGAGAGGAAGGAAGATGATAAGGGCTCAGCAATTGCACATCAACTTTCTTCTCGGCGAGTCCTCGACGTCAATGATTTCTAAACTCCGGCTTGCGGAATTTGGTGTTGAGGTTGGTGGCAATGGAAGAGAGCTAGGAGGCGATAATGGTCGCTTTAGGGAAATGGTCTGGGTGGCAAAACTAGAGCCTGACGATGACTGGTGGACATAAAAATACAGGGCAAGCAATGAGGCAGCGCGGTTGGCACCATCAGAGCTATAGGGATGAAGGAGGGGCGATGGGTAGGGTGAAGAGTCGGTGGCAGGGGAAAGGGATGCCAACGGATCTTGCGGCACGAGCGTCGGACACAAGAAATGAGAACCAGGATGGGAAAAAGTCATGGAGTTGATGAAGATATGTGACTATGGAGGCGTGAAGAGGAGTAGGAAGGTTGCAGTTGGTGGGGCTTGTGGTGATGGCACTAGTGTGCAAAAGGTGGTGAGGAGGATAGACAAATCGCCTCCTTGCATCATACCGACTCATGGGCAAGTGGTGACAGTATGATTGGAGATCGGGGGAAGAGAGAGGAGGGGATATGAACAAGATTGTTGGACGAATCTTAAAATGATCTTAACCGTAAAAAAAAATATTGAGGTATAAATAGATTGAAAGAAACCAGGCGACTTCTTGATGTATAGACCATCCCTTGATCTCCTACTTTTATCATCATGTTACATAATAAGATGTTTTACAATGATCTCTGCTAATAGCAATCACCAAAATACTCGAAAGCGAAGTTGAAACCGGGCTTGAGGCTAATTAAAACAATTGGGCTTAAATGCTTATCTCCTGACCTGATCAATGGAGAGGCTAGGCCCGATCGGAAAACCGAAACATTCGTGCGTGCGTCTGAGAGCGCCGAGCCGCGCCGGCCAGGCCATACGTGGACCGACGGACGGACGCATGCGGAGAGCGAGACACAATGCAAGGTGGGCACGCACACGCACACGCACAGTGGTCGCTGATCGACGAGCGCGAGCAAGCATGCGTGCGTGTTCGCCTCAGCTCTTGCGAGCATTTACGCGCGCGACCACGCCCCGCGGGGACCGGACCGGACCCGGCGGACGACGGCCGACGGGCGGGCGAAAGCAACGCGGCGCCCCATCAACAACGACGATACGAGACGACACGAGCAACCGCTAGCCAACAACACGTACTACTCCCGTCCTACTTCCTCCGTTACAAATTAAATATACTTCTCTAACTTAAATTTAAACTTAAAACATATATTTATTTTGGAACGAAAAAAAAAATATAAGTATTTTTTTTTGACAAAATTTACTATAACAAACTCAAAGTTTACAGTGTTTGCTACAGGACATTCCAAAACATATATTTGCTGAGAGGCATCGTGAAAATATAATAATTAGTTGTTGTAAACTACATGTATTATTTTAGTATATCCGGTATAAACGGAAATAGAAAAAAACATGAAAAGTACCATTTTGCCCTTGTGCTCCATTGACTTGTAAGATGATTGGGTCTTATTCAAACCAAACTTAGACCATTCTCACTCCCATGATTCCATCCATTCTCACTCTTGTCTGGATCTAGATTGAACTAGACCTGATCAAGTTAAAAAGAAACATGCCTCATGAACAAATTTGTCTTTCCTGAATGTTTCTCTCTTCATCCACATAGGATATAATAAAATAATCTATTCGATGTCCAATAGCTAATTATCATGTTTTTACGATGCCCTATAAAAAAATACAGGTTCTTTATATGTCCTATAGCAAATGCCATGAATTTTGAATGTTATATAGCAAATTTGGCCCTTTTCATATGAAAATGAGTACTTCCTTCATCCTAATATATAAGATGAAACTATCACTAATACAAAATATCAAGAAAGAATTATTATCATCTTCTCGTATGAACTAATCCAATTAATATAATGTATGCAACCAGTACAGTGAGAGACTTTGAGAGTGGGAGGATTTAAAAAACAAATCAAAGAGGAGATGAAGGTGCTATTTAATTGCATGCATAAAAAAATTTGTTGTGATTTATATTTTGAGATAAATGAAATGTTAATATTAAAAAATAGATGAAAATAATTAAAGAGTAAGTAGGACAAAGTATTAAAAAAAGTGTGTATCTACCCGTCGACAGCGAGGTGTTCGTGGCGACTTCGTCAATCTCAATATATATCAACCTAGTCTTTTTAAGATATTTATATGGATAGAACATTAGTGTGTATTTACAAGAATGAGTGTGAACGGGTTGTGACCGCATGCGTAAAATTATACGTATAGTAAGTAGGACGACGTATGATGCGTGCGTCGGTCTCTGCTTGCCCTGTAGCGGTGGTTGAGATAATGGCCCACGTACCCACGTACTATACGTGCCCGGGCCCGGCCGTCCTCTGCCGCGGTCCATCACCTGCTCGATGCGACGGATTAATTAACTTTGAGCACGGCTCGGTTGGATTTCCATGCTTTATTTGGTCATATGGATGCGATACAGGTTTGTACTGCTAATGCGCGGTGTTATGGTGTTGTATCTATACCCCTTACCCACTAACAATTAATTGCTACCTCCTTTCCTAAATATTAGATGTTGGTTAGTTTAATTAGAAAATATTACAAATCATCGTCCCCACATCATTTTCATAATATTTTTAACTTACATACGTATGTCGTTTTTATACTTAACGTTTATGCATTCTACACTAAAGCATTGGGTTTCAACTAGGTCCAGTTCGAGAAACCTTTGACGAAGATTAAGTTAGCACACACAAAACAAAAAAGGTTATTAGCACATGATTGACGTTCCAAAATATAAAGAATTTTGGGTGGATATGATATTCAGATTCATAGCACTAGTCATCACATGTACCTAAAATCACTTATATTTTGGGACAGAAGAAGTAATTATTATAATCTTATAAAAATAGATTTATTTTATATTTTAAAGCAAATTTTATATAGAAAGTTATCATGCGAAATATATTGTTTAGTAATTTAAAAAATATGCTAACAAAAAATCAAGATAAAATTTGTAGTTTAATTGGAAAGGAATGGGCCAGCCACTTGTATAGAGAATAGAAGTACATAGCATTTACACAGTTGGATCTCAAGGCAAAGTAACACGGTTCAGAATGATCTAGCTATCCTACCTGTCCATGATGATGGTACGAGTAGGATGTGCTAATAATGCCAAATAACTAGTTATGTAATACTACTACATGTTCAATGATAAAGACGAGTATAATCTTTTAAACAATATAAGATTATTTAGAGATTATGTCTTTACAATAGTTCAGACGATAAAAGTTCTAACCATTAATTAAAAAAATATTCTGTTCTTTCTATTTTTTTACTCTCATGCAACCATGTTTTTATATTATAGAGGCTAAAAATCGTTGTTAAGTCGTTGTTACTTATAGCAACGATATTTTGTCTTTTCTCTTTCTTTTTCTTCCATGTCAATAAATATTCCTAATTAACATCGCTAAGAGATCACTATTAACAACCATTATACATGTCCTAAGGCTACGTTTGAGAAGTCATTTAGGCTAAGTTTATGATTCGCACATAAAAATAAGATAAGTGATTAAAATATGATTAATTAAATATATAATAATTATAAAACTTAAAATATAGACTTAATTTTTTTATAGAATTTTTAAAAAATCATATTATTTGATAACTTGAAAAGCGTGTGGTAAATGAAAAAGTTACAAAAACCGAACTCACTCAGCCTAATTAACTAACCATCTTGAGCTACTACTTCAGAAACAGACAAAGAGATCAGGTACCGTCCATTTCCAAACACATAAATTGCCCTGCAGGTGGCACGTACCACGTACGTACGTCCAAGTCCAACAGGCAACACTAATTAGTCACAACGACTACAAGGACCAATCTCATTAACACCAATATATCTCATTAACAAATTAAAGCAGGTAACATGAGGCCATCGTTGACTTGCATTAGAGCGGATCGAAACAATTCCAGTTAACGGATGGAAAGCGATGGTGCCGTAGTCATGGTAAACTACGAATTAAACAGAACGTACGCTGCCTCATCTAATCTTTCTTAGTTTAGTTCTTGCATGTCCAAGCAACTATCATTTCAAGCCGATCAAAATTCAGAACACGCGTACGGTACACTAATTAAACTACTAACCAGATTTTTACAAAAAATAGTTTGCCGATGATTTGATCGTAATGGCGCTTGATTTATATCTTTAATTTGCTGATGCACGCGGCTTGATGATGAATTAGCTTGCAACATTTCACTGCAATATGCTCCCTCTGGTAAAAATATTTAACCTTCACAGACAACATTTGATCATATTTGTTTTTAATTTGGCCATCAATTTTATATGAGGACAATTTTATAAAATCTAATAAGTTCATGATATTATGATATTATTTTTCAAGGAAAATCTATGCATACTAGTTTTTAAACACTAACCATTTAATTTCATCAAATCTTATCTGAAGGCATGTTTAATTTACTGCTAAAATCAACATTTTCAAAATTTGGCAATGCCAAAATTTTGACAAGTTTGCAATATTATCAAGTTTTGGTAGAATATTATAAATGTATTATTGCCAAAAAATTTTATACATTATCAATGTTTGATAACAAACTAAATACAGTTATATATTTATTAATTTTATCAAATAATGATATGGTTTAAAATGACACCAATCTGAACAGGTCTTAAATGTCAAATATTTTGATTGAAGATAATATTTAAATTCTCACATTGAGTTCATATCACGTAAATATCGAGCTGATTAAAAATAGAACATGAAACCAATCTTTATTTTTCGAATAAATGAATACCAAAGCAATCATGAACATCTTCCATTTGAGAGGCAAAACGTAGGTTGCGGTCCACAACTTCATACATGTGTTTGACTGCGGCCTTTCTGCGCTCTCCACAATAGCCCCTTTCTAATATTTCTTTTATCTAACTTTCTTGTCTTTTAAGCGAGTGCACTTTCTTTTAGACCTTTTTGGTTTTTCATATCCATTTGAATAAGCAGTCTAGCTCGGAAATCAAATTTTGGGAAGACTGCAAGCTCGGCACAATTGCGCAAATACCTAGAGAAAAACATCAATTTGCTAATGGCCTGATATCAGCCGACAGGCCGTTTAATTTTCCTGTTTGGAGCTCGTTCATGACATGCCCATCTCCACATTAACTGGATGTGTCAGAGTTTTAAGTATTCTTTTTCAAAAAAAATCCGGTACCTACGTGAAGATTTCTCCTAAATTACAGCTGAAAAACTTTTTTTATGAAATAGGCAAATTATATTAAATTGTCCTTTCCATTTTATAATATTGGCTGTACATAAACCTATTAATTGGTACACCATACAAACAACTATTACTATATACTATGTTCATCCAAAATATAATAAACTAGAATCGGATGATATTTTTTAGTACTGCAAAACTGAACAAAACTGAACAGAGAAGCCAGATTCGTAATACTAGAAAATATCTCATCGTATCTTAGGTTCTTAAAATTTTTAAGACAAATGAAGTATTTTTAAGGGGTAGTAAATAAAAAAAATCTACAATATCCTCATTCTTGAATTACCCAAAGGGCAAACACTTTTTTTTTGGAAAAAAAGGACAAGCATTTTGATACGCTGCATCCTAAATAAAAATTGATACTACTAACTTATAAAATGAAGTAACATCCCAAGATGCTACTAGTATTTAGAATTGGTTCTGCTTAGCTGAACCAGTAAGCATATGCCATGTTTGTTGTTGTGATAGTCAAAACACACAGGGACATATAATTAGCCTGAAATTTCAACTCAGACATGTGGAAAGCTTTTAAAAAATCTTTTATATCACCGAGGCGGAATCTGTCCAAAACCCCAAACACCTCCAAGTTCTGAATTCTTTAATTTCAAGAAAGCCCAATTTGCATGTGACCCCTTCACAAATACACTATTCTTTTCTTGAAAAGCCTTACTAGAAAATACTAAGGAAAATAAATAATTTGTTCACAACACACAAGTGGCATTTGACACTACTCCCTCCGTTTCAGAAGAAAGCAACTTTCATACATATATATGAAGACAGACTAAATAACTTTATACATAATTCTAAATAGAGATTAAACAATTTTTATACATGTTTGTGTCCAGATTTATGTACGAAAGTTGTTTTTTTAAGACAGTGAGTATCAGTCGTATGACAGAAAAGAGAGGTGTAGAAGAGAAGAAGAAGAAGCCGGCAGGCAATAAATGGGGAGAGGTGTATAAGTTGCACCCTTCAAGGCACACACAACACAACAGGTCATTTGAATGTGACCTAACTCTCCCCTCGCCCCTTCTTCAATTCGGCTCAGAGGCTGCTCCTCCTCAGTCCTGAGTCTCCTGTCCTCATCTCCATTTTGCTTTCTCCTCCTCTCTCTCCCTGGTGTGCAGTGCAAAGATTCAAGTGGTTCAAGATCGAACAGGCCAGCTGGTATGAACCCTGTTCCTGTTTCTTGCTTGCTCTGTGTAATCTCTCTGGCCATCTGGTGCTGGAGAGATTGGAGATTTGCTGCATAATCATTGGTTCTTTTTTACTACTAGTTGTTAGTTGAAGCTCCATTAATTGGGGATTCAGTGGTTCTTGTTTTGGTATTTCCTCTCACCATTTCTTAGGGTGGTTTTGGTTGATGTATTTTCTCTCAAATCCATTCCATGCCTGGAGTTCTTGATGGTTAATCCATGGTCGTTTCAGGCTTTCAGCTTCTCTTCTTCTATTTCCCCCCCCAAATTGTCTGCTGTATGGAACAGAGAGTAGTTCATTATGTTTTCTGGATGCTTTCTTGCATGCCTTTTTTTAATCAAACTGTCAGCTTCTGTTCTCTGTCCATGCTTCTTCTGGGCTTTGACCTGCAAGATTGTGGTTTTGAGCATTAAATCTGCATCCCAAAAACCATATGTTGTCCTACATGCAAGAGTGGAAATGTGAGCTCTTGTTTAATGCTGCTCGTTTGTTGCCTCTTCTCAAGAAAATGAAAATTTGTAACAATTTTGTGTTCTAGTTCTTGTTTTCTTCCATCTCTGTATTAGATAAGGAGTTTGGTAGGCACTGTCACATGATTTGGTGCCGCAATTGATTTATTCATTAGATTAGTAACCTCAGGAATCCAAGAACATTAGGGTACATTAATAAAATGCAAAGAAACAGGGGATAGAAGAGAGTAGGTTCTTTACTTTGCCCAGTTGGCATCCCATGAAGTGATGCTTGATGCTTCCTTCCATTTTGATTATCTCTTGCTGCTGTTGGTGGCAAATCATTATTATTAGTACTACCTTTTTATTTTTGGAAGAAGAAAAAGGAGGAACAAGCCAATGTGGCCTACATAATATTTGGTCTAGAAAGTTGGCATCAGTAGTGTGTAGATGCAACTGAGGAAATTAAGGCAGAAAGGAAGGGACAGGAAAAGGGGCTGAAAGGTTTGCTTGCGTATAGTGCATCTCCACACCTTAAAATTGCTGGTCAAATTGTCCTTAAAATCGTTCATATCACGCAGACGGCATATCGTTTTCGACATTGCCTTCCTTAACTCCTGTGGTAATTGGACCACAACTTTAGAACAGCTTGTTGAGATTTCTTAATCCCTGTGTTGTATGTCAACATTGCATTGATTGTAGTATTATGATGAGAAAATTGGATATTAACCCCTCCAAAGAGTGACATCCCATTGGCCTTCTGTTTATCGGATTTCTGTTTTCAGTATGTCAGTTCTTAATTAGATTTATGGACAAAAAAGTTTTTAACCAAGTAGACTTAACAGGACCAAAGGTTGAATTTGTTCACCTAAAAAATGTACAATTTGTTGAACAAACTGCACAATTCTTGAATTAGGAGATTTTAATAGTCAGGTTTGTTGTTTGGATATCATAATTTTTGAATTAGGAGAACATATTGGTTAGATTTACTGCGTGGACATCACAATTATTATTGAATTAGGACAACAAATTGGTTAGATTTGTTGTGTGGATGTCATAATTCTTGAATTAGAAGACCAAATTCGCTGTTTCTTGAACAAATTGGTTAGATTTTTTAAAAAAATTCTTGAATTAAAAAACAATTTTTTTCTTCATGAATTAGGAACAGACAGATTGATCCCCATGTTACCATGGTGGTGTCTGACTCATGGCAGTCTTATCTTTACACACTTGTTTTCCCAAGCTGCAATCATGGTGGCAAGTGCATGCCATGATGCACCTCTCATATACCACCATCTTGCATGCTGAAGAACATCATGATTTTTGTTCTTGTTGTCAGCAACTTTTGTTTTTTTCCCGAACCTTTTTTCACCCTTGCAACGCAATTCTGACTAGTAGCTTTAGTTTTCCTCTTGTCAGTAGCATGTTTAGTTGTGATAAAATTTTTTCCATCTTTGTGATCAACCAGATCATGCCTTGCGCGGTCGACCTCGCCAATGGCGAGGCAGCAGCATGCGCGGTGAAGGTCGGCACGACCGGCACCATAGGCTCGCTGATGACGAGGGAGCTGGAGGCCATCAAGGCCGCGCCGCCGCATGCCGCCGCCGCCGCCGCCGCCGCCGCCGCCGCCGTGGCGACGACGGCGGCGACACCGCGCCTGAGGCGGCAGAGCAGCCCGGTGTCCGTGCCATGCGGAGCCAGCCCGAGGAAGATCATCGCGCTGAGGAAGAGCTCGTCCAGCCTCTCCAGCAGCAGCCGCAATGGCGGTGGGCGGCGGACTGACCGCGTGAGCGCCGAGGAGGAGGCGGCGGCGAGGAGGAGCTCTACTACGCCGGTCAGCTCCCCGATGCTGCGGTCCGACGGCGGCGCGCTCGTGGACGGCCGGAGCAGCGGCAAGGCGAAGAAGAAGAAGGCGGCGTCGGCGGCGGCGGTGGCGAGGGGTTGCCGCGTCGGCGGCGTGGAGGTGGTGGACGTCAGGTGCGGCAACCCGATGAGCAGCCGGCTCAGGAGGCTGGGATTCTCCAAGCTGTCGGAGACGTTCGCTTAGCCTGAGCTGTGAGCTCTGCATGACATCATCTCGGCATGAGCTATCTCCTGTTGCAAATTGCAATCTCTAGGTTGCATTATATTGCTAGTAATTATTATTAAAATTTTCCTTGCTGGTTTCTCTCATGTATGAGTATGACCAGAGTTAATTTATGAGAAGCATTTTGCCATCAGAATGCAAGTTGTTCATTATGATGCATGATGTACTGTACTCAATTGCACAATTTTTGTGCCGACCGCCCGTCACGCGTAGCGGCTGCTGGTCCCGTGCTAGCTTATTTTTTGGTTGTGTGTAGGGGTTATCGATGTGTGGTGGTGGTGTTTGTTTTTTTTCTGGCTATTGATAATACTTTTGTGATTTTTTCATACTCTATTTAATGAAACATCACATTGTCTCTTGTATTGCTCGTTTCAAAACTGTTTAGTCCTCTTGGTTTCTTGATAGCTTTAAAATGAGCGAAACTTTAGGGTTTTTTTTTGTTCCTCTCTCTCGTCGGTTTCATCGGTTTCAGTGGTTCTGAACTTCATTCTTTAGGAAGGCCGTTTGTAGTCAACTGTCGACGCCGTTCATCCTTTAGGAAGGCCGTTTGTAGTCAACTGTCAGACACTGCTGTTTTTTGGTCCTGTTGGAAGGACAGTGATGCACCCTCCTCGTCTCAGTAGTTTTTTTCTTAGTTTTCCTTTGCAGTTTTCTTTTTACCCCGTTTAGCCCCTTGGCAATGGCCTCCGATCATTGTGTTGTATAACTTTGAAACTATGTTTTTTCTAATATATTGACATGTAATTTTTTTGCGCGTTCGTGAAAAAAAAACTTTCACACTGATAAGTTGGATCGTTGAGTGCCATCGGATCTTGATTCGACAGTCCAGACGGATGGACGGACTATTGAACCTTTTTCATGCTCCTGTCACGTTGAGGTGTTTAAAAAAAATGTAAACTCCAATTTAATTTTTCGTGATCGATTAGTTAACATGGTTGAGCGGTGAGAAAGATTCTATTTCCTCTGTCATAAAATATAAGGGATTTTAAGTGAATGTGATACATTCTAGTACTACGAATCTGGACAAACATCCTAGTTCTATGAATCTGGACAAGAAGCCAATCCAGATTCATAGTACTAGGATGTGTCACATTCACTCAAAATCTCTTATGGCTCCTTTGAATCGCGGGTATGAAAAAACAAAGGAATAGAAAAAACATAGAATTCTAATAGAAATGCAAGTGTAAAACAAATAATTACAAAACACAGGAAATACATAGAATTAACCGTTTGATTGGACTGCACAGGAATTTAAGGAGAGATAAAGACTCAAAAAAATTTTCATGAGATTTTACCTCATGTTAAATTTTCTCAAAAAATTACATGGAATGAGACATTTCATAGGAATTTCATACGATTTCGTAGGATTTATTCCTTTGATTCAAAGGGTTATATAGAAAAATTTTCTATAGGAATAAAATCCTCCAAAATTTTCATGATTTTTTTTGAATCGGTCTTGAGACGGAGGGACAAAAAAACAGATCCACGGTTGGTTTTACCTTTGGAAGGGTATGTCATCTTGGAAATACAAACTTGTTGGGAGACCATGTTTGTCTGGAACGGCATCAGCTATTTCTGGACTGTTTGTTGAATTGATGTCTGAAATAACCAGCTTAATGCATCCAAAATGAGGCTAGATTTGAGCTGTTGATGATTCAATGCAATGTCAGGAGATCACTACTATTTCCCTCACTGTTGCCTATCCTGTGAAAGAGACAAGAGGAAACGTCTTTGATTGGGTGCTGGATGATGAGCTAGTTTAATTCCCCACTTGACAGGACAACTGTGAAGTGTTTTGTAGGGAGCAAACAGGAACTTCCTCTATTTGAAGATTAAGCAATCGTTAATCATTGTAAATGTGAAAAATCAATCATTAATCAAATAATGGTGAGGGATAATCAAGGCCCAAGCCAAATGATTTGAGCTTGGGACTGAGATCTTGGCAGGAATTTGTTGGGCTTTCCAAACAGGACCTAACTGTTTCTATCTGGCTTGCTTAGGCAAGCTACTCTGCGTTCGTTCCTGAGAAACGGTTGAGCTAGTAAGCATCATGGAAACCAGAGCAGGCAATGAGTATTAATTATTATAAATTTTAGAAATAGATTTTAAAAAAAATTTAAGAAACTTTTATACATTTTTTTAAGAAATACTTTATTTTTAATAAGAAATATATCATTTAGCGGTTTGATAACTATACTGAGAGAGAACGAGATATCAGCTTAGCCCAAATGAAGATCGAAACGCAGCAAGCGAGGACTCCCTTCGTTTCATACTATAAATTGCTTTATTTTTTTACTAGTCAAACTTAGTTTGATCAAGTTTATAGAAAAATTTAGTAACATCTAAAACACTAAATTAGTTTCATTAAATCTAGCATTAAATATATTTTAACAATATAATGTTACTATATTTTGTTTTACTATAAACTTAGTCAAATTTAAAGATGTTTGATTTAAAAAATTAATGTGACTTATAATATAAAACGAAAAAAGTAGTACATTTAGCAGTACTATCATTCTAAGCAACTGAAATGGATTGACTTTTCATGGGATGCTTATCAAGAAGAGCTATTAGTGTATGGTTAACTGAATATTAACTTTTACAAACTTAAGAAATATATTTATTTAAATTTTTTAAAAATATTCATATAAAAAGTCTATAAAGAAAGTATGAGAAGCGGGCTTACGGGAAATAAAGTAGTTACCTACTCAAAACGCTGATTCAGACTCAGCCGCCAAAAATACACTTCCAAATAAAACAACAATATGATTCACATGGCAAAGCTGCCACCATATGTTTTGCAGGTGGTAGCTGCCAAAAGCTCAAAGCTGAGAGCAGAGCACACAGATTCCCTTTTCCAGGAATATATGCAGGAGGCAGTGTGCTGTTGTAGTGTTGTCCTAATATGGCACTGAGCAAGTTTATCTGTCATTTTTTTCACCTGTACATTTTACTGAACAATTTATTCAATTTGCACACATACCCTTTTGAAGCAGAGTTGCAGACCATTTTTCTTTCACATTTTTCATGTGTGTCTATTTCACATGGTAATTATAGACAGCTAATTCCAAACATGAAACGTAGCTTAATACTCCTTTTTATCCTGTCACATTCACACCAGACTATGATGGTGTTCGCAACTGATAAATATGAGAATTAAGCAACGACATATAAATCGAGAAAGTCATTAGTTCATAATTAATTAAATTTTAATTATTATAAACTTAAAAACTAAATTTATTTAATATTTTAAAGCATCTTTTTATATGTTTTTCACGAAACTCACGTACTACTCCGTGAAAGCACTTTTAGGCCGGGACTGCGGGAGTATCACCCATCATGCACTTTTATATCTCCTGCACTCTATGAATATCTCATGTCTTCCACAGAAAAAAATTAGTAGAAGATTAAGAATTAGGCGGTACACTAATCACCTAAGTTGACAGCAATCAGTTGAGTCAGGGTCACGCCCAAGTGCCAAACAGTTCGAGATTACTACGTACAACTTATCCGTTCCCTCCATACATCTCTCTCCCCAATTCTCCACCTCTCGCTGCTCCACCATCCAACGTGCGGGAAGCCATCAGCCATGGCCTCCATCCCGTGCACCATCCAGCTGAGCGCGAGGGCGTCGTCGGCGTCGGCGGCGAGGAGGTCGCCGCGGGCGGGAGGGCTGAAGGCGGCGGCGAGGCTGGGGTGGCTGCGGCCGTCGCGGCTGAGCGCGGTGGTGCCGGCGAGTGAGAGCGGGAGGGTGGGGCCGACGTGCTTCTTCAAGTTCGGGAACAAGGACGCCGAGGGCGCCGGCATCTACGGCAGCCAGGGCAGGGACGACTTCGACCGCGACGACGTCGAGCAGGTGAGCCAGCCCAGCTGCAGCTGCTGCTGCCTCTTCTTGTTCTTCCTCCTCATGTTGCCTTGGGTGTTTCTTGATTGCTCCATGGGGAATGTGCTGACGAATGACTAGGCAAACAATGCCACTGAGATGCTATCTTACCACTGCTATATTACTTGGTGATTGGTAATTTTGATCCTAATGTGAGACATAGTTGGTTGCTAGTTTGGTTTGAGGACAAATGATGCAGCATTTGATTTGAGTTGAATTAAGGCAAACACTTTGCATGTGACAGCAATGCTCCATTGCATGTCTTCCCTGTATATACTAATCTCATCGCCAGCAAAGAGGAGAAGGAAAAAAAAAACAATCACCTCACAATTTAGTGTTTGTAGTTTCATGGACAAAATGCAAGTTGTAGCTGCTGGGGGAAATTCTGAATATGCTAGTCCATCCAGATACCAATTCCTGAAGACTCTAGTTGAGTTGTGGGTTAGCACATTCAGATTGAAGAATAATAATAACACATACACCAGTTCTTGAAGACTATAGCTATGGATCAGCAAACGTTCAGATTGAAGAAAAACACATCTGAATATGGCAGATTCCAGTGACAAGGATTCAGAGAAACTTAACTTTGATAGTTTGATTCCTGAAATGAGATTCTGAATATATCTGAATCTGTCTGCTCTTGTAGTACTTCAACTACATGGGGATGCTGGCGGTGGAGGGCACGTACGACAAGATGGAGGCGCTGCTGAACCAGGACATCCACCCGGTGGACATCCTCCTCATGCTCGCCGCCTCCGAGGGCGACAAGCCCAAGCTCGAGGAGCTCCTCCGCGCCGGCGCCAAGTACGACGTCAAGGACGTCGACGGCCGGACGGCGCTCGACCGCGCCGCCGACGACACCAGGGAGTTCATCCTCGGCTTCGCCGCTACCTTGGCCGCCTGATCGATCGCTTTGCCGCCGCCTGGATGTTTTTTTTCAGCTGTAGTATATATATACTGCGTTTCTTTTCAAGTTTCTCTAAGGTTTTCTGCTGTTTGGTAGTAGAGTTTAGCCGGGAGATTCACAAGCTGTTTCCATGCAAGAGGTAGTAGCTTTCATCTGTATCTTTCACTTTCAGATCGATATGAGTTGCTGTTACAAGTATCTTTCACTGTTTCATTATGAAGTATAAAAAAGTTTGGATACAAGATACCCATAGAACTGGAAAGCTTCTGATGTTCACAAATGCAAAATCCTAACAGCAAGCAAGGCATTACTGCAATAGCAAGCAAAACTTCCATCCTTTATTGTCTCAGATTAACTGCTATGTCCATGTCGCCGTCAGTACATGCTCTATGTACTACCCTAGAATTACAAACGGCATTCGCCGAAAGATTCACTTGGGGGAACAAACAGTCTCTGACCACCGCCTCAACAACGAAATACGAGTATAAACTCTATAACCCCCCTCATGAATCCGCCAGATCATCATATTATTCCTTTCTTCTTCTATATTCATCTTGGTATATATTTCTATATGCTGTGAATGTAACTACCTACAAAACATTGGGTAAATGGCAGTTGTACTTCAACTTTGGATGTGACCGGAGCGCTTGCTGGAGTGCCGTGTCCACTGTCACACCCTCGCGGAACAGCTTGTCGTACAGGAGGCAGATGAACTGAGCCATGTACTCCTCATCATCAAAATCTTTGCTGCGTTCGCCATTTTTCTCCGCATCGCTGTCTTCCCAGTCACTTGTAGGACTAACAGGTTCCGCCTCGGACTCGGAAGCCTCATCATCGGCGATGACAAACTTCCCGTTCTCAAGGCTGCCATTTACATCCATCCCATGGTATACTATAGACTGGGAATCTGGAGGCTCCATGGACGACGAGATGACTGCTTTGGCACCAGAATCCATGAATGCCTTGACCAGGCCATGAGCAAGGCCGTACTTACCACTGCATACAATGATCCTCTCCCTCCATGCTCCAACCTGGGGAAACAACATGTATGTAATGAATCAACACTAGATAGTGCCCTAAACTCTAGATGTACATTGCAAATAGCAAATGGCATGCCAACGATTTCAGCATCACTAGATGTAGATAAACACATCTTTACTACAGCATTGGCAGCAATTAGAGTATGTCTGACATTTGGTTCTTGACTAATTTTTTCCAGTAATGTGAGGCATTGATCATTGGTCGGATTTTGGTATGGTCAATAGCTGTCCTGACTGCGACCAAATATGCTCTTTTCTATGATATCATTTTGATGAATGCACCATGAGAAAAATATGCAGGTTTGATCTTAAATTTATAGTTGACTGGAGGAATCAACTACCAGTAATGTACTATACCAGAATTTAGTAGGAAATTAGCATCCGATTTCACCAGATGTCACTTGCATGAATATTTTGTAACACGTCCTTTCTAAGCACAATTAACACACTACATAAGAATAGAATTTGAAGAGCAGTTCAATGGAAGTGCTAGCTATCCAGGCTGGCATACCATCCATCGGACATCTTCAGGTGTCATATGAGCAGCAGGCACTGTCCTCCTGAACATATAGGCACCAATTTCTTGATTATCTTCCATTACCTGCGACAAGATAGATTAGTATATGCAAAATGATTTGTCTTGGAAACATAAAGAAGGAAACAAGTTCCTACTTGTGTTTGGCGCCCTATATAGCGGTGGTGAATCCCACCAATTTCAAACGATGGCCACTCTGCAACCAACTCAGACAAACATGAAATCTTTGACAAGGAATATGCACCCTTTCTCTTACATCCATGCAACATGGCTGACAAGCTAGTTTTAACACACTGGAGAAACCTGTCTGCAAGTTCCCCTGGTTCCGCAACTACAAACACATCATTCTGCCAGCTGCGGTAGTAATTTTTGCATCACATAATCAGAACTAGAGATAAAAAGTAAACACACTGAGGCTTATTTCAGTAAAAGAAATCATGATAAAAATACCTCAATATTGAGCCAGTTGAATCGTTTTGAAGTGCCATATGTATCACGCCAACTTGAGGCATATTTTGCAACTTATCATATAGTGATTGAACATGTACAGATGGCTGCCATGACTTGAGAGGTGACGTTGGCGGAGAGGACTTTGCAGTTGGGTTGCCATCCAGGCTAAGCGGCGGAACTAGGTCAATTCGGCCAATTCTTTGGGTACCCTCTGGACTATATAGAAGTGGACTAGATGGAAAACTGCCAGTAAATAAGGGAGAAGTAATTGGAGTCGTAAGTGTGGTAGCTGCTTTTCCAAACCCAGAAGCACTGTTCATTAGAGTAAGCCTAATACCATTCTGGGAGCAGAATGTTTCAAGCGAACGGGCATGATTTACTTTCTTCCCAAAATCAGGACTATATGAAGCCTCTACCAGTAAAACCACACGCCTCCATCCTAAGGTAGGATTACTTTCACTAAAACCTGAATTAGAGGATTGAAAAATGAATCAACCAAATGTTCCTTCAAATCATTACACAAAGTGCAAACCTGGAGAAGACAAACCTGAATTTGACGGCTTGAATCTTGAAAACGACATGGATTTGGTAATTTCAGATGACTTTTCTTCCTCTTGGTATCTTGGAACTAAAAGCTCACAAACATTCTTGAAAACTTGAAAGTTTTTTTGAATGTACTCATCAGTTGCAGCTTCCAACTTAAGCCAGACAGCAGGATCAGTCTCATCTAGTTCCATACCACACCGCTCATCAACTGCCACAGTAACAAGATTCCCATTCTTTGAATATCAAAGCACATCGGTAAATATGTACTAGAAGTCATTAAACAGTATGCTATGATCGAGTTGCTGTGCTGTGGACTTCCTTGGAACTCAAATTACCTGGATTAAAGCGGAAATACTGCATTTCCGGGAGCATTGGTATCAGTGTATCCAAAGTTTCTTCAACTCTCTCTACAGAGCATGAACTTTCTATTAAAACTTGCCCTGTGTCCAGGTAGCGCCACCCACCTCTCCGACTCTAGATGCATAACACATGGAATAAATTTATATATATAAGCAATGCGATAGATGTATAGCTCACATCGAGATCACTGGAAGTGTAAACTTAATGTACCATAGAAGTTAACTTTTCAAACTAAAAACAAATATAATTCATCTTGGATCAGTCAGATGTTTCTTCTAGTAATATATGCCTTGATTTGTGGTTTCCAACAGATAGAGGTTAATATAAGCTACAGATTATATGTAGTGTATCAAATTAATAGATCCCATTCCCATATTATGTCACTTGCAAAAAAAAGAGAACTTTAATATATGAAATTGACTAAAATTTTAGCCTCTAAATTTACCATCCTGGAACAATATTGAACCAATGAAAGTTTCAGTTCCAATATACCAACATATTGTACATGCGTTCAACGTATTACAAAATTGGGAAAACAATATTTCTTTAAAATGTGAGGAATTCAGTAAATAATTGGTTTTCCAGCACATGGATTACCCATTGCTTGGAAGGCTGCCCAACACTAAACATGGGTGGAGACGGGGAGGCAAGCAGAAGCTTGGCCTCCCCCATGCCTCCAAATTTTACACTGAATTGTAGATTTAGCAAATTTTGAAAAAAAAAAACTAACACTATTGGGCCCATTCAACCAAAACTTTTTTTGCGTTTCTTGCTCTGCCACTGATACTTAATATAGTTATAACAAATAATAGTGTTAGCAAAAAAGTCGACATCTATGATGTATATTACCTTAGTTGGAACTGAACCACACCCTATTGAAACTAGACAATCTATTCTCGTATCAGGCCACAAAAGTTGTGCCTCTCTTATCGCAAAGATTGTGGGATTGTTGGCTACAATAGCTCCATCTTGCCAGCGATTTACATCTGAAGAGAAAGGAAGAAGAAAGAAGAGCTATAAGAATTAAGATGGATAACAAATCTTGAGGACTCCAACAAATAGAGGCCTACTGTTCTTGCACAAAACAATATCCACAACTAAGTTTAGGAATATTTACCATCAGAGAAATCATCCAGATAATATGGAGCTGCAGAAGATGCTCTTATGGCTTCCCATATGCGATGCTTGCAGCTACCCATGAAAGCACCACGTTTAATACCAACCGGTGCACCAGAAACAGCAGTTCCAACCGTGTTAATTGGTTTAATACCGACCGGGGCGCCAGAAACGGGTGTTCCAACTGAGCCAATTGATGGGCTTTCTGTCATGACTGATGATACTTCCACAGTGCCAGGTGGATACTGGAACATATTATGAGGTTAACAGATGGTCCAATATTCAAGAAGAGAAAAAATAACTTGTGCATCTGCACTCTTCTTCAGTTTCCTGAATAATAAGCACAAACATTGACACGGTCATGCACAGACTGTATATATGGTAAGAAAACAAACCTGGTAATTTCGGAATATAAATGGTTGGGCAGGCATGACACTGACTAAAGTAGATACAGCAAAAACCTTCGGAATGCCTTTTACAGCAGACTCTATAAGGAGGTCACCATCTTCATCAGCACACATTTCCTTTAGTAACCTCTCAAATTGATCTGCACTGTGCTGTAATGAAGACTTTGGTCACTAACTACATCGTGTCACATGGAACACCACATCAATAACAAGTTATTATGTTATTTACCTTTGATCCATGTACAACCACCCTAAAACTCTGTGATGAACTTTTAAAAAGCTGATCAATCTTCTCCTTCCATGTTGCAGCTTCATCCTTGGGGGCAGGTTCAGCAAAGACAAGTTTGCCTGGAGAAACCAACAGTTCACTTGGCAACACAATAAGAAAAATGTGGAAAGTCAAGAGCCAAAAGACACTCACCAAGTTTTGTGTATATTTCTTCACATTGATCCAGAGTCATCTGCTTGACTCCAAGAGCCATCGCAAGCATGCCACCTGTCGATGTGCCACATATGAGGTCAAACATTTCATGTATGCGTTTCCCAGTCCCTTGCTCTATCTGTTTAAGCATTTGGACAGTCGCAAGGCCTTTCATGCCACCACCATCCATTGATAGAATACGCAGACCCTTCTTTGCAACTGGTCTTCCTCTTATTGCTCGACGCAAGTTCTCATTCTCACCTAAAAAGATTGACGAGATATTCACAAACTAATCAATACATATAGTTATTGAATATTCAGGAAAATGGGTCACATGAATTAAGATTCAGTACCAAAACAAGCATACCTAGAATTGCCAAAGCACGTGCAGCTGCCTTGCTGACACTCTTCTCTTGTGAAAAAGTTAAGCGAATTAAAAGGTCGCGCAAACTTTCAGAGTGCATGAGGGTGCGACGAGTCTCCAAGCAGAAAGCCAAATTGCCAACTGCAAATAGAGATAGACGTTGCACCTAGAACAATGGAACAAATACAAGTGAGCTCACCGGTGGGTATCAAAACAACACATCAACCAGAGTCTGAATCCAGATCATCTTGCCTCAGAGTTCTTGTGTGCACAAAGTGTTTTCAGTGACTTCAGAACGTCTTTCGTCAACATCTTTTGAGCAACATGATCAGAAACAAAAGTTAAGGTGACTACAACTTGCAATACTGATACTAATTCTTCTTCATCAAATGATTTCAGTACAGCTTCAATAGGCTTCATGATATCACACTTAATAAGTAGCATAGCTGATGAAATATCTGATCCCAGTGATGAAAGAGCAAGGCATGCTTGCTCAACCTGCAAAAGTAACTTCTAAATTAAAAGAAGAAGGAACTGTGTTGTGCTTGAAATGAGCATTTTATCTCCACAGAACTTTGAGCACAATGAATTAGGGAGATTGAATATGTACCACATGACGATTATCGCTGCTTATCATGCTTATAAGCTGCCTGACAGCATTTTCTTCTTTGCTAATTGCGACTTGGTTGCTACGATCTTCCATTATTTTGGCCAAAGCAGAGGCTAGCAAAGGATGATGACAGGAAGAGAACCGGAAAACAAGTGAAAAGAAGGCACTAAGTTTGTGCCTGGCCGCGACGAAGTAGGAATTATTTTCAGTCTGAAATTAAAACCAAAAAACACACTTATCAAAAGGATTGCTAGTAGTGAAACAACCTAGCTAACAGGATAATAATGCAGGATAGTTTACTAACCTCAATTTGTACAGTGACAGATTTAAGACTTTCCAGTGCTTCGATTCTAATATTTGCAAGTGTGAGATGTCTAAGGTTATGCAGTGGCAAAATTTCTGGGAGAAACTCTAGAGGATTTCCAAACAAGCGCAATACACGCAACTTAGGCATTGACCTGTTTGGAACCAAGAATGAATAATTAGCTTAATAGCACTAACAGGAAGAAACCATCAATACAAAAATGCCTCTTTAAGGCAATTGAATAACCTGAAATCCAATAATGGGCGGACAAGCTTATTATGTTCCAATGATAATTCCTCCAGCAAAACACATTGTCGCAGTTCTGCTGCTTGGTCAAAGGGAAATAAGATCTTAGATTGGTGCATGGGCAGTTGATATAACATAAACTTGAAAGGCAGGCATGATCACTAACCAGGTACGGAAACTAGCATGTTGCTGTCGACTGTCAGCACTATCAATTTCTTCAAATCACCAACTTCAGGTGGCAAAACTGACAATTTGTTGTTGTCAAGATGTAGCTTCTCAAGAAGTGCAAGGCGAGTTAATTCAACTGGAAGCATCTGCCAAGTTTTGTATAGCATTTCATGGTTAGATCATTACAGCATAACATGTCCATCACTAAGTTTTCGTGGCAACAGATTTAGGGGACAAATAAACAAAAAACACACTTATTAGGTGATTGCTGCATATGTCAAGCATATCCATCTTTTCACAACTAAACCAGGACGTATTATACAGACCAGTACAAATCAAGAAATCAAACAAACTCTACGAAACCAAACACGATTTCATGAAAATAGGCCACCAAGGAGGTCTGACAAGAGAACAACATTTGCACAGTGCCACAGAGCAAGCATTTCTAAGAAATCTTCAGTGGTCGTAGTATGCACAATGTGTGGTCAAACCTGATCAGAATCTCTATAGCTAAAAGTAAAGGAATGTGAAGCAACCAAAACATATGCCTAAGTCTCCTTTATACACATCCAATCAAATCCTCTTAACAAAAAACGACAACACTACAATGCCACATCCTAGATCAGTACAGCATCGGGCAATCACAGTGGTAACATAATTCTACGTTGATCAGGCATGTGGTAAAACAATAGGCAGTACGGAATGGAAGGTTTTCGCGCGGATCAGAGGGGAAAATGGACTCACCAACAAGCCGCAGTTGCAGAGGCTGAGCACGGCGACGGAGCGCCAGTGGTCGGCGAGCACGGGGACGCCCGTGGCCGCGGCCCCGTCGACGGCCGGCGCGGGCGCGAGGTTGGATCTGATGAGCCGCGAGAGCACCCCGGCGCCGTCGCCGCTCCCGACCGCGGACCCCGCGGCCCGCGCCACGCGCACCGACCGCAGCGCCTCCCGCCTCCTGACCACCCGCATCTCCACCGCCACCGCAACCGCATCGTCGTCGTCGTCCTCCCCTCTCGGGGACAGATCGACGCAGACGACGTCGTGCGGCGGCGGGAGCGCGACCATGAGCTGGGACTGGAGCCGCAGCGCGACCTGGTCCTCGTCGTCGCCCGCCGACCAGTCGAGCTCGATCCGGAACCCGAACTCGCCGTTGCTGCTCCTCGCCGTCGGCGAAGACGAGGACGTCGTCGTCGGCGTGGAGCCTGCGCTAGATGGCGTAGGAGGGGAGCCCGGCTGTTGCGGCGGCTGCTGCTGCTGCTGCTGGTGATGGTGGTGGTGATGGTTGTGAGGTCCATCCGCGAGGTCCCCGTAGTCGAGGGTGAGGTGGAAGATCTCGGAGCTGCGCTTCCAGCCCAGGCCCCACGACGCCATGGCGGGCGCCCCGCATCAAATGGCGAGGGGGGCTAGGGCTTGGAGGCGAGGACGATGCGAGGAGGAGGAGGAGGAGGAAGAAGAAGAAGAAGAAGACGAGGTGAGGAGGAGGAGACGCGAGGCGGAAGGAAGGAAGCGGAGGCGGAGGGGGAGAGGCGTTGTGGCGTTCGTTCGGTTCGGTTTGGTTTGGTCCCGGTGGAATTTCATTTCTCGCGTTGTGTTTTTTTTCCTTTTTTTTTTTTGGGTGTTTTGCCTTCCGAGATCCACTACCAACAGTACGGGGGTCTACGGACTACGGCGTCTCCTGCACGAAATTTTGGCGAGGGTTTTCTAGAAGTGTGCACTGTGTCAGCGCACGAGGTTGAGTGGTACTAGTACTACTCTGTAGCTGTACTATGCAGGTGGAGTCTTTATACTCTCTTCGTCCCATTAAAAATTAATTTAATATCAAATATAATATATCTTAATACTACGTCCTAACGAATAGTGTTTAAATTTGTAGTATCAGGATATGTCACATTTGATAGATTGATTTTTTTATGAACGGAAGGAGTAGTGCGTATATTTAATTTAAAACCTTTTTAAATTAACCAAATTATATTAAAGTATATACGTGCATTTTTTATTGGTAAATATTCTTTTTTAAATTATGGCGAGTATCATTGCCAATGTGGTTAGTCACCCAAACTAAATAGGAGATGGCTAGTGGCGAAGGACCCGTTATGACGAGGCATGACGCGCACAAGCACTCTCACCTCGGGCAACACCCCTTACGTGCACTTATGCTAGAAATCAGAGAGGGCAATGGCTCTGATTGCTACTACGACGATGGAATAAAAAAGGGCCTTTAATTTTTTATGGACCAGACTAATTGACTAACATTAAGTCTGACCACTTGACTAGTCGACTGTCCTGGCTAAGCAAAGCGAATCAGGAGCAAGTCTAGACCTATACCGCTTAAGAAGCGAGTGCGACCCCTAGACAGAACTTGGCGTGGTTGCGCCTGCACAGATGGCGTTGCCCTCGTACAAACGATAAGAGGCGTGGGGGCGTCATTGTGTCAATGGCGAGATTCAATGCCTGGGATGCGATTGTTGCGTGTGGAGGCAGCTAGCCGGATGCGTACCTATGACACAGTGAGTTGGAGTTTGAATAGCTAAAGGCCTATAACTAAGCTAGTGATCGGGGATTGATGATTGTTGATTTACGAAGATGAACAAACTTAGAATGAAAAAAGTGCTGGTATTGCAAAGTGGTAGATATTGGGTATTAATAATAAGATTACATGGTAAAATTATGATCTTGATTACTCTGTATGGTACAAATCCAATTATACCATTAAGATTTCTTGGTTCTTTTTTTTAGATTTGAGGAGCTATTCGTTGTAGTTGTCTTTACGATTCACTTCAATATCCCGCAACATTCTTATTTTTTTCATCCTCCGTCACCGTGTGGCAAAGGGTTATAGAAGCTAACATAGGAAGTTTCACCTAGACTCTAATAATTTTTTAAGGTCCAACACTAACTTTAGTGTTAGAAGAATGAAATTGGATTTTAATTTAACTAATGTTAAGTGGAGACTACCTTATTTACTATTAGTGTTGAAAGAGTTTGCGGGGAAAAAAACTATTAATTCTGCTTAGCCCCAATAAGCTTAATATTTTATTTATCCAATATTTCAACCCATTTATTTCTTGTTGCTAAAACATCATTAAAATGTAATCATCTTGCTCATAATGTCAAGACATGCATATTGTTCATGATGTGAATTTTCTAATCATGCAGATCTAAAATGGGTTAAAGCTCCTATTCCAAATTAGGAAAATTCACATCGTAGAGACTGTTTTCTCGCCAAACAACAACATCCTTGTTTAAAGATTTAGTTAAATGGTGAATATTTATTATTAAATTTTTAAATACTTTTTATAATAAAGGAAAGAGTTGAGACTTTTTGCCGTTGCAAAGACATGGCAATTGAGGGCAACACACACCAAGTTACACCAAGTTATGCTGATTTGGTAAAAAAAATATATAGTCTATTTGATTGGATGCGCTTTTAATGAGGGATGGAGCTATTAAACTTGTAAAAAAGAATAAGAACAAATCAAATTTCTATGTTTATTGTAGTACCACATACTTGCTCTTGACTAAACTTCTAATACTCGGTGCTTATAAAGGATTGGTTCTCTCATGCTCGCAACCCGTAAAAGTGTCTTTATATGTGACTATTTAAATTTGGATAAAATTTAAGATGTGCAGCAGAGTAATTCGTATACATTCAAGCAAAATTTCAACTCGCGAGGCGTGACAGAGCCCACGAACACAAGTCACAAACTCCCAACGCCTCTCTCGCCCTGCCCCGGCTGGTTCGCACGGCCACCAAACGCATCGCCACCACAGCCCCACTCCGGCGATCTCCGCCGCCCGACCCGACTATCCGCCGACGCCGTCCTGTCCGGTAAGCTCTACCGCCCGCTTCTTCTTCCTCCTCGCCGATCGTTCTACCCCTTCCCCGCCCCAATCTTCATCAGCGCCCCAGATCCGCGCGCCTTCGCCGCCCCAGCCCAACGCCCGCGCCACCACCCCGCTTACACCACGGTCCTCCTCCTGCTCCATCCTATTTGCTACTACTAGGCGACCACCTTCCCCCCCAACCCTAGCCTCGCCCACTGCTCGTCAGAAACCGCGCGGCCGGCGCCGCCGCTGCCCACCTAGCCCCCCCCCCCCCCCCCCCCCCCCCCCCGAACCCTACCCCCAGAATCCTAACTCGGACGGGTGGAGCTTCACGGATTAGCAAATGCCCTGGAAGAAATGGGAGGTTTTATGTTGGGTGTGCCAATTGCACATGGTTGCAGTGAGATCGATCTGGTTATCCGCTCCCACAATTTAATCTGTTATACTATTTCTTTTGTTCCACAATTCAAAGCCTTCTGTTAAGCACCGAGTTTTACTGTAGTAGTACAAATTTTGCGTAAATGCATCACTTGATCTAGGTATGAAGTTCAGTAGGTTCAACTGATTGCCAGATCTCCAGCATTAATCCTCTTCCTCAAACTCAGTTTTGCAAAACAGAATGGATAAATAAATTCCTTTTACTAAACTGTGATTTTGTGTTGATTAAGACGATTCATTACTGCTTGTTTGTTCAGGAATGGAGAAGTACCAGAGCAACGCTCTGTTTGCACCTTTCAGAGATGCTCCATTTGCTCTCCGCGGTAAATAACTCTTGCATGAATATGTCTATATGCTGTGCCTTCTGGTTTGCCTTTGATTTATCAATCAATAATACCGGCATCCACCCTATTGTTCATAGGGTGCATACAATCATCTTCGCTGGTAGCCAAGTATATTCTTGTCAATTTGTCATGTACCTTATGCAATGCAGTAATTGACTTGTAGCTGACGTAGGACACAAATTTCTTGCAACTACACTAGAGTAAGTTGTCATTGGTTAACAACGAGACATGGTTTTCACTGTTTTTAGGTTAGTCTCTTATTTTTATTGAACTGGGCGCTAGTGTATAATTTGATGTACAGTTTCATGGAGACATGTTTTGCAACAGCTTTAAACAACTCAATAAATGCCCTCACCTTTTTTCATCGTTTTCAGGTGCCCTTGGTAGCTCAAACTCATCCTTCAACAACATGAATCATCTGAGACAATCCTCAAGTTCTGGACAAGCTAGGAGCTATACATCTTCACCCCTAGGAGCTCTGAGAACAAAGATGTCCCCATCTGGAAACCGACTCCTGCACACAAGTCGTCCCCTATCGGCTCCTGTTGCAAACCGCCCGCTGTCACCCCATCTCCCTTTGAAGAAGCCGCAGCTGAGTGCTACGTTCTCAATCTCACACCGTATTTTTGGTGCTGCCCTGGGAGCTGCCATTATATCCATTCCTCTTGCCACCAAATTCAGCCTCATGTTTGATGTCTGAGAGCGAAATGTAGCTTTCATTAGCTGAGTTTCCTTGCAAGGAATAACTTTATTTCGTGCTTGTGGACATATATATGAGTAATAAGCCAAACCATCCAACGCTCCGTGTAAAAAGATTTCAATTTTGAATGCTCTCTTTTTCCTATGAATCAGGGTGTACTACTTTTATACAACTACTGTTTTCTCTGCTGTTTATGCCTGCTGCCTTGTACAATTCCATGATTCGCTTTTGCCCTGGTAAGAATGGCACGGGTACAGTTTATTTACTTTGTGTAGACATGTGAGTGTGACAAGACATAAGAGTTTCGTTCAAATAGATCCACATATGCTCGATGAATAATTTTGCGTTGCCCTTTGCAAGCACAAGTACAGCGACTGAAATATTATCATTCGTTTGAACATTTATTTTGAAACCTCGTTGGTTATCATTTCTGAAGAGGTGCAATGCAGAACTGCAGGTGCAAGCTGCAAACTATAGAGCAGAATCATTTAAAAGCTCTTTTACTATTCGATAGGAGAATGAATATGAAGTCATTACTCGTAACTATATATGTAGTGTGCATCTCATACAGGAGACTAGCACTCTACCAGACAACACACAATGTGCGAGAATTCAGTAGTACAGTATACAGTCAGTGCGTCTGATGGTATCTGCAATTCTGCATCGCTCCGAATACCAATCTGTCATCACGAGACAAAATTCAGCTGCTTACAAAAAATTGGATTTATATATCATAGAACATAATAAAAATGGAATAGACATGGAGAAAGATCACCTTAGTCAGCACTGGAAAACGATGTCCTATCTATTGGAGAAAAAATGGCTTCTGGTGAAACGTGAAAACATCAGAAAATAATCAGAGCACTCTCCATTTTTTTTAAAATTGCTACTTCCCAGTTTTTGATTGGCTCATTTCCCTCTTTGAGCAGATTGCTGACAATCTGGTGTCTTGTATATCCAGGTAAATGATGATATGTGACAGAAGCCGGATCAGTGAATGTGAAGTTTTCAGAAACTCCTAATTCCTACCTATGAAGTACCAACAATGATATCCCACAAAATGCCTATGCATAACTTAACCTAGAGTAACCTTGTTATACAGGTGTTGCTAACTTCCAAGATCATGTGAAATCATCTGGATAGTTCTGCCATTTATCCGAACGTATGGCACATGAGAAATTTTCGGCCATTCATCTCCATCTGTTTTCTGACATTGTTTCTCCAGTACGTCAGAACCTCCTGAGACATGGAATTCTTTTAGGTTATCTGGCAAGCCATTCAGCGGCAGTGACTGGAGCTTGCAGCAATCGTTCAGAACGACCTTCTTCAGGTTAAGCATATTATTCAGTTTAGAAGGAAGGCGTAAGAGATTGTGACATGAAGCAAACTGGATCTCCTGTAGGGACTGTAGTTGCTGGAGCCATTCCTCATCTTCCGTGGTGAACTCGGAAAGATCAAAGGCACAAAACTTCATAGTTCGAATTGAACAAAGATTGTTCAGCATATGGTAGTATCTGTAACACATGAATCTGCCGTCGATAACAAGATGGATGAGTGACTGAAGACCCCCCATCAGAGAATATCTCTCCACTAGTGATGTTTGTTCATATATGTTCTGAGTGACATCAAAGCAGCCCTGTACTTCTAGCTTCTTCAGTTTGGTAAAGTACTGCATGCCCCCTTCAAAATGTACATCCAAACAGCTTTCCAGCTGCAAGTGCTCCAGTAATGTCAAGGAATGGCACGGGATTAGTAATGTGGCAGAGCAGTCCTGTATGCTCAATTTGGTGAGGGACGTCAGTCTTTGCAAATAAGCATGCAGCATACTGATATACGATGTGCATGATGAAAGCTGAAGCTCTTTGACTGATGAACTCAAAGTTTCAATCGGCAATACACTTAATTTGCTGCAGGCGTATATACCAAGTTTCCGTAGGTGTGGAATGAGCAGTTTATATTCTGCCTCGGACCATTGCTCCCAGCTAAATAATTCTGAGAAGTGCAGCTCCTCTAAATATGGAAAGATCACATCATTGGTTCCATAGACTTGATCATTGATATGAGTTATAGAGGATAGACCGAAAAGAGAGAGAGTCTTGAGACATGGGAGCTCTCCCAATGGTGGCAGAACACTCAACCATCGGCAGTTAATTATGTTAACATCAACGAGGTCTGTGAGACGCTGCACCCAGTAAGGAAAATCAGTTCCCATATAGTTCAAAATTTTCAACCTTTTCAACTGGAAGTGAGGGTGTAGGCCATCGAGAATATCCTTGTTTAACTGAGAGGTAGACCTACTTTCAGGTACCTGGTACACCCATTTCAATTGTAGATAGTCGAGGGACTTTTTCTCCACCAGCTTTGCATCTGTAGCCTCTTGCCAACTTGAGACTTTCTCAAGATTTGTAATGCACAATTTCCTCAGGTCTTTCATGTCCCTTAACTCATTTATCTTGTAACCATCCTCCAACCTAACTCTGAATTCCTGTAACTCCTGAAGTTTTGTCAGCTGGCCTACAGCATAAATCAGTGCGGTGGTTTGTGAATCAGCATATAAATGCCTTAGATTGATCAAATTGTTCATGTTCTTTGGCAGCTTGTCAATTATACAACCCCGCAGATCAAGTACCTGGAGATGGTATAGATTACCAAATGCCTCCGGGAGATCTTTGATACCAGTAAAAGAGAGATCAAGATATCGAAGATGTGACAACTTGCTGAGAACATATGAAGCCTGACTGATATTACCCATGCAAATGTAAGACAAATCCAGTACACGTAGACTAGTTGACTTTCTCACTATGCTACCAAGAGTGCCATAATTTTTGTCAAACCTGTGATGACCAAAAAACATCAGAGTTTGTAATCTTTTATGATCATAATGACCCCATTGAAGATCGAAATTATCATTATCAACAGAAATATGATTAGCAAATTGTGGAAGAACCTTGGAATTCCTGTGAAAGACATAATATTCATTGGAAGAAACAGCAGCTGAGAACTCTCTTATTAAATCATGCATGACGTAACGGCCTTGCCAGACTGTTGGTTGCAAGAAGGACCTATCAACTAGTTCATCAAACCAAATTTTCGCAACATTCTCTGGAAGGATATCCCCTCTATTACTAGACTGAATGAACCCATGTGCCACCCACATCTGAACCACTCTTTCCTTTTCAAAGACATAGTTCCTTGGAAATATTGAGCAGAACAGAAGACACTGCCTTAACGCTGCATTTAGGCAGCCAATTCCTAGGACCGGCAGAACGTTTATTCCCAAATCATAATCAGCAATATTCCACCAATCACTTCTCAGGACATTTTCCCAATATCCCATATTTCTATTGGTCCTTAATAGTGGTGCAACTGTCTTGGCTGCCAACGGCAGCCCATGGAGCTTATCGGCTATTTTCTCACATATTGATTCAAAGAGGTGTACTTCATAATGATAATAGAAGCAGTCATCAAACACAAGGTGCTTAAAAAGATACCTGAAGTCAGTCTGTCCTAGGGTATTCAAAGTTATTGGACCCATTGTCCCTACCAAATTCGCTATGCTGTACTTCTGGGTTGTCACCAAAACCATACTTTGAGGTTCACTGCAGCATAGGATGCTTCGTAGCTGACTCCATACAATGATTATGTCATCACTTACACCATCAAGTACAAGCAAAAGTCTCTTAGACCTTATGATATCAATAAGTTTGTGCTGAAGACTATCCAAATCAAGTGCAGCATCAGTTAGTCCACTCCATGGTTCCAAAGACATGATGATCCTTTGTATAATTTGTTTCCCACTTATGTTGTCTGACACATAGACCCATGCTCTTAGATCAAAGCACATTTTTACCCTCTTATTGTTGAAGACAGCTTGAGCCACAGTTGTTTTGCCCACTCCATTAATGCCAACTATGGGAAGGATGCCAAGGTTTCGAGATGAACCACTAGTTTCATGTACATCAGAACTAGTATAATCTAATCTTTCAGTCTGTCCCTTCTGATTAGGTTCGTATTCTCTAATTTCTATACAATCTTTGCTAGGATCTGCTTCTTCAATTTTGATTCCCTTCTTGCTTGGTTCTAATTCTTCAAGTTTAGCCTTATCACTCGATTTACTAGATTCAGCAGTTCCAGCAAGGAAAATCTTCTTTAATTTATCAAAAAGTGTTCCCCTTTGACCAAATTCTGGTTGATCATCAGGTCGTGCATGCTCACTAGTTCTTGGCAAGTGGTAGCGGTAACCCAATATGATGTCCAATATCAGGCTAATTTCTTCATCCCGTCCAATTACTTTGGTGTCACCAAGTAAAGAGCTGGTCTCACTATGCAAGCTATGGCCAATCCTTCCCACTGTATCATCATCATTTAGCTTGACCAATTCAATGAAAGAATCAACTCTCGCCGATACATTTTCAAGTCTTCTTACAGCATGCTTCAGCTTCTTCAATTCACTATCAGAAAAGACCAAAGCCTTTAAAGTTTTGATGGTAGAGTACGCCTTTGCACTGACCTTGCTCTTGCTTTCGACCTGATCTTTGATTGCCTTGGCTTCAAAATCATCAACCACATCTCCTGCATGGGAAACAGCATCCTTCAACTGATGCAACCATGTGGAAAGGGCACTGCTTTCAGTTGATCTCCGCTCCGCTGCCTCAATCACTGTCTCAATGCGAGGAAGCGCAACCTCCAAGTCGTTGAGCATTTTTTCAGTGTCCTTGTGCAGACTAAAATTATCATGGAGGAGGGAGCGTACTCTGGACAAGATATTGGCAATCACTGCCTTTGCAATCCATCCTCCAACTACTAGTCCTAGTCCTGCCATCCTAATCTATGTAGAAGAGCAAAGACGTAAGAATAGAGGAGAATATGCATGACCAAAGCACAAATTTAGTGGACATCCACACATATGGGCATATGGAGTAGAAATATTGAACTGACCTTCTCTTTTGCCAAGGGAAAGGTTGCGGAGATCCTTCTAAGCTATGCTCAGTTTGCAAATCCAATTCCCTGCAACAATTAAGAGCAAGGCAGACTGTGCAACTGTGAAAACGTATGATGTAGACGACAATAGTTGGAGGGTTGGACTGTTGGAGGTAGTGACGGGGAAATTGTGTTTTTGGTATATGGCAACCACCACTAGAACATAAGATAAGATCACTTGGGTGACATAAGTCCAAGTCGCTTGACCCGATGTAACTAATGGTGTCTTGACTAGAAACTTCACATGAGCTTCCATCCAAAACAAAAGCGTGTGCTATTAGATGTTCATTTTCTTATACAAGTTTGGGGGTATATATTCCATACCTTGGTATGAAACAAGGAAATTTCCAAATTGTAGTCACGCACTCGAATAAACGTATACCATGAATTATGATAATCCATTCTCTTTTCTTGGAGTTCTATCACCTCACCCGTGTGTGAACTGTGAATTACACCACAAAGATAACGACAGAAATTCGTGGATCACATGAGCAACTTTTCTTCAGATACAAGCAATTCCCAGATCTGGACAACCAGCGAACGTGTGCCGAAAATTTAGAGAGCAAAAGAGTTGACTCACTTGGGGCGCTAGGTGAGACGGCTCTTCCTCCATTTCCTGTGTACTGTTGACTCCATGGCGTCACGCCAAACCATCCAACGCTCCGTGTAAAAAGATTTCAATTTTGAATTATCTGCTTTCCCATTGAAGAAATTGCTATGTTTGTATTACTAATATTCTCTCTGATATTTATTACTGCTGGCTCGTACAGTTCCATTATTCACCTTCGACCTGGTAAGAATGTCACGGCTACTATTTATTTACAGTGTGGACGTATGCTTGATGAATTTCAGAATTTGAGTGAACTTGGGTTTTATCACAAATTTATCTAGGTATGCTTGATGAATTCATTATCTTGAACAAATAGGCTTGATGAGACCAATTTTGCTTTGCCCGTTGCAACAATTGCAAGCACAAGTACATCCTCTGAAATCTCATATATTGAACTACACATTTATGAAATTATTTTGAAGCCTCGCTAGTTAGCATCTGTGAAAAGGTGCGGTGCAGATGAAAGCTGGAATATATGACTGCATCCGCACGAAGGATCTAGGTAACACCACGGAGCAGAATTATATAAAATTCTTTTTTTTGCGAGGGGAACGGATATAAAATAAAATTCACAGTTGGTTTATTTGCCTAAAATAACTTAACGACAATTTCATTAATCAAAAGGATTTAGTATGACTAATTAATTTAATTATGCTGTTGGATTTGTTTTGTTTCTTAATTGGGGCTTAATTGCTTTCATTGTATTTTGGAAGTAGAGCTCCAATTCCTGTTTAATTCCTAATTTCTTCTAAATATTCCAAATTTGATCTTTTCTATTTTCTTTCCTTCCATTTCTCTCTTTCCTTTTTCCACTTTACCCTCCTCTTTTCTCTTTGTTCCTTCCTCAAACTCTGGTAACGGCTCCTATCCCACAAAACATTTCAATAAAGAAGTTTAAAAAACAAAACTACGCTATGAGAAACACCTCACATCCGCCCATGACCGTGGACACGGCTGTTTAAACAGTTTTATTAAACTCTGCAGAGGTTGCACGTTTTACCCACACGTCGTGAACTTCTCACATTACCGAACACATGTGGATCAGACACGGCCGACCAAGGAGAGCTCACTATAAGGCTTTTCCGTAACCAATCCATAAATGTCCCGTGTCATACAGATGGGCCGAATCTCTCCACCAAGCATCAGGCCAGTCTCAGGCCCTCATCTACTCAGGCCCCACCGTATGGACCCTACGACACATCCCCACTGCAGGAGATTGCCGTAAACTTCACCATACCGGTGCTTCTTACCTGCCAACATGCCAGACACCTACGCTTTAGCTACTTACTCAACCAGGGGCATCCCATTCTACCCGTGTGGTCGCACTGTCTTATGTTTGGATGAATTTCCCAAAGGAATCGGTCCTTATGGATGATGCGTAGCCAAACCACCCAGGTACTAACTCCCGCACCATCAAGTTTTAGAAATCATTTTTTCCATCTTAAAACCATACCGACATCTCGCCGGGTTTTTAAATAACAACGCAAAAATTACCCTTTAGGAGGGCGTTGCAGGACTTAGATGTAAATTTTTCCGAAAAGCTTGTTAACTTTATGATTTTGCAATTTAAAAATATATCATATGAAGTCGGATGAAGTCAAACTTTATATCAAAATTGTAGAGCTCGAGGAGATCTATAACTTTGCAGTTAATAACTTTTCTATTTAAGATTGTTTGGGTGTACAAATTTTTGTTACAAAATCTAAAACCTATTTTAACAAACTCTCAGATCTATATTTCAAACGACATCGGATGGACACAAACTTCACATAAAATTTATAGATCGCTATGAGATCTACAACTTTGTTTTTTTATCACTTTTTCATTTAAGAGTGTTGAATAAGCATTACTAAGTTTAGCAATTAAAACCGGCGAAAAGGGTCTGAATCTACACTCCTTTAAAAAGACTCGGTGATGGTAGTGAATCTGTCACTCCATTTACTCCAATTATTATTTTTACATATTACCCCTTAAAATTTTTAATATTGCAAAGCTACTAAATATAATGGTAGCCACATATAAAATTAAATTAAGATGAGTTTAACGTATTCTCGATAGCAAAAGGTTGGTCAACATATTTCATGAAAAATATGCTTTAATTTGTTTAGGAAATATTATAATACTTTACTTTTTATCTGTAGCAAAGCAAGGACATTTAGCTAGTACAAACAAAAAAAATTATATTTAGACCCCTTCTCGCTTTATGGAAAGGCGATTATTAGAAAACGCCCTCCTAAAGGCGTGGTGCATCTGGATTTGTAAATTTTCGAAACAAATTTTTTTTAAAATATTTTAATTAAAAAATGTAAAATTTTTTAAAAAAGGCAACTTCTTTCTATGCCGCACGAGCGCACAGACCTTTTTTTATTTTTTTATTTATTTTTTAAAAGATTTATAAAAATAAATTACCATTTCAAAATTTTGCAAAAAATATACTCCTCGTGTCCTACCGTAGGGTGGGGCATATTAATCGTGCTACGGTAGGATAATCTATGTGACGTGGCACCCACGAGAGGGGTGCACCATGACAATTTTGTAGACACCATGCCGATTTTCCCATTTTGCAGGTGACTCCCTCTCGTCTGCAAAATTGCCGCAACGCGTCCCTCCTACGGGGTAGATTGTCCTACCATAGGGTGATTTATATGTCCCGCCCTACGATAGGGTAGAAGGAGTATATTTATGTAAAACTTTGAAATAAGAATTTATTTTTTAAATATTTTTAAAAATCTCTACTATTATGAAAATTGAAGTTGTTTCCACCGGAATTTTGGTACGTCATCCATGTTTGAGTTGGTTATATGTCGTCCATATGCAATTCGATGTAGAATAATTATTATTGAAAGGGTCAATTAGGCCTAGAGGGAGGGTGAATAGGCTAATTTAAAATTTAAGTAAAAGCGGAAGCAGACCTTTTTCGAAAATTCCGAAAATGGTTTTTTGGAATTTTGAAAATTCCAAAAATTACAGACAAAACGCAAATGTAAAGAAATGCTAGATCTAGCTGCCTACAACAAAGAGAAACTAGCACAAACAGCAACTAAACTTATAGTGGCACAAACAAGTAAAGCTAGAAGAGGGAGAAAGAGGTTTCATCGAAGATCTTGCACAGTGAGATGTTCCCGAAGTTCGAATCCTTGAGGGGATTCTAGTCTCTGTTGAGGAGCTCACAAAGAGCCGAGTCTTTGCTAACCCTTTCCTCAAGAGGTTGCATAAAGCACTCCTCCTTCCACTAGTGGCATCACTTCCCTTTGGAAGGTGAGATCCGACCTTCACAAACTTCTCCCGACTAACCACAAGTAGATCGGTGGCTCAAGAGTGACACCTAACAGTCTAAGAGTCCTCAACCTCCAAGAGTAACCAATGATGCAAAGATCTCTTGGGAAGTGAAATAAGTGCTCACAAATTGTGGCGCACCAAACTATACTAGTTCAAGAACAAGAACCGACATAGGCTGAAGGTGACATTATTATCTGTGATAACAGTACCAGTCCCAGGATACACAAGCTGGTACTCACAGAATAATTGGAAAAATCAGAAATAACAAAGCTTTATTATAACCTTAAGGGAGGTCTTATACATACTACCGTCATGGACATACCCCAGACTGGTAGAAACATAGACAGGTAGAAATGACAAAGGCGGAAGCATAGAGAACAGCGGCGGAAAGCATAGAGTAAAAGACACAAAGAGGAAAACAGCAAACATAATCCACAGGCTACGTTTGGGAACTAGGCCTGAAACCCCGAGAAATCGTACTCAACTTGTGTGACATCCTGACCCAATTGGGATTTGGCCTGTGTGGCCCATGAGAGCTGTGTACACATGTTTAGTACCACATTGCTAGTTTAGCAAGAGTGCAACCAATTTATAAGGCCTCTTCCCTCCAACCATATCACTCACGGGTTAACCCTTTTACACGAAGCGAGGACGAAAGTGTAAGTGGGGTGGTATGTGTAAGTGGGCCCGCCCGTCGGATGGGTTGGCTGCGCGGTTCTGGAGGGAGGGCTGTTACAAATGGTATCAGAGCCGACCCTCGTGGTTGCGCGTACGGGTCAGTGTGCGGGCATATGGCACATGTCACATGTGGGCACTGTGTGAGGCACATGGTATGACATATGGCACCGGCACTGGACGTACGGACGTGCGCTAAGAGGGGTTGTGTTCCTGGGCATTTGCCTATATGCCTGTGTGGCTATGTGGGTGAGTTGGACCAACAGGGACGTCGGGTCCTTTGAGAGGGTGTATGTGACATCCTGGCCCAATTGGGATTTGGCCTGTGTGGCCCATGAGAGCTATGTGCACATGTTTAGTACCATCTTGCTAATTTAGCAAGAGTGGAACCAACTTATAAGGCCTCTTCCCTCCAACCATATCACTCACGGGTTAACCCTTTTACACGAAGCGAGGACGAAAGTGTAAGTGGGCCCGCCCGTCAGATGGGCTGGCTGCGCGGTTCTAGAGGAGGACGAAAGTGTAAGTGGGTCCGCCCGTTGGATGGGCTGGTTGCGCGGTTCTGGAGGGAGGGCTGCTCCTGAAAAGGGTGAGTACTCAGTGTGGCTATAAACAAGAAGGAGAAAGGTTACTTTCGAAGAACAAGATTTTAAATTAATTTATTTTCAAAACACTATAAATAAGCAAGGGTGAGTACTCAGTGTACTCAGCAAGCCGGGGAAAATATGACATGCAAGGCTATAAACAAGAAGGAGAAAGGTTACTTTCGAAGAACAATGTTTTAAATTAATTTATTTTCAAAACACTAGTAGTTTAAATTTTAGTTCGGAACGAGGCCCACGCCTCGCCCCAATTGTCAGGTTGCTTTGCAACAACCTTTCATAGTAACAAAAAGTCCCATGCACAACTCAACACCGTGCCGTCTCAGCACAACCAAACCCGTGCCGTCTCAGCACAAAACCAAACCCATGCCATCTCAGCACAAAACCATCACCCTGGTGCCAAACGACACCCCGAGTCACACAGGCTTGTTCCCAACCACGAAGGTTGGCCGTTCGCCACAAAGGCAAACTCTGGTAACGGCTCCCATCCCACAAAACATTTCAATAAAGAAGTTTAAAAAACAAAACTACGCTATGAGAAACACCTCATATCCGCCCATGACCGTGGGCACGGTTGTTTAAACAGTTTTACTAAACTCTGCAGAGGTTGCACGCTTTACCCACACGTCGTGAACTTCTCACATTACCAAACACATGTGGATCAGACACGGCCGACAAAGGAGAGCTCACTACAAGGCTTTTCCGTAACCAACCCATAAATGTCCCGTGTCACACAGATGGGTGGAATCTCTCCACCAAGCATCAGGCCAGTCTCAGGCCCTCATCTACTCAGGCCCCACCGTATGGACCCCACGACACATCCCCACTGCAGGAGATTGCCGTAAACTTCACCATACTGGTGCTCCTCACTTGCCACATGCTAGATACCTACGCTTTAGCTACTTACTCAGCCAGGGGCATCCCATTCTACCCGTGTGGTCGCACTGTCTTATGTTTGGATGAATTTCCCAAAGGAATCGGTCCTTATGGATGATGCGTAGCCAAACCACCCAGGTACTGACTCCCGCACCATCAAGTTTTAGAAATCATTTTTCCCATCTTAAAACCATACCGACATCTCGTTGGGTTTTTAAATATCAAAAGGGGTTGAATATCCAAAAGTTTCCCATACGATAGTACAAACGTTACCTATAGGCAGTCTACTTCGGCATGAGTGAATACCGATGGAAATATGGTGGAGTTACAAGGAAAATGGAGTTTTACAAATCCTAAATAATAAAAGTGCAACTAATAAGAAGGTCCGATGAATCGCATTGGCGGCCAAAATAGTGTGCCCAAAAAAAATGCAACTTGGCAACCAAAATAATTAGCTCAAAAATATGGGTCCAAAAAGTGGTCAAGGAGGCTTGCCTTGGACCTCCACGAAAGTCGAAGCATCGGCCTGCTGAGCGAACCCTGCGTGGGTCCCGGACTCTACACGCAACAAAACAAACAATACATAAAACCACTGCTAGAGGCAAAATGTCCTAATGCAATGAAGTGCTGATGGGTAGAGTAGAATTTTTGAGAGATGATGGAACTAGAATGAGTTCAAACGGAGTTACGGGTAAAAAGATAAGAATTTTCGAATTTTGGAGGATTTTCACGGGACGAAAAAAAATCGAGCCCGGCCAAGCCCGGGAGAAGGAGTTGGCAGAGGAGGAAGAGGAGGAGGCCGTGGCTGGCTTGGTCAGCCAGTGGCCGAACGCCAGTCGTTCGGCATTGGTGCGGCTGGCCGTGGCGCTCACGAGGGTGGTAGTTCGACCGGAAGCAGGAAATGGCGGGGAAAGCGGCGCTGACTACCTGCGACAACTCCGCGGCCTTGGCGACTCCTTCCAGTCAATGCAAATCGTAGTGAAACTTGTGGGGAGTAGTGTGAGGGATCAATGCTTGATTTGTGGGGATATTTATACTTTGCTTTGGCATGCAATAGAGATTCCAACGGTGAGTGCCGCCATTTTTGTAGCTGTGCAAAGGTCTCCGGCTATAGTATTGCTCTGCTCCCTCTGTGATGATCAGGTGTTTGTCCTTCGTGAGTGAATGAGCTGCTCAGGTGTTTTGTCTCGCTTGAGTAAATCTAAAGCAGAGATGCTGTTGGGGAGGGGATAGGGCGGTGCCTAATTTGGCAGCCATCGCTTTGTGGTTTTAATGGCAGAGAGAGATTTTGTGCTTGCATGGCTGGGTCAACGATGGCTAAAGAAGGATTAGAGAGCGGTACTTTTAGTGACACACCATTAATTAAAGGAAAAAGAGACCGATAATCGTCGGTTGGTAGACATCCGAAAATAATGGAGATTAATTGGATTGGGATGGAAATGGTTAGATAAGGCTGGGATAATTTACAAACGATGATTAAAATTAACTCTTGAGTTTTTGGAGACCGAAGTTGGAAAAAGGACGACGCTTTGATTAAAACTAATCCGGGATTTTAGATTAAAAACACGGGTGTTACAAACCTACCCCCCTTAAGAGAATCTCGTCCCGAGATTCCAAGGTGAGGTGAAGAGCTCCGGGTACTCGGTTTGGAGGTGGTCCTCTTGTTCCCATGTGGCCTCATCCTCAGTATGGTTACTCCACTGAACTTTGAAAAACTTGATGACCTTTCGTCGCGTATGACGCTCCTTCTCATCGAGTATTCTAATAGGCCGTTCTTCATAAGTCAAGTCTTTTCGTATGTCAATCATTTGGAGAGGGATTTGCTCCTCGGGGACACAAAGGTATTTCCTTAGCTACGAGACATGGAAGATGTCATGTACTCCGGCTAACTCTGTGGGTAACTTGAGTTGATAGGCGACTTCCCCGCGTCTATCGATGATAGGGTAGGGACCAATGTAACGAGGTGCTAGTTTTTCGGCCATTACAAATCGTTTTGTTCCTCGCAGAGGCGATACCTTTAGGTATACATGGTCTTCTACTTCGAACTCAAGCATCCGTCGCCGATGGTCGGCATAGTCCTTCTGTCGGGATTGAGCTTCTCGAAGCCTGCTCTAGATCACCTTCACTTGCTCTTCGGCTGCTTGTAGGATATCAGGCCCAAATACCTTCTTTTCCCTTACATCTGTCCAACAAAGTTGGGTTTGATACTTCCGCCCATACAAGGCTTCATAGGATGCCATTTGGATAATGGCTTGGTAACTATTATTGTAAGCGAATTCTGCATAGGGTAAACACAAGTCCCAAGTGCCTTCAAAATCCAGGGCACTTGCTCTCAGCATGTCTTCCAGAATCTGATTTACCCGTTCAGTCCGTCCGTCAGTTTGGGGGTGATAAGCGGTGCTAAAATTCAAGTTCGTTCCCATTGCTTCGTGAAGACTTTGCCAAAAATGTGAAGTGAATTGGGTACCTCGGTCTGATACTATTTTCTTAGGTACCCCATGTCGACAGACAATCTGGGTCATGTATAACTTGGCTAGTCTTTTTCCGGAATAAGTAGTTTTAATTGGGATGAAGTTAGCGGCCTTGGTAAGACGGTCCATTATTACCCATATGGAGTCGTAGCCAGAAGGAGTCTTGGGAAATCCAGTGATGAAGTCCATGCCTATTTCTTCCCATTTCCACTCGGGTACCTTTAAAGGTTGTAACAGTCCAGCGGGTTTCTGATGTTCTGCTTTTACACGTTGGCAGACATCACATAACGCCACATACTCCGCGACGTCACGCTTCATCCCAGGCCACCAATAGTAAGGCTTGATGTCTTGATACATTTTGGTGCTACCGGGGTGTATGGAGTAGGCTGACTCGTGGGCTTCCCGGAGTATCAGGTCTCTTAGTTTCTTGCTGTCGGGGACATAGATACGCTTTCCTAACCATAGTATTCCTTTCTCGTCCAAGGAGTGTTATGAGGCTTTTCTCTTCTTGATAAGCTCCGTGATTTCTGCGATCCCTTGGTCATCTGACTGGGCTTCACTGATCTGTTGCTCTAGGGTGGGTTGTACTATCAACGTGGCAAGGGTGGCGGGTTTCACCACATTTATCCTTAGTTTCTCCAGTCTCCTGCATAGTTCTAGCTGGTGTGGTAGAACGGCCAAAGCGTTGCAATGCACCTTTCGGCTTAATGCATCGGCAACCACGTTAGCCTTACCCGGGTGATAGTGTATCCCGAGGTCATAATCTTTAATTAGTTCTAGCCATCTTCTTTGTCTGAGGTTGAGTTCGGTCTGAGTGAAAATGTACTTCAAACTCTTATGGTCCGTGTATACTTCACACCTATTGCCCATCAAGTAATGCCGCCAAATCTTGAGGGCGTGCACCACTGCTGCTAATTCAATGTCATGGGTAGCGTAGTTCATCTCATGGGGCTTTAGCTGTTTGGAGGCATAGGCAACCACTCTTCCTTCTTGCATGAGCACACATCCTAGTCCTTGCTTGGAGGCGTCGCAGTAGATATCAAAATCTTTCTATATGTTTGGGAGGGTTAAGATAGGAGAAGTGGTTAGTCTCTTCTTCAGTTCCTGAAAACTCCTTTCACAAGCTGCCGTCCATATAAACTTCCGGTCCTTCTTGAGTATTTCAGTCATGGGTTTGGCAATCCTGGAGAATCCTTCTATGAATCTTCGGTAATATCCCGCCAAACCGAGGAAACTCCTGATCTCGTTGGCTGTGGTTGGGGCTTTCCACGAGAGCACATCTCTGACCTTACCAGGGTCTATCTCTACTCCACTAGCAGAGATGACATGGCCAAGGAAGACAACCCTATCAAGCCAAAATTCACATTTGGAGAATTTGGCGTAGAGTTGATGTTCTCTTAATTTACCCAAAACCATTCTTAGATGCTCGACATGCTCTTGATCACTCTTAGAATAGATGAGAATATCATCTATGAATACCACGACATATTTGTCAAGGCACTCCATGAACACCTTGTTCATAAGGTTCATGAAAAAGGCTGGGGCATTGGTAAGACCAAAGGACATGACAGTGTACTCATAAAGTCCATAACAAGTGGAAAAGACTATTTTGGGTATGTCTTTCGGTCGAATCTTTAACTGGTGATATCCAGACCTAAGATCTATTTTGGAAAAGACCTTGGCTCCTTGCAACTGATCGAACAGGTCATCAATCCTCGAGAGGGGTACTTGCTTTTGATGGTCATTTCATTCAAGGCTCTGTAATCCACACACATTCTCTTGGTCTTGTCCTTCTTTTCGACCAAGAGGACGGGAGCTCCCCAAGGAGACGTGCTGGGCCTCACGAATCCTTTCTCTTCTAGTTCCTCAATTTGCTTTTTGACTTCTGCCAACTCGTTGGGGGCCATTCTGTAGGGTCTCTTGGATATAGGGGCTGTGCCTGGGGCAAGGGTGATAGAGAACTCAATTTCTCTGTCTGGCGGCATTCCGGGTAGTTCTTCTGGAAAAACATCTGGGTACTCATTAACTATCGATACTTCCTCCAAAGGGATGGCTTCAACATGGTTAAGGGTGGGTCGCTCTATGAATCGACGGGGAGAGGTGAATCTTATTTTCTTCCCGATTGGTCCTTGCAAGGTTATTGTACGGGAGGCACAGTCTATCTGGCAATTATACTTGGATAGCCAATCCATCCCTAGGATTAAGTCTAGACTTTGGGACTCAAGGAGGATGGGGCTGACAGGGAAAGTGAGTCCTTGTATGTAACGCCAGCGTTTTTCTAAAAACCGCAGTTTAACGTCGCTCTGTCTTTCCGTTCAAAATCCCCAAAAATTTCAAAATTAGTTTTAATTTTATTTTTGTTTATTTCCCAAGTTAGTTTTAATTTTGTTTTTATTTATTTTCCCCGGTCGTATCAAATCATTTTCTTTCCGTCCGAAATATTCCAAAATATTTTGGATTTCTACCGCCTGGTGTTTATCCGTTCTTTTTCACCCGGAGGTCCTTTGCACTTCATTAAGCCAGGAAAATCACTCAGGCTCATCCATTAATCGTGCATCCATGTTTCTTTCTCTGTCTCTGTTTTTCCCTAAACTCCCCTGCAACGAACGACGGTTAGGCACCGTCCTGCCAGCACAGTGAAGTTAGGCACCGCTCCGCGCCGCTCGCTGAGCAAGCCGGGCAGCGACAACAGCACAGTGAAGGTAGGCACCGCTCCGCGCCGCTCGCCGAGCAAGCCAGGCAACGACAACAGCTGGAGTCTGTAGACAGAGAAGCAAACACAGAGACATCAATGGACGTTCTCGTCGCCAAGTTTCTACTCCCGAATCACTTCGGCAGTATAAATACCCAAGCAAACTTACCGTGGAGTTCCTCAGCCAATTCACCACTCCATTTTCACCACTCCGGAGCCGAGTTGTCGAGGCCGCGGAGTACACTGCGTCGAGGTAGCTCTCCTGTTCTTCCAAAAACCGGCCTCTTCCCCTCTTCCCCTGCACAACCGAACTCCTCTTTCCTCCTCTGTCCCCAACTCCTCCCTCTCCCTTCCCTGCCCGAGCCCTCCCCAGCTGAGTCGCCCCTCCCTTCCCCACCGCTCGGCGCTGATGTAGCTGTCGGCCTGCGCTTGTCGAGCCGCCGGCCCCGCGCTGCCCAGCAGCCGCCGCCGGCCCTGCGCCTCCTAGCCGCCCGGCCGCCGACCCCGAGCCGCCCAGCAGCCGCCGCCGGCCCTGCGCCCCCAGCAGCCGCCGCCTGCCTGCACTCCCAGCCGCCCAGCCGCTGGCCCCGCGCCGCGTCGCGCCCCGGCCGAGCCGGCTGCCGCAGTAGGGCCGCACCGCTGGTCGACGCCGCCCCCGCCGCGCGCAGACGCCGCCTGGCCGCCGCTCCCCGTGCCAGGCCGCTACGCCTCCTGCCGCTTGGGGAGATAGAGAAGAAAGTGAGCAGAGAAAAGAAAGGAGAGAGAGAAGGAGATAAGAAGGAGAAGAAAAGAAAAAAAAAAGAAAGAAAGAAAAGGAGTGGGACCCACGGGCCCACATCTCCCTCTCTCCTTTGACTCCTTTGACCTGACAGCTGGGCCCCATTCGGAATATTCCCTGGAATATTCCTCTCTATTCTTTTAACCCTCCAAAAAGCTCCAAAAACTTCAAAAATCCATATCTTTTCATCCCGAACTCCGTTTGACTCCATTCAAATTCCAGAATCTTTCTAAAATTCCCCTCTATTTATTAACGCTGTCTTTTTCGTGTTTTGTTTTGGTTTAGCAGTGGTTTTATGTATTGTTTGTTTTCTCATGTTTAGAACCCGAGTCGGACGGAGGGTTCGCACAGGAGTTCGACGCTCTGCCCATTGTCGCGGAACAAGGCATGCCCCCTTGACCATTTATTGCCCCTATATTTTTAAATTAAATATTTTGTTTGCCAAATTGCATGCTTTAGGTTACACTGTTTTTGGCCACGATTCAAATATAAATCGTCGGACCTTCCCAGTAGTCGCACTTTTAATATTTAGAAATTGATGACCCCATTCCTTTGTAACTCCACTACATATTTTGCGTCGGTAATTATAATGCCGAAGTAGATTACCTATAGGTCACGATTGTTCTGTCGTGTGGGAAAAACTGGGATATTCATATTTTGAAAATCCGGCGAGATGTCGGTATGGTTATAAAGGAGAAAAGTGTTTTAAAAACCTGATGATGCGGGAGTCAGTACCTTGGTGGTTTGGCTACGTATTATCCATAAGGACCGTTTCCTTTGGGAAATTCATCTGAACATATGACAGTGCGACCACACGGGTAGAATGGGATGCCCCTGGCCGAGTAGATAACTAAAACATAGGTGTCCAGCATGTTAGCAGTTGAGGAGCACTGGTATGGTGGCGAGTATGGCAATCTCCTGCAGTGGGGATGTGTCGGAGTCCATACAGTGGGGCCTGAGTAGATGAGGGCTTGAAATTTGGCCTGATGCTTGGTGGAGAGATTCCACCCAACTGTGGGACACGGGATATTTATGGTTTGGTTATGGAAAAGCCTTGTAGCGAGCTCTCCTTTGTCGGCCATGTCTGATCCACATGTGTTCGGTAATGCGAGAAGTCCGCGACATGTGGGTAAAGCGTGCAACCTCTGCAGAGTTTAGTCAAACTGTTTAAACAGCCGTGCCCACGGTCATGGGCGGATGTGAAGTGTTTCTCATAGCGTAGTGTTTGTTTTAAAAATTAATTCTTGGAATAGGTACCATTACTAGAGTTTGCCTTTGTGGCAGACGGCCAGCCTTCGTGGTTGGGAACGAGTCTGTGTGACTCGGGGTGTCGATTGGCACCGAGGTGTGGTTTGGGCTGAGATGGCCGAGGTAGAGTGGCTGAGATGGCCGAGTAGTGCTGAAATGGCACGGTATTTTGTATTGAGAATTACCACAGTGACAGGTTGTTGCAAAGCAACCTGTGGAATGGAGTGAGGCGTGAGTCTTACTTCGAAACTAAAAACTATTACACTAGAGGTTTACAACTAAATGATTTATAAAACATGGTTTTCCAAATAAAACCGTTCCACCCCTTGTTATTGGCCTTGCATGTCATATTTTTCCCGGGCTTGCTGAGTACAACGAGTACTCACCCTTGCTATTATTATTTATAGAGTTAGAAGAAGGATACCTTGACCCTTCCGCCGAGACCTACTTTCAAGAGCAGGTCGAGTACGACTTCTCTGGGTTTCAAGCCTAGTTCCCAAGCCCAGCCTGTGGATTTATGGTTGTCCTCTTGCTTCATGTCACCCTCCACTGTTGTTATGTTTCCGCTTGCGTTTACTTTGTTCTTTCAGTCTTTCTACCAGTCTGGGGTTTGTCCACGACGGTAGTAGTTTGAGACCTCCAACAATGTTGTAATAAAAGCTTTGTATTTCTGGATTCCACTATTATCCTGTGAGTACCAGCTCGTGTATCCTGGGACTGGTACTGTATTCACAGATAAGATTATGACCTCTAGTCTATGCCGGTTGATTTTCTAGACCAGCATAGTCAGGGGCGCCACATTGTATGACTAGGCTTGCTTTAGGACAGATTCGATAGGCTTTAGCTTTGGTTCCAGGAGATTGGATGAGCATGGGTATTTCTAATCCTTTAGTCCCTATCCCACTTCTTCGCACAAATGCTTGAGAAATGAAAGAGTGCGATGCCCTCGAATCAAATAAGACAATTGCTGGTACGGAATTGACAAGGAACGTACCCAGCACCACATCAGGGGACTCCTAGGCTGATTCTGCTTGCACATGATTGACTTGGCCTTGTCCAAAAGTTGGTGCAGAACGAGAAGCTTGACCGCTAGCCTGAGTTGTAGCCTTAGCTGGAGCCGGGGCAGGTGCTCTGGCTGTGCTGATGTGGGAAGCTCCAGAGGTAGTGGGAGTATGACGCTGGGTACACTCCCTAGCAAAATGCCCCACAATTCCACAATGGTAGCAGGCGAACCCAGCTGTGGTTGGTGGGTTCCTTGGTTGAGCATTGGGGGGTGGTGATGTTGCTACCCCCAGTGTTGCCAGTGTAAGTTCTTGGTTGAACTGGTGCCGGAGGACGAGATACGAAGGGACGGGCCTGGTACCCATGACTCGGTTGAGGCACTGGCTGACGATACTGGACTGGGTAGTTGATCCTGGGACGTGGTCCGCCATGGTGCATAAGCCCGAGCTGAATAGCCTTACGCTTCTGAAAGGCCTTCTTCCTTCTGGGTGTCTTCCACAATTAGTGCCCGGTTGACCATTTGCTGGAAGGTGGGGAAATCATGTTGGTGTCCACGTTCATGTCCTTGAGGAATTTCCAGATTTTCTTCTTGTTGGTGTCCATCTCATCGGCAGCATAACGAGCCAAGTGATTGAACTTTGTTAAGTATTCATTGATGAAGGAGTTGTCTTGCTTTAAGTTATTAAACTCTTCTCGTTTGATATCGATGGTACTTTCTGGGACATATGGCGCTCGAAAGGCTTCTGCGAATTCTTCCCAATCAATGGTGGAGGCATCGTGGTGAGCCGTGTGGTAGTTCTCCCACCAGTTAGCTGTAGGTCCCCTGAGCTGGTGGGCAGCATAAAGTGCTTTTTCTCTAGGGATGCACTGCACCAAGTCCAACTTCCTTGCAACGTCCTTCAACCAATCGTCTGCCTCGACTGGTTCGGAAGTGTGGGAAAATTCCGAGGGACGAGTCCTCAAGAAGTCATTCAGCTTAGATCGTCCATCTGGTGCATGACGAGGCTGATGGTTGAGGGCGGCCAGGTTCTGAGCAATTCCTTGCAAAATTTGAGTCTGCAAGGTTAATAGACTTTGCTGATCCAGAGGGGGAGGGTGGGGTAGTTCTCCTGATTCCGAGGTAGGGGTACGAGCTTCGTGGGAGTTGGTCTGCTCGCGTTCAGAGGCCTGATCTTGATGCACCTCAGGTACTTCTCGAGTGGCATTGCAAGGTAACGGGCTCTCCTCTTCATTTCCGAGACGTACAGGGGCACGAATGGTACAGCGGGGATGTTCAACCATCTTGATCCTAAGGAAGGAGGGAGAAAGGAAAACCTTAGCTAGGAGGACACAATTTTTTTTAACGGAGATTTTCACAACAAGCACATACATTACAATACAAGGCACAACATAGTACAAGGAGACGATTACATCACTTAGACACTAGCCACGGGATACAACATACAGGGTACTACAAGCTAGGGGGGGCTGCCATAACTTCTACAAAGGTTGGTAGTAGGACGCGATCTCGACTAAACACACTACTAAACACTACCTTGCGAGACCACTTTATTCAAGCCGCTAACCTGAGGTAGTGCATGACACTTACTTAACACAATGACCTCCTACTGGGAACGGTCGACACGCGACTCCTCGCTCTCCAGGGTGATGCCACAAGTCGGCAAAAACTAAACAGGTAGCCTTGGAGTAAAAGCGGTGGCACTCCTAGTTGGCGGGGTGGAAGCGACGTCACGAGCGAGCGGAGTGGGATCAGCAGTGAAGCGGAACAAGGAACGGTACCGACGCGTCGTCATGTGGCGAACTGGACGGGAAGGTAGTGGCGAGGTAGGAAGTGATGGGGACGGCAGTGGTGGAGAAGGGGAGGAACTCTGTGAGCTGCCTCCTCGGTACGGGGCGCCCGGCGGGGATGCAAGGTAGGGTGAACGGGTGGAGGCTGGATGAGGGGTATCCCCTCAACTGCGGAGATGTGACACTCCTACTGGCGATAGGCCTCAAGAAGGGAGTGGTACTGCACGTCCAGGAACATCGTGAACTCCGTGGGACGGCTCACCGGGGGAAAACGGTCCTGACAGGCGCAGCGGTACACACTCCTAATGCCCTCGCGGGGAAGCTGGGGAATATAGTGGAATGGGGTGTGGATAAGGTGGAGGTGGTATCGATCACGGAGACGCCGGATGGCCGTGAAAGAGACACTCTGGTGTGCTCGGCGAGGGTTGGGGCGGATCTTGGCGAAGCGGTGGCTGCTGAGCCCAGGAGTGTAACATCCTAAAAATCTGTAATAATAAAAATAACTAAAATTTTGAACTTTTTAAAACTTTTGCATTATGCCGGATGTTATGGTTGCTATTGTCTGCCAAAATGTAAATTGTCACAACGAGAAATCAAATTGAAGGTAAACATCTAGGTAATAACTACAATTTACAAGAACACATTATTATTTATTTGCGCATGCGATAACAAACCAAATATAGAACAGGTTAATTATTAAGTTCATGTAATATAAATTACAGATCCAGTCCTAGATTATTGAACCATGTCGATAGCTCGGTCTCATGGGAATTCCAGGATTAAACTCTGAGTACCTAGATGTAAACACACTACATGCAATGACGGACATCTGGACTGTATCACATGAAATGATAAGCCCTTCGGAATATCTCATGAAATGCAAGTACACATGAAATGATAATCATTCAAATGAACTAAGCCCTAGGTATAAAATAGAATTATGGAGTATTTAATTCGATATGTAGACCAATACTACACCAAGTTCCAAATTGCATTGGGAGATTGTAATTAAATAGATTAAAATTGTTCGTGTAAAATATATTGCCATACAAATAAGTTCAACCAATGTGCTATTACATTAACAAAAGTCACCTTAGAATATTTTGATTAGTTTTAGAAATATCAAGAGCCTCCAAAATTATCTAGACTAATTTTGGGATTTAACCTCATTTGAATAATGCAATAAAATATATTTGTGCCGTCACAACTTTTGGGTAAAATTTAGACTTTTGGTCACCAAATATGAAATTTGGTTGCCTAGAAAATTTACGGATTAAACTCTCCTCTTTTTCCTATATAAATTCCTCCCTAAACCCTAAAAAGGAAAATCGGCTAAATAAATAATTAAAGATATAAATTGAACTAAAGTTTTGGGCAAAAATTAGTGGCAAATAAAATACTCTACCTAAATGTCATAAAATTAATTGGGTAATATAAATTCAATAGGAAATCATANAAAAAAATATAATATATATATATATATATATATATATATATATATATATATATATATATATATATATATATATATATATATATATATATATATAATGTGTATAAATATAAAATGTGGTAGCATAAAATATTGGGCCATACTTTAGGGTATGGTGATATAAATTCAAATGGGTATTTTATATATATATATATATACACGCATATATAATGTATATAAAAATAAATTATGAAAACATGAAAATTGGAGTGAAATCTTTAGGAACAATAAAAATATTGAACCACATTCATTTAGGTGAAATTTCAAAATTTTGGATGAATTTTAAAATTGAAAATCAACTCAAATTGCAAAATCTGGAAGAGTACTGTTCATGGGCCGCCAGGTGCTCGACAAGGATCCAACACGGCCGAAACCACCCCGCGCCTCGCGCCCTGCGCCACCCTGTCGCGCCGCGTCACGTCCCATCGCTGTCAGCTGCGCTGCCGCCTCGCGCCCCGGGCCGCCGCGCGCCGCGCGCGCTGTCGTCGTCGCGAGCCGCCTCGAGCCCCTCCCGTGCCGTGCGCTGCGCCTCGTGCCTGTGCGCCGCGCGCATGTCCCGTCCGCCCGCCACGCGCGCATGCTGTCCGCCCGCCCGCGCGCCAGCCACCTCTACTCGCTCCCCTATAAGAACCCTGCCGGCCCCTACCCTCCATCCCATTTTCCCCACTCCCCTCTCCTCCCCTCCCCTCGTTGGCCATCGTCGCCTCGGCCGCCTGCGCCGCCGCCGCGGCCTTGCACAGCCTGCGCTGACGCTGCCATCAGTAAGCCTCCCGGCCCCCTCCTCTCCTCCTCCATCCGCTGTGCCGGCGCTGAGAGAGCCTGAGAGAATTATGATTAAACCGAAAAAGAGAAAACAAGAAAAAAAGGGAAAATAGAAAATGGAGAATAAAAAGAAAGAGGATTTAGGAAAATCGGAAATTTAATTTATATATAGACACGTATATATATAATTGGGTTAAATCGATAAATCCATCGTCGATTATTTTTGAAAACTATTAGAAAATAAATCGGATTATTTAATTGCAATTATTTACTTAATTAGGATTATTCATTTAAGTGATTATTTCTTTAGCGGGTTATTTAGCTAATTATTAGATTGTTCTTCATTAGGTTATGCAAACCCGCGTATATAATAATCGAAGGATTAGTCGTCGGTTATTATTTTTGAAAATCCTTATATAATAAATTGCAATTATCTATTTAATCGTTGACTTATTTAGGTATTTGGTCTACTAATCATCTATTAATTTTTCACTCGTTAATTTATTTACCAACCCGATTTTTCAATGTGTTTATTTGGTCTTTCGTTAGGGTTGATTATTATCGGAACCTAAGTATTAAATACGCGGAGTATCTTATTTCGGATTAAAGTATTAGGGTTAACTATTATTAATCGGAATCTAATTTATTCGGAATCACGTAAATTAAAATAAACTAATACTTTAATCGGTTAATGCAAATATATTAGGAAAAAATGGATTAAAAATAAATGAATTATGAGCAGCACGTTTTCACAATTTCTCAAATTAATTCAAATTTGAATCTTTGAACGAGCCTAACTTATTCATTTTAGCTTTGATTCGAGTGAAACTTGAACCTAAATTCGTCTAAATTCATAAGCTTTCCAATAGTATATAATTCACTATTTATTAAAAATATATTTTTATTTATAAAATAATTAATATCAAATGATTGGATAAACAACTAACTTAAAAAAATGTGCTAATAAATAAAAGTGATATTGTTCTGTAAAGTAGATGTTATAATATTATTTCCAAAACTTGCTAGAGCATGTGGGAAAATACCAGTGGCATTTATTATCACTAACCCATGATTTATAGGTTATTTAAATAAAGTTTAGCCTTGTAATTTTGTAGGTAAAATATGAGTACACTTAGGTCAGTTCATAGCATATTTTCGAGAAATAATAACAGCGCTAATATGATTAAATCACTTATACGAAATTAATAAATGCCATATTGTATAGAGTAGTGTATATATAATTTGGTTGTACCCACTAAAATGTAAATTATGCGATAGAATATCTAAGATAGATAAAATACTAATTATAAATCTTGATCTCATATAATAGTAGCCCAGTGGTGAATTAGGATTATTTATTGTAAAATTATAATCTGCACCTCTAATATTATCAACCTCACAAATCTAGCATATAAAGCTTGGATAATTATTAACCTGTTATAATGTCGGGTAAAATCTATCCATAATTAAAATAATGGCTCTATTGATAACATAATCAAATAATTCACCAAAATGATTCATTGATTTGACATTGATACTATGACCATGGTATTTAGATAGAAGCGAGTAATATGAGCAACCCTAGTGCGACTCCAACATTTATATTTGTTTGCACATGTTTGGTTGTTGGTTGAATATTGATTTTTCTCGCGTATTATAGCATTGGTGTATCGATTAGTCATGAGGCAACGTGTGTAGCTTCCAGGAGGTGAAGGTTGATCAAGATTATAGAGTAAGGACTATCTTGAGCAGGCAAGTCATCACTAATCCTTGAACATATTGATCCCAAATTGCGAATTTACTTTGTTTACAAATAAAATTGTATGCGATGATGAATATCCTACTTGTTATTATGCCATACCTTTGACTATTGTTTACCTTATTTCCTTGTACCCATAAATACGTGTGAATCCCTAGTCGTTTATGACAAATGCTTAGTAATGCTAAATTAGGTTCATGCATTCTCATATTTATTAAATGCTATATGCTTGGGCAATTACCTTAGGGAAGGTAATTGATATGCGGCATGTGGAGACATAAGCGCCACATTGCCATGACATTGATGACATGATTTGTGAAAGAAAAATAAAACCAAACAACTATTTTAGACTGGGGCGGCTGGAAGATTTGGGTGGAATCCGGTTAAGGCTAGCGCCGTCTCTGGTCAGTTAAGGACCGAGCCATGAAGCTAAGCATGAAACGACCCCCGTACAACCGTACTTCTCGAATGGGCATAGACCTAGCGGAGTAAATAGCTGAGCGGAGGCAGTATTCATGCATAGTGGTATTCTTGATGTGTGTGAGAGGCGGGGCCTACGGTGGAGTTGCCACCGGTAGGACCACCATGTGTAAACCTAAATTTAATTACAACTTAATGCATGTGTGAGTTTTTCCTCCCCTGGAGCGCCGGAACTTCTCTCACTGCTAGAAACCGTGTACGCCTAGAGTTCATGAGGATGTAAGTTCATGGAGCGAGTACTACCAATGTGAGGTTATTGAAAGGATTTGCCGTGACACGTCTCATTCGTTGGGACTTCGGCTCATGTGTTGGGCAAGTCACGGAGTGCGGGTAAAGTGTACATCCACTGCAGTGTGAGTAAATCCAATCTATTCGAATAGCCGTGCTCGCAGTTATTGAGTACCGGGACATGTATTACACTTGGCTAGACGCTAAATTCTTAAACTGATTGGGATGGGATATTGCATGATGATTTTTATGCTGGTGGATCCACTTCTCGGGAGGCGAGAAGGGGTAGACCCCAGAAAACCATGACGACACAATGGCAGGAAGCTATCATTGGGATCACAATGGATGGTGGACTGAATCGTCGTTGATTAATGAACTATGGAATTTAAATTTGATAAGTCTATGCTAGGTCTTAGGCTTGTGAAAAGATTTACAAAACTTGCTTTACGTAAAAGAACCGGAAGCCATTCCTTAAAATACCCTCTATCATATGCATTTTTGTGTGGTGGCTTGCTGAGTGCTTTTGTACTCATTGTTGCTCTATATATATCTTTTAGCAAAGTGCTTGAAGAGAAGCCCTTGCTAGTACGCTTGCGTACCTAACAAGATGATCGGAGTGCGGTCCCGTTCTAGGTCTCGTTCCCCAGTCGACTGCTTGTGGAATGTCAACCAGGCCCTTGTATTGTTTTGTCTTCCGCTGTTGTTCTCTGATAGTTGTTGGCCTGCCTGGCCCTAATGTAAGCACTTACCCCTATAGCCTGAATTCATCCGTGATATGTTGTGATTCCGCTATGTATGTGTGTACCAACTACTGATCCAGGGATTGGTACGGATAAACACATAGGATTTTCGATTTCCAAAATTAGGGGTCCACAAGGAGCAACTGGAACGAGGCAGACGTGGACGCGGTAACGAGGCGGGGTGACCTACAGGACCTCCCCGGAGAAGATCGAAGGAGCAAAACCGAGGTAGCGGGTGAGGTTAATGAGCAGCTGAACGAATCTGTTGTCGTCTCCACCGGCAGCCGTGTGCAACAAGCAAGACATCTACAGAAATTTTTGAAAAACGAAAAAGAGTCAGTAGACTGACACTTTTTAAAACTCTAAAGAAAGGGAGTGGTAAAACTAAATTTTCACAAAAGATGAACGCACTTTCGAAAAAGAAACCAAGCGTGAAAGTTGGCAAATAGAGGCTTTTCGAAGGGTTTTATTTTTCAAGGAATTCTATTCAAGGAGGGGTTTCGTCCTAGGGCCAAACTTTGGTTTGATATCACCCTGTGGCGCCCCAAACTATACCAGTCCAAGAATAAGAACTGGCATAGGCTGGAGGTCACATTATTACCTGTGATAACAGTATCAGTCCCAGGATACACAAGCTGGTTCTCACAGAATAATTAGGGAAATCAGAAATAACAAAGATTTATTACAACCTTGAGGGAGGTCTCATACATTCTACCGTCATGGACAGACCCCAGATAGGTGGAAACATAGACAGGTAGAAATGACAAAGGCGAAAGCATAGAGAACAGCGGCGGAGAGCATAGAGTAAAAGACACAAAGAGGAAAATAGCAAACATAATCTACAGGCAACGTTTGGGAACTAGGCCTGAAACCCCGAGAAATCGTACTCAACCTGTTCCTGAAAGTACGCCTCAGTAGAAGGGTCGAGGTATCCTTTTACTAACTCCATAAATATAAATAAGCAAGGGTGAGTACTCAGTGTACTCAGCAAGCCGGGGAAAATATGACATGCAAGGCTATAAACAAGGAGGAGAAAGGTTACTTTCAAAGAACCATGTTTTAAATTAATTTATTTACAAAACACTAGTGGTTCAAATTTTAGTTTGGAACGAGGCCCACGCCTCGCCCCAATTTCCAGGTTGCTTTGCAACAACTTTTCATACTAACAAAAAGTCCCATGCACAACTCAACACCGTGCTGTCTCAGCACAAACCAACACCGTGCCGTCTCAGCACAACCAAACCCGTGCCATCTCAGTACAAAACCAACACCGTGTCAGTCTACTTCGGCATGAGTGAATACCGATGGAAATATGGTGGAGTTACAAGGAAAATGGAGTTTTACAAATCCTAAATAATAAAAGTGCAACTAATAAGAAGGTCCGACGAATCGCATTGGCGGCCAAAACAGTGCGCCCAAAAAAATGCAACTTGGCAAACAAAATAATTAGCTCAAAAATATGGGTCCAAAAAGTGGTCAAGGAGGCTTGCCTTGAACCTCTATAAAAGTCGAAGCATCGGCCTCCTGAGCGAACCCCGCGTGGGTCCCGGACTCTACACACAACAAAACAAACAATACATAAAACCATTGCTAGAAGCAAAATGTCCTGATACAATGAAGTGCTGATGTGTAGAGTAGAATTTTTGAGAGATGATGGAACTGGAATGAGGTCAAACGGAGTTACGGGTAAAAAGACATGAATTTTCAAAGTTTGGATGATTTTCACGGGACAAAAAAAATTGAGCCCGGCCGAGCTCGGGTTAAGGAGTTGGTAGAGGAGGAAGAGGAGGAGGTCGTGGCCGGCTTGGTCAGCCAGTGGCTGAACACCGGTCGTTCAGCGTTGGTGCGGCTGGCCATGGCGCCCACGAGGGTGGTGGTTCGGCCGGAAGCAGGAAAAGGCGGGGAAAGCGGTGCCGACTACCTGCGACAACTCCGCGGCCTCGGCGACTCCTTCCAGTCAATGTAAATCGTAGTGAAACTTGTGGGGAGTAGTGTGAGGGATCAATGCTTGATTTGTGGGGGTATTTATACTTTGCTTTTGCATGTAGTAGAGATTCCAACGGTGAGTGCCGCCATTTTTGCAGCTGTGCAAAGGTCTGCGGCTATAGTATTGCTCTGTTCCCTTTGTGATGCTCAGGTGTTTGTCCTTCATGAGTGAAAGAGCTGCTTAGGTGTCTTGTCCTTTGTGAGTGAATGAGCTACTCAGGTGTTTTGTCTCGCTTGAGTAAATGTAAAGCAGAGATGCTGTCGGGGAGGGGATAGGGCGGTGCCTATTTTGGCAGCCGTCGCTTTGTGGTTTTAATGGCAGAGAGAGGTTTTGTGCTTGCATGGCTGGGTCAACGATGGCTAAAGAAGGATTAGAGAGCGGTACTTTTAGTGACACACCATTACTTAATGGAAAAAGGGACCGATAATCGCCGGTTGGTAGACATCCGAAAATAATGGAGAGTAATTGGATTGGGATGGAAATGGTTAGATTAATTTGGTTCTGGGATAATTTACGAACGACGATTAAAATTAACTCGAGTTTTTGGAGACCGAAGTTGGAAATAGGACAACGCTTTGATTAAAATTAATCCGAGATTTTAGGTTAAAAACACGGGTGTTACACAAATCCTCACGAAGTCAATCCAAGCACTCTCACAAACTCGAATCCACAACTCTCACACACACACGAAATCCAAATCGAAGACCGGTGAAGAAGTGAATCAAGCAAGTAAGGTTCAAAAGTGGATCTCAAGAGTATCAAGCCAAGGACACGAAAATATTCAAGTCAACTAGCAGCCTGGGCTTGGAGAGGGTCAGGGGTATTTATTGCACCCTCTCAGATCTAGCCGTCGAGAGCAATAATTATACTTTTTGACAATTCCGAAAGTCAATTTTGGACAAGTCCGAAAATGTCCAGAACCAAAGATGGCCACTCAACAATTTTCAAAAACTCCGAAAATCATTTTTGGACAACTCCGAAAATTTCCAGAACCAAGTTTGATCGCACAACATTTTCAAAAATTCGAAAAATAGTTTTCGGACAACTCCGAAAAGATCCAGAACCAAATCTCAATTTTCGGAAATTCTGAAAATCATTTTCAGACAACTCCAAAAATGTCCAGAACGGTTTCGGGCTTCCCGGTCATTTTCAAAAATTCCGAAAGTGATTTTCGGACATGTCCGAAAATGACTAGTACCGACTTCCAGTTCTTAGACATTTTCGAAAATTCTGAAAATTGCTTTCGGAAATTCCAAAAATCACGGAAACACACCAAATGAGTTAAGAACCACTTTTCAATTGGATTTTTGAGCACTTAATTCATTTCTCATGATCGATGCATCATCCCCCTTAATAGTACGGCTTTCCTATCAATGCAAGTAAATTAATATTTACAATTTACACAAGATTTTCATTGCCTTTTTTCACACATCTTCATTCACAGGGGTGTTGCATCGAGTTATCCATATATCCGGACTAATGTTCCTTCATTTAAAATCAATTTCAAACATTAGTCCTCACTAGTCGGATTGTCATTAATCACCAAAATAATTAGGGGCCTGTTAACGCCAGAATTTGGTAAGCCCCGAAGTCCTCATCGGTCCAGGATCCATATTGGCTCAAGGTTGGTATCGGCCTAGAGTCTTATATCGGCCGATGGGGGTTTTCTTAAAACCAGCCATCAACAGCAGTCGGATTCTTGTTAGATTCGGGAAGATCTTATCCAGAGAAGATTGAGTCTAAGGAGATGCGGCTTGTATCTATTAATTAGGAAGAATTTGTTAGTTTCCTTTTTATCTTTAGAAAAGTGTGTTTAGTGTCCAATAAGGACTTTATCTGTTTCCTTTTATCTTTAGGAAAGTTTGAGTCGTATTTTGTTAGGATCTTTGTTAGCCTATAAATATGTAAGCCCGAGGTTCATGTAATTTTTATCTCACGATCAATACAACTTCGGCGCATCGCCACCCCTTTACTTTTCGTCTTCTTCGGCGAGTTCATGCCCTTCCAACGAGGGGTAAGTCTCGTTATGGCTGCTTGCGCTGTCGGGGCTAGGGCTTCGACGTTCTGATCTCATCAACGTAAGCACCTATTATCATATATCTTAGTCAATCTGGTTTGGCGTCTCGATTTAGTCGTATCGGCCGAGATTCGTTTTAGGGTTTACGCCGGTATTGACTCAATCGCTTTGCTAGATTAGATTGGCTAAAGTATCCACCACCCCGAAAATCAATCGAGGGCTTGATTGTCTAGATCTTGCGTTTCTTTTCATACTTAGTGCCGCTAAGTTGTGATTAGAACCGTAATCTGTAGCCTGCCTGTCGATTGCCAATAAGGGTTTCACCGGGGTTTCAGCCGGTGAGTTATCTGGACGTTGCATCGGCCCAAGAGTTTTACATATAGATTGGATCTGGCCGATGACAACAGAGTATTTATTGTTTATCTGCTTATTGAGAGTTTATGCCATCGGACCTCTAGCCGATGTGTGCTTTAATCTCTATATCAATGTTTATTTTATCATATATTTGGATTATGCTATATCACATTGCTATATCATCATGTCATCGGCTGATATCGGCGTCGACTGGAACTGTGCCATCGGCCGATTGGTTGTTTTGGCTATCGGCCTATCGGCCGATACATTTTTGCCCTATCGCCGTACTTTCTGTTCTGCTATTTTGCATATCTTGTCAGTGGCAGGATCAAACTGACTGGCAAGCCCGCGCTTCATCAATTTTAGGACCTGCACTAGAGCTAAGCAGATCTTTCAGGCTTTCGTGTGTCCGCACGCCGGATCCTCATCGGCGGTACGGATTCGGCGTCAACACATTTTTGGCATGCCCAGTGGGACCGTGTTTTGGATTGAAGATTTTTACACAGCTCGTGGAACCCACGATCGCAAGAATATGTCTAATCAAGAAGTCAAGGCCAAAGAAGAACAATTTTCTCAGTCGATGGATAAAGAGGAAGAACAATCATTGAAGCCGATGAAGAAAGCAGGGGAATATGATTTTGACATCCCAGCTTTAGAGTTTCAAGAATTATTTGATAAGGCAATCCACCGTGCTTTGTTTAATCAATCTGGAGTGGTGATGAAGACATGGTGTGGTTTGATTACAGATTCGATTAATGAGATAATTGCCCAGAGAAGTCATTGGCAACAGCCATATCAGTTTGGGGGGCAGACTGGTGAACAACTTCAACATCATCAGCAGTAGCAATATTGGCCCGGGGGGCAAGCATATCAGTATGATGGGCTACAACAACAATATCAGCCAGAAGAAACTCAAAAATATCAATCTAGAGAAGAGTGGGTCGATATAGTTGCAAAAATAATGGAAGAACAGTTTGGAGTTAGACCTAAGGGACATATTTCTGTGTATCGGCTGCCATATCCTGAGTGGTTTGATAGAGTTCCACTTCCAAGCCGATACAGGATTCCAGACTTTTCCAAGTTTTCAGGGCAAGATGATATGTCTACAATTGAACATATCAGCCGGTTCTTAGCTCAATGTGGGGAGGCATCGGCCGAGGAAGCTCTGAAAGTTAGATTGTTTCCGTTGTCTTTGACTGGATCGGCTTTCACATGATTTTCGTCATTGCCACCAAATTCAATTAAGGGTTGGGCTGATCTTGAAAAGCAATTTCATCAGTACTTTTTTGCTGGGAACAATGAGTTGAAGTTTTCAGATTTGATATCAGTCAAACAGCAAGAAGAGGAATCGGCTGTAGAGTATATTCAAAGATTTCGTGATGTCCGCAACCGGTGTTATAGCTTGAGCCTAAGTAATGAACAACTAGCAGATCTAGCGTTTCAAGGGTTGTCAGCGCCTATCAAGAGTAGATTTTTCTGTGAGTTTCATAACATGGCTCATCTTCTTCAGATGGTATCGGCGCATGAGAGCCGATGTCAGGAAGAAGAGAAGAATCGGTTTTGGGGTGATCCAGGCCAGACACAGGATAATTTTGAAGCATGACTTCTCATAATCCAAAACTGGGGGGCATGTGTTAACGCCAGAATTTGGTAAGCCCCGAAGTCCTCATCGGTCCAAGATCCATATTGGCTCAAGGTTGGTATTGGCCTAGAGTCTTATATCGGCCGATGGGGGTTTTCTTAAAACCAGCCATCAAAAGCAGTCGAATTCTTGTTAGATTCGGGAAGATCTTATCCAGAGAAGATTGAGTCTAAGGAGATGCGGCTTGTATCTATTAATTAGGAAGAATTTGTTAGTTTCCTTTTTATCTTTAGGAAAGTGTGTTTAGTGTCCAATAAGGACTTTATCTGTTTTCTTTTATCTTTAGGAAATTTTGAGTCGTATTTTGTTAGGATCTTTGTTAGCCTATAAATATGTAAGCCCGAGGTTCATGTAATTTTTATCTCACGATCAATACAACTTCGGCGCATCGCCACCCCTTTACTTTTCGTCTTCTTCGGCGAGTTCATGCCCTTCCTACGAGGGGTAAGTCTCGTTATGGCTGCCTACGCTGTCGGGGCTAGGGCTTCGACGTTCTGATCTCGTCAACATAAGCACCTATTATCATATATCTTAGTCAATCTGGTTTGGCGTCTCGATTTAGTCGTATCGGCCGAGATTCGTTTTAGGGTTTACGCCGGTATTGACTAAATCGCTTTGCTAGATTAGATTGGCTAAGGTATCCACCACCCCGAAAATCAATTGAGGGCTTGATTGTCTAGATCTTGCGTTTCTTTTCATACTTAGTGCCGCTAAGTCGTGATTAGAACCGTAATCTCTAGCCTGCCTGTCGATTGCCAATAAGGGTTTCACCGGGGTTTCAGCCGATGAGTTATCTGGACGTTGCATCGGCCCAAGAGTTTTACATATTGATTGGATCTGGCCGATGACAACAGAGTATTTATTGTTTATCTGCTTATTGAGAGTTTATGCCATCGGACCTCTAGCCGATGTGTGCTTTAATCTCTATATCAATGTTTATTTTATCATATATTTGGATTATGCTATATCACATTGCTATATCATCATGTCATTGGCTGGTATCGGCGTCGGCTGGAACTGTGCCATCGGCCGATTGGTTGTTTTGGCTATCGGCCTATCGGCCGATACGTTTTTGCCCTATCGGCCTATCGGCCGATAGACTTTCTGTTCTGCTATTTTGCATATCTTGTCAGTGGCAGGATCAAACTGACTGGCAAGCCCGCGCTTCATCAATTTTAGGACCTGCACTGGAGCTAAGCAGATCTTCCAGGCCTTCGTGTGTCCGCATGCCGGATCCTCATCGGCGGTACGGATTCGGCGTCAACAGGGCCTAGATGCACTTTCAATTATATACCCCTATCTCAGCCCAACCCAAATGGTCCACACCATCCCGCCATCCCATGCCACGCACTCCTTCCTCGATAAGCGTATTCTTTCTCTCTCTGTTTTCTCCTTTTATTTTCTCCCGACAATCCTGATCCTCTCTTTCCTTCTAATCTGCTCTCTTTTCTCCTCCTTTTCTCTTTTTTTCTCTTTTTTTCTTTTCCAAATTTCTGTCCTCATATTTTTATCTTTTGTATTTATCATTGTTTAAGGTATGTATGCGGCAAGTAAGTTACTTTGCAAATATTTTTCATCTACAGTAAAAAAACTTCTACTAATTGAATAATCAAAATTTTAATCTTTGGTCCATGAGGTATAGCAAAATGCACATGCGTCAATTTATGAAATAGCCACTTGATCGATTTGTCAGGCTATGAAAAATTGTACATAAGATATTCTTCGTGTGATGACGCATGAAACGAGTGCAACCGGGTTCAATGCTATATATGATTTTTGATGTTAGTTTGCTTTTGTTTTGTTTGTCTTATTTCGGTTTCTTATTTAAATTGATGGAGTTTTTATCAATCATAAATATTGTCTTCACCGGTTGCAACAACATCTTTGGTAGTAAATATCTATATCTATATACTATTATAAAAACTAGTAACTTTTCGTCATTTTTCTTTCGTCCGTCAGGGAGGCTAATTAGACTTTTGGTTTTTTGCTGGGTCGAACGTGTGCTTGCAGGTTGAGACGGAGGAGAGGAGAAGGGAGAAAAGTGGGCCGGCAGGGAAGGTATATTTGACTTTCGGTTGTTTGCTAGGCTGAACTTGCGCTTGCGGGCTGAGGCAGAGGAGAGAAGGGGCTGTGGGTTGAGCTTGCTAGACCGAACCTGGCCAAAAAGAAAGGAGGGTTTTTATTTAGATTTTTATTTAAATAAATGTTGAAATGATGTTTGTATTATTAAAATTAGTAATTGACCTATGAAAATTTTGAGAAAATTTCAGAGAGTGTAATTAATCATGGATAATTTAATAAAAATTAAATCCAACAATGTAATTTTATTTCTCACACTTACTTTACTTTATTTGTAAATTAATTTAATTCTACACCGACCGACTTGAAAATACCCAAGTATTCAGAAAATTTATATTTTAATTAGTTACATAATGTAGTTTTTTCTTAACTTTTTTTTAATTTTTTCATCTTTTTTCTCCGTTGCAACGCACGGACAGTTTTTCTAGTAAAAATAAAAAAAAGTTCCGCACGGACCAGCAGACCGAGCCCATCACCTCGGCCCGGTTCTCTTCGAGCGTCACCGCCGCGCTATAGGCCGAAACTTCTAATTGGCGATCAGTACCTGAAACCCCGGCCCGCGCGATCAGTTTGGATTTCCATTTTCGGCCCATGGGCAAATTTTTTGGCCAGTCTTTCGTTCTGTGTATTTTTTTTTATCGTATTGGGCTCAGCCCGTTCGCAAGTTTCTGTTTAGTTTTTGCCCACCACTGGTGTTGGTAGCTGGTTTCTTTTTTTCCCCCGTTTTGCACGTTTCTTCTTCTTTTTCTCGGCCTTACATTTTGTTTACGTAGTTGTACGTACTATAAAGTTGGTACGTATGTGTTGGAGAGGTGGGAACGAAGGTTTTCACTCAATTGGCTACTCGACGCACTGCAGGGCCCACCATGATAGAGGTGAGGACTGGCGTAGGGACCCAGGTACTGTCTTGAGCCGAGGAAGTTGACCCGAGGTCACACTACTACAGAAATACTTATTAGTGTCGGTTCCAAAGGCCCTATAGGTGTCGGTTTTGGTCCCGGCACGACATAGGTGCTGGATCTAGAACCGGCACCTATTGTTTTGAACGAATCAAAAAAAAGAAAAAAAAATCCCGAATTCTCACCGCTGGCCGGCCGCCACCTCGCCCGGTTCACCGCCACTAGGTCCGCCTTTGCGCTGGCCATCTCCACAGCCGCCGCCGCCACCAGGTCCGCCTCAGCGCCTCAGCGAGCGACGGAGACGGCAGCGCCACGCCGCGCCGTGCTCCTCCTCACCGTCCAGGGCCGCCGGGAGAGAGAAGGGGCTGGCTCCGCCGCCTCCACACCACCGTCGTCGCCGCCACCACCTCGCCCGGCTCCACGCCTAGACGGGCCAGCCGCCGCGTCCTCCGTCGGCCGCCGCCGTCGCTCCTCCGTCATCCGCCGGCGCTCCACCAGAGAGGCAAAGGGAGAGAAGGGGTGAGAGAGAGATAAGGAGGAGCGATGAGAATGGATGCGCTAGCTGTGGATATGGGTGAGAGGGATATGAATGAATGCGGGATCGGATAAGGAGCCAACGCGGCACTGTGCGACCAGCCTGGTTTTTTAATAGGTGTCGGTTTTTTAATAGAATCGACACTTATATTTATATTATAGGTGTCGGTTCTATTAAAAAACTGGCACCTATAGTAATATAGGTGCCGGTTCTATTAAAAAACCGACACCTATAGTATTGGTCCCGGTTTTTCTTTAGAACTGATACCTATATTGCTTAAAGGTACCGGTTTTATTTTTTTTATCGTGGGGAGATGAAAAAAGGCTCATAGGTGCCGGTTTTAAATGAACCGGCACCTATAAGGTCGATCCCTATGAAGATTTTTGTAGTAGTGTCAACATCACCTTGGGGCATCAACTCGGGGCTGTGACGGCCGCTGCAAGTGGGCTAGAGCTCAGCTCCGCCGAGCCAAAAGGAAAGAAAAGAACAGAACAGCCGGAGGCGAAGAGTAGAGTATAGCCAAGGGGCTTTCGTCGTCCGTAAAGGACCTAACGGAAGACCGTGCTCCGAAGTGCACTGAGAGTTTTGTTTTAAGAACACTTGGCCTTACCCCTTCATTTTGAGCCATGTCTAGGTAGAATAGGCAAGATTGAATCGAGGCCCGCCCGGGCACCGCCCCGAGGTCGGCATCAGGACTCGAGGTCTGTTCCAATCGAATCTATGTCATCAAGAAGATTTGACTCGGTCCTGTGTGCAGCCTTACCCCTTCATTTCACATTAATTATGGTGTGATACGGTTCTTGTGGAAAGATCATGTGTGACGTGGATGACATGACGGGGCATGCCTCCCCTCGATTGCACATGTCGCCTCAGAGAAAACGTGGGCGACATGATGCGTGCTCCGTGCTCACCCGATGGCCCCCCTTCATCAATCTCAGTGGGTGATGGGTGGGCCCAGTTACAGCTTGGATGACGACTTCAGCTATTCCACTCCACGCGTCAGGCAGTAGGTCAGCCCGTCGCATCCGGCCAGCCCGCTTTGAGGCACAATGATAAAACTAAGCCTACCAACTCTTGCGGGTTGGGCTTCACTTTTGTATGCATGCATGGGTATTGTGGAATCCCCTTGATGTATTAAAGGAGGATCCATACCACTGAAAAAGGGTTAGACTATGTGAGATTCAAGCCATAGTTTAGTGAAGAAGGGTTCATCCTTTAATGAGTAGGGTTATTACTCATCTTGAGAGGTTGAATCAGTATAAAAATTCTTGTCTCCTGTCTACTTTATCGCAATCTCGTGTATACCTTAGTAACAACATACCCCATACTCTACAAATACCCTAGGTGAGTATAGCTTGTCGATAGTGGCTCTAGTAGGGAGCTTGGTGCTTCAAGGTTTCGACGAGATGGGTTCAAGAGGCGGATTTTCCGATAAAAGCTTCTATAATCGCCTTGGCCTGGGGGATACAACCCAGCCAACCTTCACCTATGTCTAAGTCGAAACCATCACGTTCCTGGTCTTCGCTGCTACGCCATCTGTCAATCCTCCGGCTCTCTCCGAGAACAAGGTGCCAACAACGAAGCCTGCCCGCAAGACCAGGAAGGAATGGTGTCCCATCCATAAAACCATTTCTCATGCTCTTAATGGGTGCATCGTTATTCTAACAGAGAAGGCTGAATATGATGCTTGCAAGCTTCAAACACTCAAAACGTCTCCCCCTACAAACTCTACCCCATCCACAAAACTCCTCTTTATACTCTAGCGGAGTGCAAGGTCTTCATCAAAGTCACTGAGTCCATGTCTTCACTTCCATCAGGCAACTCCCATCCTAAGTGTTGCTCATTTCACCCTCATCGGGCTTGTCCCAACGAATCGTGTTTGGACAATGACATGTCAGGCGATTCAGATCGTTTGTTCAAGTACCTCGGACTTGATCCCCTCGAGCCATCTGTTCTCCATTGTCTGGATCCTCTCGAATCCTCGGGATTGAATTATGATCATTGCGTGAACTTGTCGAGATTCAAGAACAAGGTGATCAGGGTGCCAGAAGGGAAACAAGCTCTTTCCCAAGTGAAAAGGACCATACACGTTGGTTCGAGTTCTTCGCCTGGGCACATACAAGATCGCAGATGACGAAGGCTGCAAGCTATCCAGTTCATGGAATAGGAATATTTACCAATTACATAAATTTGTGTTTAGAGTGGTTAGACTATGTTTACAGTGGTCAGTTACGTAAGACAACAACAGCGAAGTGTGCACTATTTGCCCCAAAGATCCTGTCTAGTCATGTCTATACTGGTTGAGGTCAGTAACTCCTAGGTACTCTTACATTACTTGGTTAATCAATAGGTAGGGTATGCCCTATATTTTCGATTAGCTAGGGCCTATCAACAATTAACTGCTTCAGACTAACGTATTCACTAGTCGTGTAATTGGGAATTGTTTTTTTTAACTTCACGGCTGCGGGCTAGATGCCTTTTTGCTTCAACTCTATGGGATATGAAAACTAGCTGCCTTCCTGGGAAAAGCCTATTGCAACTTCAACTCTACGAGTATACTTATCTATTGGCACACCTAGATATACTTTACATTATGCTTCTATTGCAGCATAAGATAGATGTTTATACTTTGATACTAATGTTGCCAACTGAGTGCCATTGCAGGAAAATAAGATTACATCACCATGACGGCCACTGCAAGTTCGTGGACTCAAATACATTCTCTGCAGCTACTGGCAGATAATGTGCTAACGCGTCTATCTCCTCGGGCAATCGATGAGATCGGCTGAAGCCGTCATCCAAAAATGCGAAAGTCCGATCTTGACTAGCCCTTGTCAGGCTTTATAAGAACTTGGCTTCCTGATACTTGATCCGCTGTCAGAAATCTTCAAAAGACGCCTCAAAGCCTGACAAGGATGTCATTTTCCCTTTTATATTTCTACTCGCAAGTAAAGTGCGAAGTATCCAAAGGAAATAGACACTCTTACTTTGACACCATCCTAGGAAGAAATGCAACTGTGCTTCGCAAGAAGCAAGTTCTCGGTTGGTGCTGTCAATGGAAGCCGACAACGGAGTGGGAAAATATGGCATGCCAACTATGTAATTTGGACGACAGCTTCGCTGGTCGTCCACACTGTCTTCTTCGTCACTTCTACGATTAAATCAAAGAGCAAAAATGGGTTAAAAAAACACGCGATGTCTACTTTAAAGACAAATTTCTGACAAAACAAAGTTACTCCGATAACACAAAAGCACAAATTGTTATTACGTAATGGCATTCAGGATGTTAGTCTTCAAAGAAACTAATAAGTTATCCTTAAGTACCAAATCCGACCGTCAATTTTTACATAAAAGCAAATGAAATAATATAAAATAAAATACCAACCTTAAAGATAGTGATTATTACTAACCATTTTCACATTTTCACAAGTCTTAGTGACTTATGAACAAAAAACCACCTGCCATGCGACAGATGGGACCAACTCGTGAGTGTGCTTAATTACTCCCGTTGAACCAATTGCTGCAGCACACATAAGCACAATCAACAATCAACAGTAAAAGCCACACTAAAATCCTATATGGACTACCTGTGGGCCCCCGGTTTTTTTATACCGAAAACCCCATGTGTATTACAATACCATTCCCTGGATCAGTAGATGGTACACACATGACACAGTTGTATATCATAAGCTGACATCGTCATACAGGTCTTACAATCTATTAATAATACAAGGATAGCCCAAATGGGATCCGAATAGACCAAGCATGGTCGACAGCAACACAAAATACCAACACAAATAAATGAGGTAGCGAAAGCGAAGCAGCGGCGGTCCATTTTATCCCACACGCATCGACTGGTGAATCTAGGTCCCTATTCCGCCGTCCTTGGTAACTCCTTGCCAGCATAGCACATGCACAGATCGACACCAATACCTTTTTCTAAAAAAAATTTAAATAAGCAAGAGTGAGTACCAACCATACTCAGCAAGCCACCACTACAGAATGCATATAATGTTCATAGGGGTTCAAGGATGGCTTGGTTTATTTGCATAAAGCTAGTTTTCACAAATTATTTCCCAAACCTATGCCATAACATTTTTAACTGAAAACCACGTTAAGTTGAAGTTGTCATTAACCTGTGAGGGTTCATCCACCTTCCCCAAGCCTCGCTTGGTCCGGTTTACACTCGCATCCAATTTCCACAGTTTTAACCATTACAACCTTTTTGCACATCAGGCAAGGTCACACCTTCCATACCCATCATATTTTAAGCAATATTACAAATTGACGAGGCTAGTTAAGAGTAATACAAGCCCCGGCGCTCATTAACCGCGAGTACGGCTATTCGAATAGTTTAATTTACTCACACTGCAGCGGATGTACGCTTTTAATCCCACACTCCGTGACGCACCCAAAACATGAGACTTGTCACGGCCCGGTTTTTCAGTTACCCTCGCATGGCGGCACCTGCTCCAAGGACTATGAATCCTCATTGCACCCCCGGCGCCACATTCCTACCTCGAGCCGGTTGTGAGGGGAGTCCTGGCGCTCCCGAGATTGAAGGTTACATTATACATATATAAAGCTTGACGTCATTAAACCACACACTTCCACATTTCCATACCGATATCCAGAACCTACCATGTCTGGGGTGCCACCCCACAAGAATAACCTAGTCCACCGGGTCTAACCCCACTCAAGAAGTATGGTCGTACTCGGTTCGTTTCCTGCTTAGCTTCTTGACTCGGTCCTTAACTGACCAGGGTCGGCGGCTTACCGTTCCCAGAACCACCCATATTCTATCCGTGCCGCCCCAGTCGAAATCACTTTTGTTTAATTAAGTTTTTTTTTGGGTTTTCGCAAAGGTTTTCATGCTGTGGGTGGCGCTTATGTCTCCACCCGATCTCTAACAATCACTCCCATCGAGTGATCGGTATAACCACATCCACATATCACACATATGGAGTGTATAACGTCTATGTAAGCAGGGCTAAGCAGTGAATAAATAATCACACGTAAAGTAATATACTCAGGTAACAAAGGTGTGTAAATACATAAGGATAAACAATATCAAAGGTAAGGCTTAAGCAAATGTAGGTACGCATTTTATAATTAGTATGCAATTTTATTTGTAATCAACACATTTATAAAAATAGGATCAACATGTTCGAGGAAGGGGGCGTAGTGACTTGCCTTGCTCAATTGGGGGTTCGTTCTCAATTAGCTCAGTTTCTTCCTCGCAGATGTACTCTGTCCGGTTGAATAATAAAGTCACCAACTACTCGCTAACACAAAAGAGCCAAAAATTCCAGAAAAATCAAAAAATAACCAAACCAGTGCCATTGCGTAGATCTTGATTTTAGAAAGATTTTGATGAAAGTTTCGTTCAAATCTGACTTAAAATGAGGGAGATACGGAATTCGAAAGATTGAAAAAGTTTTAAATCAAAGAAAAGAAAAAAGGTCTGACGGGTGGGACCGCCCTTAGCTCCTCACGTACAGGTTTTGTTTTTAAATGGATGTGCGCATGGTGAGGTGAAAGGCTTGGGCGAGCTGCAAGCATGCATGCATATGCATACACACGGCTAGCTAGCTACATGCATGTGAGCTGCTTGCATGCATGCATGCACACATACAGCCAACTGCTTGCATGCATGCACACGTACAGCCAGCTAGCTGCATGGCGCATACATGGCCGGCGGCGAAGCGGCGATTGCCGCGGAGGGCGTCCGCGCAAGGAACGGGTATGGTGTTGCGCCTCATGACGTCACCGCGCCGCGGCAACAACGGTAGACGAGAAATGCGGTAAGGAAACAAAAGCAAGCGGGAGAGCAGGAGAGGAGCTCACCTTGCGGTGGCCGGGTAGCGGCACACCGAGCGACGCTCCTCGCACGAAACTACGGTCGTCGATGTACAGCCTGGGGACGGTCGACCCGTGGATCGTCCTCGCACACCACATGTTTGATCGGTCGTAACAAACGAACACACAGCGTTAAGGAGTAAATGTTAGCGGGTTAGTGCAAGTTAGGTGTTAGGGGTTAGCGAGTTAGAGGTCAGTGAGTCAGTAAGTTAGAGTGTCAGCGGGTTAGTGCGTCAATGGGTCAAATGTTAGATGTTATAGGTTAGCCGTTCAATAAGTTAGTCGTTCTCGAGGTTCAGATAACGGCGCGGCAGCCTATCCGTCCTCTTGCTCAACTGAGGCCCAGCCGGAGCCGGCCGCGGTGGAGCAAGCGGAGAGACGACAGCGTGTGCACGGGAGGAAGTGACTGAGGGGAAGCAAAACGAGGAGGAGGAGAAGAGAGAATGGAGAGGGACAGGTTGTGTGCTCATCCACGACGGCGCTTAAATAGAGTCTGGGGAAGGGACGTTTGCTGCTGCCCGCCTTCATTCCATCCCAGAAAACGCGTGTGTGTAGATGGGAGCGGTGAGGGCTGCGTATTGGCGGCCTGGGCGGTTGCCTGCATGCGTGCTGCATGCTTGGCTAGTGCTAAGCTAGCTGCATGCAAGCTTCTGCTAGCTTGCTGCATGCATGCATATGCATTGCACTCACGTACAGCTAGCTAGCGACATGCATGCTTGCTTCGCCGTGAGGTCAGGCAAAGGCGCGGAAGCGCACGGCAAGGTCGCTGGCGCGATGGGAAAGAAGGGCAGCAGCTGGCGATGTCGCAGTGGCTTGGTCGTAGTGGCGCGGCGCGCGGCGACGTCGTCGCCAAAAACAGTACCGGGGAGGAGGATTAGACTTTATATTTTTATTGCCAATCCAACAGGAATGAATAGCTTGGGGAGACAACATGGACTTTTTTAGAAAAAAGGCTTGCAACAAGAAGGCCCAGGTAGAGGGAGTTTAAGCGGACTTTTTTAGCAAAACTAATTTCGGTCAGAGTGAAAATCTTGGGACAAAAACCAAAAGATCAGAGGAGTAGAAAAATTGGAAATTTTTAATAAAGTTTAGCACTGTCATAAAACAAATAAAGAAATTTTTGGCATGATGCAACATTATAAAAATAAATCAGAAATGATTTTTGGTCGGTGTATTTTTATTTAGGAATTTTCTGAGGGTGTTACAAATTTTTAGTTTGAATCCAGGTGAATAATTTGGTCGCTCAGTCGCTTGAGAATTAAATTTAGGATTTTATTGTGAGTGCTCTGACTGTATCGAAAAAGGAATTTCTAGGATGACGTATGGCATTCAAATCCAACCGCCGCGGTAGAAATAAAATCGGGAATAGTCATATCGACGCGCAATAGGTAAATTCGTCGATCGATTGTAAATATTCGAGGGAAATATCGAGGTCGACTTGATAGAGCGGTTAAAATTTAACCGTAAAATAAGAGTTTGCGAGAGGGATAATACTGCGGTAGAAGAGAAGAACTTCGGGACTTTAATTAATTAGCGCGAAGCGCTAAAAGAAACAGACGGATAGGATAAAGAAAGGAAAGGATGTCGGACAGAGGACAACTTTTTAGGAAAAGAATTTAATCGAGATCTTTTGGCACCGATCCTAGACACACACAATTAAACAATAAATATTAACAAGCAAGCTAAAATTATGCCTGAGGACTAGACTTTGTCTGAGGAGGAATTTATATTAGGAAGTAGCTTATTAGGAATTTATATTTCGAGATTAAGGTTTTTAGCAAATACTTTACCAATAGATATTATTTTGCAATTAGTTTTCCGAAAGCAGACTCTGCAAGGTTCATAGAAAATAATCAAGCTATATTTCTTTAGTAAAACAACATTTGTTTTAATAATCAAAACGGTGTTACGTATATATATATATATATATATATATATATATATATATATATATATATAGTTTTATTCATAAAGTAAATATGCCCAAGGGTTTTTAATATATAGAGAAGGGTTTTTCGAAAATAGTTGGCATATGCAAAGATTAGGATATCATAGTTCCTTGAATAAATAATATTTGAAATCAAATACCAACATATTCTCAGACGTTCGTCTATTAGCCCACGCATAAAAGAAAAACGACAGATCGAAATAAATTAATCCCAGCATGAATGTATTTTGAAAAAGATTTTTGATTATTCTGAATTTTTAATTTCGTATTTCTAAGTCGAAATTTTCAGGGTGTTACACTACTCCAGCTTCCGCCCCTTTCGCCCGGCTTTTAGTTTTGAATTTTAAAAGTACTAAATATTTTAAATAATTAGACTTACATAGAAAACCCATACTATAAAAAAATGGAAATATGATGATTCTCAACTAAATATGATCTATTTCCTTTGTTTCAAAATGTAGCTTGTCCCATAATGAAGCTATTTTTTTTTAGCTATCCTCTTCCCTCAACCAATGACAATCATTCTTCATTTAATGTTCTCACCTATCTCATCTTAAACAATCATAGCCTCTCTCTAATTATTTTCATCAATTTTCTTAATACCTTGACCGATAAAAAAGTAGACAGAGGTAATACATGCTAAAGCAAGAATTTAATACAAATTGAGATAATATTATTAAAGACTAAGAATTTAATCCTATTAAATGGGTTATAAAAGGGTGTGCTGATCTATTATAACTCTATCTGTTACTTCTTTAGGCTGAATTTCAGAAAACTTCAAGAAAACCTTTCTCCTTGCGGGATCCTAATTTGATTCTAAGGCTATGTTTGACACGATTGGAAACTAATTTCTTCGATATGTAAAACAGAACGACTCACTGACGCATAATTAACATAACCAGGCTAGAGAGCTCGCAAACAAACCAAGCAGGCCTAGGCTAGGTTAGCCAGCAAAAGCCTAGGCAGCAGAACGGTCGAGCCGAGACGGCTGAGGCAGGCAGACCGCAGACCCAGGCGCACGAGTGCACGACGGCGTTTGTCACGCCCAACTGCCTAACCAAGCGAGCACACCCTGCCGTGACTAGACCGGAAAAAGATGACTGACACGTGGAGAAGATACTGATCCAACGGACCACCCGGCTCAGCTGCAGGCGGGCGTGACGAGGACCACAGACACACGTGGCTTGCTCATCTCGGCCCACAACACAAGCCCATCGATTGGCTCGATCACCATTCTGATTTGCCACCGCCTCGCTCATTCTCTCTTAACGCCGCCGCCGCTTCTCTCGTCCGCCAACGCCGCTGCCTCCCGCCGATACAAGAAAGGGTCTCGCAAATGGTGGTTGATGAATAAGTCCAGGCCAGATCTGACACACTTGTGGCCGGCATGGAGGACGGTACCGATGGAGCCGACCTCGGAGCTAGGCGGCGGCCGGTGCTCTTGCCAGAGGAAGCGGCGACGAGGAGAGGTCGACGAGACTCTGCACCTGCTGAAGCTCGTCTGGAACGCGTGTAGGAGGTTGGAAAGGAGCAGAGTGTGCTAGCTCTGGGCGGCGGTTGCGGGGCGTCGGCGGCCACTGCGCCGATGGGCGCAAAGACCGGCACAACAAGGTGGTGACGTTGTGTGGTCTCTGTGTCTGGCTACCAGTGTCGGGGCAATCTACGAAATCCAGGAGACCAGGACTGCCTCGGCGTCAACTAGACCAGTAAGGCCATCGAGTGTCTCATCCGCGCCGCCGCGAGCGCCATTGACGCACTCCGCTCTCTGGACTGCTCCTTCGTCGTCGTCCACACATCCTCACCAGCGGCAGCGGCAACAACGGCAAATGAGGAAGGGATTGTTGAGCCGATGGCCTGGGAGCTGAGCCGAGCGAGCCAGATGTGTCCTCTTCGCACCAGCCTGGAGCCGAGCTGAGCAGGCCATTGAATCAGCAACTTGTCCACGAGCCGGGCTGCACCAATTTTCTTTCCGACCAAACTGGAGCGCGAGACGTCTGGCGCTGATAAACACCTTCTTGGCCTCGGCCTTGCGGGCCATGCTCAGCACGCGCCGTAGCAGCTGCTGCCTCGCGACGCACCGCGCTCGCGCGCTGGCTGCCTTCCTCGACCTCCGATCCCAGCGCAAATCCGTGTGACAAACCGTATGCTGTTTCATCTTCTTTCCGGCTTGAAGGGCTTGTTTGGTTAATGATATCCCAGTGATGAAGGTATTGGAGGGGATTGTGGAGGAATAACCCTTTCAATCCACAAGGAGAGGCATTAACCGAACAAGGTCTCAATAAGAAGAACGCGCTCAACATAATTCATAATGCAGCGAAAAAGGTATACATATAATAAAGGAGAAACACTCGTAAAGTAACAAAAGAGACACAAAGATAACACTGAATCTGTATTAAACATAAAAGGTCATTGAGTCAGAGATACATGGTATAAGACATCTCAACGTTATTAACACAGTGCAGACGACGTGTCTCCTCTACTGATCGAATGAAGATCTAAGGATAGATAATACTAGAGGCTAGGGCGCGCTATTGTGCGCCACTTGAAGACACGACAGAAATCAACATAATCGATGATTACTAATTAGTATGTTACAAGTTTGCAAGGTAATGGACACCACCTATTGAAACTTCTGTGTTCTTACAGTTTGGCCATGAATACATGGTTCCATGACATAATAACACATAATTAATAAAAATAATTCCTCGTAAATATTGATTCGATTTACACTAAGAGAATACTTTGGCATTATAAAGAGTGAGTGCCATATATTGAAAAGTCTTGCATATGAACAATTCTTAAGAACAAAAGCAAAACTTCCCGAGAATAGGTTCAGTGTCTCATGCATCTCATCTCACATCCTGAAAAACTCGATCAAGATGAAATGTAAATATGAGTAAGATGAAAGCAAATATTAGTTAATGAGATCAAATTCACAAGCACCACCCCCTCAAAAAAATATTCAAAAGCACCTGCGAATACATACCATTCCTATTCCAACCAGTAACAGCTTATTCAAATATTGCTTAACACATAAAACCTACCTTGTTTCCAGCTCAATTAGTTTCAAGGGAACATAAAGTTCCATAGATGTACTTTTAGCTAGCAACTAATTAGTGAATAAAATTTACTCAAATAACATTAGCATGAAAGGGATGAAACTGCCAGCTTCCAACCTAAAGAATTTACCACGACAATTAGATTAAAATTGAAATATAAGGATAGAACATGTGCTAGCATTAATCAAAGAGATTACTAAAATAGGTTTCCAAAGAAATGTTTGAAAAAAATGATGTAATAAATAATGACACGCCCCTAGGTATTGTTTGTCATTGGCAACTATATTTTTAGTCTAATAGCAGATAAATGCATTGTTGGTATTATCTACTGAATAGCTCTTTCTATTCCAGAAAAGATCACCAATATTAATATAGTAAATTAAAACAAACTCACATCATGCCTATAAGAGGTAATGCAATATAATTGTTTGTTTTAACAACAGTGAGCTCCATTAGTTCAATAAAAATAATGTTTGATAAGGTCCAACAACTCCATACCTATTAGCTATTAGTTTGCTCAGGTAACTTCAATCTGAAGCATCATTGTTCTGCTAAGGTTTAGGACATATTTTTGGAAATCTGTAACACAAATAGTTAGAAGAAGCTGGTTAGATTATGACATGGACACATACGAAAATGCCATTTGTTAAAATTCAATATAAATGAAGTGACATCAACCTATTGGGAGACTCAAATAAAAGATCATATGCATGGTAAATTTGGAAGAAACAATTTGGAAGAAACATGGGCATAAATTTTGCTGAGTACACATAGTTAATGAATGGAAGTTTTATTTTAAACAAACAAAATACGTTACCTAGCAAATGTATATCAGAATGGTTTGTATGTTTCTCCAGAAGAAAAAATAGTGTGAAAAAATATCTTAAACAAAATAATGTTAACCGTAAATAGAATTAATAGTGTGAATCAAATAAAGATACACACAACTTTGCTGACTTTCTTAATAGAGCTTAAATTGAAAAGCAAGCAAAAAGGTGCAATACTATGGGATGCCAGGACTAAATGTTGTTTCACAAGAATTTATAGAGGTTGAATGACACAATATTTCATTTCTTCCAAGTAAACCTAGTGAAAAGGGCAAGCTAGCATCACAGAGGAGTATAGCTTCTTAGAATTAATTTAATAGAAATCTGCAATACTGAAATACAAAAATTTATTGACTTTTTTTTTGCAATAGTAATATTTTTTTTGGTAGCAGGAACCTTATGCCAATATTTGCAGCACTAAAGAATGATAATTAGAGAGCTGAGATTGGTATGTATCTATGCAAGAGCATCTTTTGGGGCAATCAAGAAAAAACTGATATCCAAAAGACTTTCATTTCCATATATCTTGGGTGAATTATAGTAGTTCACAAAATAAATAACTTTGACAAAGGAAATAGCAATCATGAAGTATCACAGATCTATTGTTGTATGAATCATAATGTTTGGTATGCATGTAGTCATTATGGCTATGCTTGGTGGACTATCATAAGCAGAGAAAGTACATATGATACACTCGGACATTCACTTTTGTCTATTAACCTCAGCTTTAATTAAAAAAACAAGAAGAAACATGTGTTACAATAGTAGTCCTCATCCTTAGGACAATGTGTGTGTGTTTTTCCAAGGGAGAAGGTAGTTGATCAAGCCAAAATTCGATGGTAAGGGAATAATGAAAGGAAGGGTCACATGAAAGAAAAACATTATTAGGTAAAAAAATGAGTATCTAAAATATTCCTTATGGACTTTATATACAATTAAACAGCCAAGAAACTCAAAATCAAAAGAAATAATGGTACGATTTGTACGCAACAAACTATTAGAAAGATATAGCATGTCCGGATTGCTTGTTAATCATTGTGTTCGGGTTATATATAATGATCATCATTGTTCAACTAATAACATATATAACTGCACCTTCAAATCATAAGTATAATGCAGATATGTTGGTTGCCCTAAAAAGGCAGATATGCTGGCAGAAACTGCTCAGACAAACCTTGTAGTATATACACTCTTTGACAGAGTTTGGCCCGTGCAAGTCACAAGAAAGTCTGTTGCCTTTGAGAAGCTGCAACCAAGTATTGATGTTAAGGTCAAGTAGTAAGCATATATTCTGACAAAAATGTAGTACAGAAATTTCTCACATACAGAAATTTTAGGGATAAAATGTTTCTAAGATCTGATGGAAATGGTCCATTGAAATTATTGTATCTTAAGTCCAACACATTTAAGTCATGTGAATACTACATTTCTATGGGGACAATTCCATAAAAATAGTTATGCGGAATTCTTGATAAGTAAATTAAAATTAGAACAATGTGTAGGTAAGTTCCTACAAGAACTGCACATACAATTTGAGGAAAGACATCAGCAAACACATGATCACTCATAACATAGGGATATATTGTGAATATCAAGCATGACAAAGGAACACATACTGCTACTTTATCAGGAAAATAAAGAATCCATAGACTATCTACATAGAGTTGTTAAATCACATAGTGATACAACATAAAACAAAGCATGTAGCATGAATAATATTATTAACTCAACTAAAAAAAGTTAAGCTGCATAAGATGCACAAATGATCCTAAATCAATACCCACCTATGTGTGTACCTGTGGACAAAAAGAAATTGTACTATTGGGCTGGGCTCATGTAGTGTGGTGGGCTGGTGCTTGCTTGCTTGATGGGTTGCTATTGGCGTTGGGCAGTGGTTTGACGAGTGGTGGTTGGTTTGATGGCTAGCTGAATACTCCAGGTCTTCAGCTCGTTTGGCTCGTGAGCGGCTCGCAAGCGAACTCGAGCTGGCTCGTTATAACTAACAACTCGTTAACAATTTTTAACGAGCCGAGTCGAGTCAAGCCAAGCCAGTCACGAGCTTTTCGTCCAGCCCTAAATTGTAGATAGAGACAGTTAACCTAAAGAGGCTCTACAGATGAACTATCCTTGATAGGTGACAAAAAAGATTCGTACCTCAGATGATCCCAATCTATACTACTTAAAACGAGTCCAATGGTAGTGATAGTGAATCTGCCACCCCACCTACTCTCATTGTAGATTTTACATATTATCCCTTGAACTTCTAAATATTAGATAACTAAATCTAAGTGGATAGCCACATGTAAACTTAAATTAATGTGAGTATTCCCTATCAAAAAATTAAATTAAATATAAGTGAATAATATGTTCTTACTTATTTTAGGCAATACTATGATATTTTACCCTTTATTTATCCGTAGCGAAGTTGTAACACCCGTTTTGTCGTGGCGTTAGCGGGAAAACCTACTTACTAAAAACTCTATTTGTGAAAGTTGCTCTTCGGTTGAGTCTTGTGGTGTGCCAAGGTCTCGTGTTTCCCCTCTCGTCTCAATCCCGGAGAAAACTGCAAAATCAGATTTCAAATCCAAGCCTAATCCTCCCAATTCAATCTCTCAGGAAAAGTCTGCTTGGACTCCCTCCTTCCAGGGCCGATTCCCTCCCGGCCTGCTCTCTCCTCTTCCTTCTCGGGCCGCCCTCGGCCTAGTCTCTCTTTCCCGGGCTGCCTCCCAGCCCAGTCCCCAGTCCCCTTCCCCCTCCCGCTGGGTCGCGCGCCGTCTCGGCCCGGTCCGCTCCGGCCTACGCCCCTCCCTGGCCACGTGCGCCGCACGTGCCAGGGAGAGTCGCGTCGCCCCCTCCCAGCCGTGCCGTTTTTCCCCCTTCTCTCTCTCTCGCTCTCCCTTGCCTCTCTCCCTGTTTCTCTCCCTTCTCACCGGCGCCCTCCGTTCCTGTTCCCGTCGGTGGCCCCCGCACCCGCGTGCCGTGGCCGACCGCCCGGTCCACGCCGCCGCCGTCCCCCGGGCCGCCTCTGTTCCGCCTTGTCCCCGCGTCGCGCCAAGCCGACGCCGTCACCGCCGACGTCCTCCGCCCGGTTCCGTCGGCTTGCGCGTGCTGCCAAAGGAGAGAGCCGCACCCTCTCTCTCCTTCCCTCTCCCTCTCAGCTTTTCCCCCTTCCCGTTTCGGCAAGGGGGCAACCCCTCTTTTCTCCCCTCTTTGTTCTCTCTTCCGACCGGCTATGTCACCGGAGCGCCTTCTTGGCCGCTAACGCGAGCGCCGGTCCCCTCCCGCGCGCTCCACCGCCTCTCCCTCGGCCAAACCGACCTCCGCGTCCTCCCCCAAACCGCCTTCCGCTCCCCTCTTTAAATCCCCTCCGCTCGGCCGCCATTATCACCCTCCCCCGAGCTCGCCTCCTCTCCTCCCCGCTGCCGCCACCACCCACGTCGCTGCCGCTGCAGCCGAGGGCGCCCGAAGGAGCTCCGGGCGCCGCCTTTTTCCCCTCCCTCGGCCCGGAGCCGTGCCGGCCGCACAGTCGCCCCTCCGTCCCCGGCGAGCACCGCCCCTCCCGCGGTAATCCTTTCCCTCTTCCGCCTCCTCTTTTCTTCCCTGGCCTAGGATCGCTAGGTAGCTCCCCGTAGATCTCCCGGGCACCGCCGTGGTCGCCGTTCCCTCCCCTTTTCGGCCTCTCCGCGTCGCCCGAGCCCCTCTGCCATCGCCATCGTCGCCCGGCGCCTCCTCCTCTCTTCCGCCCGGCCGGCCTCCGTGGCAGCCACGTAGGCGCCATGCGAGCGCCAGCCGGCGCGCTCCCTCCTCCCCCTCCGTGCACTCCGCGTAGACCGCGCCGCTGATGGGCGGGCCCCACCCTAGCGCCCGCGTAGTGGACACGGTCCACCGGACCGGCCGCCCTCGTAGGCCGCAGCGTGCCTCGGCCCGTCGGCCCTCTCACTCCCCTCTTGGCCCGCTCGGCCTTCCTCCCTCGTCGGCCCGGTCGGCCTCCCTCCTGGACCAGGCCGTGCACCACTCGGCTCCGCGGCCCATCGGCCTCCCCCTCGCGCGCCGATCGGTCGTGGGCCGATCCTTTCGGGCCGTCGGCCCATCCGTTCACCGCACATCTCCTCTTCGGCCCATCGGCCTCCTCAGTCCATCGGCCTTCCTTGTTCGGCCTTGGGCCGATTCCCTCGCAATAAAAGTCCAATTCAAGTCCCTCTTTTCTTTTTCTTTTCCAGGGAATTAATAATTCCTTTTCCTTTAGACAGAAAATCATTTAACCTTCGGAAATTCATATCTTCTCAACCGTTGGTCTGATTGACTCCGTTCAACTTCCAAAATTCCTCAAAAATCAAGATCTATCCAATGGCACACTTAGTGGTTATTAATAGGGCTTCTTTTTATCGTTGTGTTGAGTCGTCTCGTTTCACGTGTAGTTTCGGAGCCAGAAGACTCGTAGTGCACGGATTACGAGGAAGAAGCTCAAGATCTCGAGCAAGGCAAGTCACCTTTGATCAATTGAACCTATAATTTAAAATTAAGTATTTTGATTCCGTAAACTATGCATTATTTAGGTTACACTTGGCACTTGGCCTCGGTTTGCAATATAACCGTCAGGCCCTACCCATCTGCTGCATATACCCTCCTTGAATGTTGAATACCCTAACACCCTTGTCACCCCTCAGGTGAGGCCTCGGTATCCGTACCTCGCGTACGAATATCGAGACTCTCCTCCAAATTTAAAACTGGTCATTGGGTAAAACTTGTGTTTACAAAATGCTTGGAAAACCCGACACTTGGGTCGGTGCCTTGAAAATAAAGTGAGTTTCTAAAACTCGCGGTACGGGAGACGTGCTGGAGGTACGATCTGCCCGTTCTCGCTCTAAGGACCGATTCCTTGGGGATTACATCCGAGCATATGTCAAGTACGACCACATGGGTGATATGGGACACCCCTGGCTGAGTAACTAGCTAGGCCAGGGAAATCTTGATGCCAAGGGACAAGTGGATTCGTCGGGGTGGTGTCGGGGAGGACCCCTGGGCTTCCTGGCACAGTATGGTCTGGGACCTAATCTGGTGTTGGTCCGTGGGACCCCTCCCATTGGCATAAGATGACCTTGAGTCGGCTTTCGAAATGCCTTGTCGTGAAAACCTCAAGGTCGCCAGACTTGACTGAGAGTCGCGGGCTGGGTGACTCGGGGTTAGTAACGTCGTGTGGGTAAAGTGTACCCTCTCTGCAGAGGTTAATAACTGTTCAAACAGCTGTGCCCACGGTCATGGGCGGATGTGAGGTGATTCCTTAGCGTAGTTTTAATGGTTACTCTGTGAACTGCTGTTGGTGTGAGAAATCCTTTCTGTGCTTAAGTGTGGCTGTTGGAGCAGCCGGTGTCGGTGAACGATTGGCAGGGAGCCTCTTGTTCCGACGTGCTTGACTTGTGGCTGCTGGTGCAGCTGGGGTCGGTGAACGATTGGCAGGGAGCCTCTCGTGCCGACAAGAATCAATCGATACAATTTCACTGCTCCGGCCAGATGAGACGCACTTTCTCGTCCGTGCCGTTGAGAAGCACTCACTTAGTTGTTTCTGAAAGTTTTAAACTAAAATCAACTGTGAAAAACAACTGGTTCCCCTTTGAAGCTTGCATCAAACACTTAATTCCCTTGACTTGCTGAGTACTCCCGTACTCACCCTTGCTCCATATAATTAAACCCCCCCAGCTCTCGAAGACGAAGAAGTGGACCCTGGTGATGAAGAGTTCTTCCAGGAGCAAGCAGTCTACGAGCAGTAGAAGGGTTTCGGCCTTTCCCCAAGGCTTTGCTTGTGGCTTAGGGCCAGTCTCCGCCTTTTCCGCTTCCGCCTTTTTGTAATGTCGTTGCGAACTCGGGTTCTGTCCGCAGTTCCAACCCTGGTTGTAATTCTACTCTTAATAAAGAGACCGCTGTTGTTGTGATATTCTATCTTCCTGTGGTACCAGCGCTATTTCCTGGGACTGGTACAGGCATACAGGTTAATTTGGATCGCCTTATTCTGGCCTCCGTTCGGGGCTAGTTTGGGGCGTGACAGAAGCACAGGCATTTAACTAGTAAACATACTACTTAAAAAAAGTCCAATGGTGACAGTGAATCTGCAACCCTACCTACTCCCGTTGTATATTTTACATTTTACCCCTTAAACTTCTCAATATTAGATAACTAAATCTAAGTGGACAACCACATATAAAATTAAACTAATTTGAGTATTCCCTATCGAAAAATTAAATTAAATATAAGTGAATGATATGTTTTTACTTATTTTAGGCAATATTGTGATATTTTACCTTTTATTTATCTGTAGCGAAGCACGGGCATTTAGCTAGTAAACAAAAGATATCAATAATTGTTCCCATGATGTCAAAACAATAACAAAACTGCTGCAATGCTACTGATGGAAATTATACAACAGGAGATGAAATTCGTAGGCTGCAACTCAACCGATATTCCTACTAAACCTAAAAGCTAAACATTATGGCTTCTGCCATCCATAAAATTAGAACTAAGCCATAAAAAATAAATACAAATATACAATCTTAAGTAATACTATCAGTGGAACAAACAATGGAGAAATATGTACTTTGTCATGAGGGAAGTACCTCTAGTTCAACACTCTTCAATGGTATTAAGTTAATAGCATCTTACTGTCAAGTTGCTAATGATTTATATTCAAAAATTTGGAACTCTTGAAGATAATCACTCATCCAAATCTAAGCATTCAGATCCAATTTTAAACTTTTTCATTTCAGAATCAGTCATCCAACCTATGTCTTTTGCCTCATCCAGTCATATACAGCTTTATTTCGCCATAAACATCCTCATATAAAGATGTATACACGTACACATCATAAGGTTATAAATAATACCCAACAGTTGAGATAATTACCATATTGCATAGAACAGAAGATTTTGTTTCCTTCCCCAATTGAACAATACTCTGAATCAGCTTTGTGTATATAGAAAAATTCATGAATTGATCGTACCAGCATGTTCAAGTGGATGAAATAAAATGTCAGATATTTGATTGTAGAGCAGTACAAATGTTTAGTACAACAATCAGATAAATGACATCACCATTTAACTAATAAAATCGTAAAATATGTCCGTTGCTTACCTGCATCATACCAAAAGTAGTCATTAAGCATAGAAGGCAGAATGGCAGAATGTTGCTACTAAAATGGGGGAATCGAACCGGTTAGTGAAATCCATTCAGAACAAAAGAGGACATGAAGGAAATCAGATGGGAAAGACACCTCTTGTAAATGCCATGAGGTCTCACAGTCTCAGCCTATTGACACTATTGATGGCCATCGAGGTTGCTCGATGAGGGCTAAGGCGACCGTCGTCTTACCCACCAAAGAAAGTAGTGGAAAGGGAGACTAACGGAGCGCACAGATTGGGATGCCAGCTCACCGCCGAAGGAGAGGAAGTCGAAGGCTCGTGGCTTCCACCCGGTTGTGCGCATCCCATCTCTGCTGAAGCACAGACAACCTGTATTTTGAGTGCCATTGTCATTTGGTAGATGAAACGACTATGCAGGATGTTTGTTTATATTTAAATAGCATGAAATTTGTGCTGCATATGCCAAGACAATAAAGAAATACATTATAGTAAAATGCACATCAAACATGTGCATTACTTCTATGTTAGATAGTATTATTGTATTAATCATAAGATGTATAATTAATAAACAAAGCACATACAAAATTAAGGACCAATATGTTTTCACAATAATTTTGGTCATGCTCATGTCAAATGGCTATATTGCTAGTTACCTCTAATAGCCAAAGATACATTTGGATGGCATGAGCAAAATAGTACCATGAGGTAATCACCTTCCATGGAATACAAATAAAATCATTTTATTGATTCATGTCCTTTTTACAACAATAAATCATTTACTATAAACTTATATTGGTAGTTTGTATACAATGAACAACACATTTGAAAATGATTGCATACATGCAAGGAAACAATTTGGTAGTATACAGATGCAAATTTAAGACCTATTATACAGATGAAAATGATTGCATATATGTCAATACCGAGTATACGACAGATGTCTGAACTTCTCCTTTCCATCCATGGAATACTCCTATAGGATGTGGCCAATAAATTTATACCCTGCATTCAGCTGCTACAACACTGAAAGTGTCTGAAATTAATCAGGACGCATCCATATTGAAAGAAATATGTATCAGTAATAACAAAACATGGAGTAACCGAGTAATATGTAATTGACCTACAACATTGGCTGCCTATCACGTTAAAGATGCTAAAGGTTTTTTGAGCTACATTTACAGATGAACACAAACATAATCCATGCATATGAAAAGACACATAAATATAATGACAGCGTACCTACCTTATGCCATTTGTTGTGCAACAAAATAAAATGGCAAACACTTTCGTGAGTGAGAAGTAGCACCCAACAGTAAAGACTAAATGTAAGGTTTCTTGACCTTTTCCGAATGGAACCATATTGTGAATTTGTTATGTATAGAATTAATCATGCATTCATTATACCTGCATGTTAAAGTGGATAAAATATATTATTAGATATTTGATTTCAGCGTGCAAACAATCAGTAGAGAAATCTAACGAATGTCATCACATCATGTATGAACTAAGAAAGCTTACTTACATCTTGAAGAGAGAAAACCCCAGCAGCACATCTAATGGAGCAGCAATATATCTGTTGTGGCTTTCTATCCCAGGCATTCCATGAGAGGCAGGGTGAGCGCCATCCCACCAGTGATGAGGGACACACCAGCCACCATCTCTCCCGATGAAAAAGAGGCAGTGAAGAGACAGATCAGGACGCTTCCGATGAGGCAACACGATAGTGCGACCGAGATGGAGTGTGGCACCCCCGAGAAAAGACCAACTGCGCTAGCAGCATACAGGGAGGGGGACACTACTACAGAAACAGTTTTTCGTGGCGGCCATTTTGGGTCTTCGCTGGTGGCAATTGGGGCCGCTACAAAGCAAAGGCCAGTGAAGATCAAGATCTTCGCTAGCGGTTATAAACCGCCAGTAAAGAAATATCTTCGCTAGCGGTCGCTTTATGTCGGCCGCCAGAGAAGAACTATTTTCTCTGGTGGCCAATTTACGTCAGCCGCCAGCGAAGCCATATCTTCGCTGGCCGCTGGCTTAAGACAGCCGCCAGCGAAAATGTTCTTCTCTAGCGGCTTACACTCTTTTTGGACACGTGGCCCGCCTGCGAAGATGCAATATTTTATAAAAAAAATATTATATATTATTTTTTTCTTACCTTTGTTCATGTATTTTAGAGTCACACGTGGATGATATAACTAATCGAGCTATCGATAAAGTATGTTCTCTTTCGTGCAGCCGTCATTGATGATTAATATACATGCACGCGGAAATAATATATGAAGATTAATATATACATATACATACATATATATATATATATATATATATATATTATATATATATATATATATATATATATATATACACACACACAATATCTAAGCACCTATATAGATAGAATTGGACCGACACCACATATACAAGTAGTTGAATGTCTTACAACCCGAGCGATATACATACGCGTGAAACCTATCTATATTATACTCCTGCTCCAGTTAGACAGACATTCGTTCTCTGGCAGGGCCAAAACTCCATCATGGTCGAAAAACCTCCCAAGCTGATGTGCGCACTCACGGTGGATGAAGTAGCACATGTCCC
>BDMV01000007.1:39558129-39654476 GCA_008326285.1 Oryza officinalis
TTTACATGTACAAACTATCGGGATATTTATACCCGAGGTTACAACAGAACCCTTGTAGGGCACGATCTTATCTACAACTAACAAACAAGTCTTTGCGGCAGACTCTAGCCACAGATTAGATCTAAACTACCTAATTTACAAGATACAATTGCCTAAAACCGAGCTTTATCTCTATCCGGCAACTTCCTTGAAGCTTACTTCGAGCCCAGACCAAGCCCACGTTGACACTGTCAACTCACAACCTGCATCGGCCCATGACCAAACCAAATCCGTATCGGCCGATATGCCCTTTATAGCAACACTCCCCAAGTCCGATACGGCTACTGAGTCCGATACGAAGCTTGGTCCGACTCCAACTCAATCCTTCTTCTCTGCTTCGGTTTCCCCTTCCCTTTCCAAGTCGATTACCAAAATCCGTCGTCAACACTGACGACCGTTGGCCCGCGGGGGACGGCTGTCCGAGAGGGCACGACATTTTTGCAGGCGGCCCCCTCGCCGCCCTCTAGGAGGGCGTTTTTTCACTGTTGGGGGGCCGCCTGCAGAGGGCGGCGAGGGATGGCATATTTGCAGGCGGCCCCCTCGCCGTCCTCTGGAAGAGCGATTTCACTGTTGCATTAAGTTTTGAAAGTTTTAATGTTGTTTTTGTAAATATAATTTTGAAGTTGTTGTTGTAAATAGAGTTTTTTTTAGAAATACTATTGTTGTTAAGTATAGTTTTTTGTTGTTATTAATACCAATTAATTTGTTAAGAGTTGTTTTTAACTTGTTATTAATTAATTAATGACATATATTTTATAATTGATTAATTATAATTTGTAAGTTGTTTTCATCATTAAGTTTGTAAGTAGTTTTTGTAAATATATTTTTTTATAATTGATTAATACCCATTTTGAATTGAATGTTTGGAGAAACACATCGGATTTGTAATTTATTAACTTTAGATATATCCATTTTTAATTTAGTAATGTACAAAACTTTTTTTTTAATTTGGTAAGAATTGTTTTTAAGTTGTTAGTAAATAATTAATGACAGAATTGTTTATAATTGATTAATTACAATTTATAAGTTGTTATTATAATTATAATTTATTTTAATTGACTAATACACATTTGTAATTGCATATTTGGATAAACATATCGGAGTTATAATTTAATAATTTTAGATATATCCATTTGTAATTTATTAATTTGTAGAACTTTATTTTGTTTATCGGTTATTTTGGGAAATTCCAAAAATTACTTTCGGATAGGGTCAAAAATTTATAGAAGCGAAAATTGATTCTGTCTATTTCGAAAATTCCAGAAATCGTTTTCGTAGGACTCAAAAAATTTCGAATTCACAGAACATGTTTTTAGAAACCGAGAAGAAACTTTTTTTAAGAATTGATGTTGAGCACAACCATGACTGTACCGAAACAAGGAGAAGTTGTACTACAATTTAAACATGATACACCTGATTCCATTGCGGTTACATAGATAAGATTAGATTAGAACTAGAAGGAAGGTAGTGCAAGAGTTGAACACGACGAGGATACAACTACCAACTCGTGCATACTACTGAGTGCAACGAGGCCACTTTCCCTTCCTCTGCGCATCGGGATTCTCCTCCATTGCTGCCTTCGCTCGCCGCGCACGCTCAAGCTTCCGCTCCCGCTCCTCCCTGTACGCAGCAATACGCCGTCTTTCCGCCTCAGCCTTGTGCTCTTTTTCTGCGTCTCTGCTCTATCTTCTCCTTGTGCTCTGCATCCCATTGCCACATGTACTCCAACCGTTCCTTGTTTTGCGGCTTGATCTCGGTGTCAATCCACTGCTCAAAATCACATAGCGGTGGAGGGGCTGCAACAAATGCAATGTTTACTAATCAAATAAGTTGTTCAAGACTATTTAATACACCAAATAATTATTACAAAGCATCAGTTCCTCACCATTAAGTTAATGCGGCGGATCGCAGGTGTTGGCTCAAACTCAAAATTGGCACACATCCACTATCTCTGCATGTACGTCTCCTCTTCATCGGACTTGGCTACCTTGCAAGGATCACCGCACCAGCACATGGGCACTGGAACACCGCTAGGCAAAGGCAATGGGTCGAAGGCATTTCCAGTCTTCGGGCGATAACTACAAGTTAACAATAAATGAAACACCCTAACCCGTTAATCTAGGATTCCTCATTTCATGCACAACGAATAACACATAATATTACAGAAACGAAACGATTTATGTTACCTTGACTTGGTAGCTTTTCCACGCCTTGGCATCCTACAGTTTTAAAAAACAACTATCAAATATTGTAAACACCCTTAATACTTCTCATTGTACGGTCAAATATAGTACTACTACAAACCAAACGTGTGCACAACAAATCTAGCCTAAAACTATTGACACTTCTAAGTGCTACAGATGTACTCACAAATTTCAACATATCTACTCACAGTGCTACAAATCTACTCGCAAAAAATCCTGGGTCCGCATGTACATGCTACAGATCTACTCACAAATTTCAAATACATGGTAATTACACTAGTATGCGACACAAAATATAACCATACGTCGGGATATTGTACTAACCTGCGATCGAATAAGCACAGCAACAACGCTTCGCGGCTCTTCTCCTTCTTCCTCACCTCTCTCTTTTTTTTCGTTCAATTGTGACCGGTTGAAATGACCACTTCCTAGGGCCATTGGATGAAGAGCGTGTATTCGAACCTATGTAATATATAGTGGAGGAAGGAGAGGCACATATCCATCTAACGTGAGTTCACCAGTAGCGTGGATTTGACAACACGTTCACGCGGCAGCGCAAATTGAATGATTGTGTCAAACAAAGCATCGGCAAAAGCTGAGTCCGGATGCCTTCACGCGCCAAAAGATGATTGCGACGTATCGTAAGCGTCAGTCACGGGCCAAAAACTGGTAGGGACCAATCGTAGCCCTCTGTTACGCGCCAAAAGTTTTTCGTCGTTTCGTTCAGTAGATGTATAAGTAGTTTTAGCACAGTACGGACGATGGTAGGCCTATGTACTAATCGGTAGAGGCAATGCAGCGGTAGCAGAATTATAAAAGTAGTACTGGATCACAAAAATATAAACCAGAAGAACTGTATGTACAGACACACTAGAGGTGGACCACTACTGCCGAGCCCTCTTGCCCCTGTCTCTCCTACCCTGGGCCCTAACGTGTCCCTGAGAGTACGTCAAACGGTCCGGTGGTACGGCACGAGCTGCCCGTCCCTCCGGTACTGGTGTGTCCGCTGGCTGCTCCTAGGTCTGCGGTGGTGGAGCTCCGCCAAGCTGTGACGAGCCAAGTATATCCTGCTGTGTCGCGTCCTCCAAGTCGTCGTCGTAGAAATGGTCGCTAGGACCAGCCCCGCCGGCGTGTGAAGAGAACGCTCCTGCACCAAAGATCCCCGCCTGAAACCCTGTGGGAGGAATGACATAAGATTCATGGAAGTAAAAAATTTTTGTATGAACGAGTACAACGAACGTGAATAACGGATCACGCATGCTCACCTAGAGGGACACGCGGCTGCATGTCTGGACGAGGGATCGACGCTCTGTGCGACGAACTGCTAGCTCCAGCGAAGGCGTGGGAAGGCAGAGGGGGACCTGCGTGTGTGTTTATTTTGTTGTGACGTGGTCATGTTAGCGATAATAAATCAAATGTTATGGAAATAATCTATGGGCATAGCAGTATCGTGCGAAGCCGCTGCTGAAGGTCGCACAACGTCGGCCCTAGGGGCGCGTGGTCGTGCTGGCTGTGGACCACCTGGAGGTACCGCGTCCACGGCACTGCGACAAGAGAAGAAGCGCATCACAACGCTCATCTTCGACTGCATCCGGTCGAACGTCAGCCTCTGCTCAGGTTCACTGAGGTGTAACCCAGCGCCCAACCTGACTAGCACCGAGTTAATATCGGCGTTGACCGCTCGTGCAGCGTCGGCCTATTCATGACATATGAAAGCATGTCAGTATCAATCCGAGAAATAAATGAAACAAGCGAGCATAAGTTCAACGTACCCCCAAGAAGTACTCTCGGTCACGGTGCGTGGGGTACGCGTCCGTGACAGCGGCAACGTGTGGCTGTGGAGCGGCTGAAGTGTACGTCACACGAGCACGAGTGCGAGGTAAGTACCAGCGGAGGTAGTCACGGTAGTGGTCGTCTGTGTGTGGAAAGATCTCGTCGATCACCTCCTCCGGTGCTAACAACCAGTCGTCCACGAACTGCTGTACGCGTGGTGCCCACAGTGTGCCGGCTAGCTGTCCCCGGCGGGTCAACCTGCGAAGAGAATGCACTTAGATAGCTCAATGAATGTAGAAACATCATATGTGTAATTTGGATGCATTGTACTCACGAGTGGTCTGCAGGGAGGACAGTAGGCGCCATGTCTCCGGGGAAAACCTGCCTCAGCCCAAACTGCCGCATCACCCGCTGCGGGCAGTGAGGCTCGACGAAGTTGTCGAACACCGTCGGCATCGTCGTGAGCCAATACGCCGCGTCACGTGTGCAGAGGGACAAAAGTCCAAGTGGTGCTCTCGCTGCCACCGCCTGCTGCGTGTACGGCTGCCAGACGACGTCGTTGGGCTGGAGACGGTCGAACTCGAACACGAAGTCTGGGTAACCCCGTCAGACCTGCACGTGGGCGTAACGACGCTGCGAGATACAAATATGGTACAAATATAATTGATTGTTACAGACGAACGTGAAAGAAAATGGACGGTGCAATGTACGAAAGAACTACTCACCCCACGTCGACACCAGTACGTCCCCATCGTGGGGCCGTCCTCCGGCCACTCCGCGCTGCGTCCTGTCCCGTACGGTGCGGGGTCCACCACAGGACGTCCTATGGCAAACCTCTCAGCTGCCCAAAGCTGAACCAGTAGAGGGCAACCAGCGAAGAGCGCCCCCGCGTCGGTCTTCGTGCACGCCTCACAGAGGGCACGGTAGGTGGCCGCTAGCATTGCTGACCCCCAGCTCCACCTAGGCACGTTGCCTAGCTCAGCATCCGCGATGCCACGTGCGTAGTGGATCAAACCCTTGTCCACAGCATGGCCTGTAGTGCTGGTGAACATCACCCATCCGAACAGCCAGAGCAGGTACGCCTCTAGGGCGCGTCGAACTGAGTACTCATCGGCGTCCGGGTACATCAAATATTACTTCAACACAATGATACAAAGTTTACGACAACATTACGGTGCTACATCAAATTGTTTGCAAGTCTAGCTTACATTACATCATTGAAATTACATGATACGACTACTTAGTTCGAATACTCATTACGATACAATATCGGTCTACTTTATGGTTCCTAAACAATATTAGACCATCGCATCCCCTGCCGCACGAGGACGCCTGGGACGTGCTCGCCTGGTTGTTGTTCCTTCCCCAGGTGGTCGGCTTCCATCACCTGCCTCTCCAGATGGACCATCATGCGAGACGCTCGGACCCTCCGCATTCTTCGGGCATTTCTTGTAAGTGTGGTCGCGTTGATCACACTTGCTACAACGTATAGTCCTACCACCAGCTTCGGCCTCGTCCATGTCATTTCTGATGCGTCTTGTTTGACGCCGGCCCTTTTTCACCCTTACCTTGGATGGATCCGGAATGTAAATAACTTGGGGCCTCAGAGTTGTGTAAGATCCTGTGATCCCGAACCCATATATCTCCTCACTCCATGTATGAAAGATTGTTTCTTTCTTGAAATAATGTGACACGTACACATCGGGAAGTATGCCACAATCACCTGCTGCGGCAAGTACGTGAGAGCAAAGCAGGTGTCGAAGCTTTGGCTTCATACAGCTGCAACTGCATCCACCATCGGCCTTAAGGACACATTCCTGCACGGCTTGCTTGCGGTAGATACCCCACCTGCTCCTATCAACACACATTATTTCATACCGATGTACTTTTGTGCCTTGAGGAACAACTCTATGTCTCTGTGCCTTGGCAATTTTATCTTCCATGTACTTAGTCACTACACTGCCAAATATTATCTTGTTATCAACCATTGAGGGAAAAATTTTGTTGTATCGATCCCTGAAGTAGGCCTGTGTGCCATGAAGGATAAATTCGACAATACCAACCAACGGGAGTTCTCGCACTCCTCGCATTACCTAGTTGTAAACCTCGGCCAGATTAGTTGTCATTATGCCATACCGAGAACCATCGGTGTCGTACAGCAGAGACCACTTCTCCTTTGGTTCGTTCTCAATCCAATGAGTGAAATTTCGGATAGATGATTCCGACCTCCTTCTCATTGTGGGTGGATCGTCATGCAGTGGACCAAGAGGTACGGGAGGCTCGTCAACTTCAGCTTGTGGCCGACGAGATTGCTTGTCTGTTTGCTTACTTGTCAACTCATCCAACCTTCTCCACAACTCATTAAATTTCTTCTCTTGATTCTGTGCACAGAGCCTCTTGAAAAGATCCGTCAGATGCTTGTTCTTGAATTGCTTGTAGAAATTAGCACCCATATGACGCATGCACCACCTACTACGTACATCGGGCCACCTTGCTGGAATTCCCTTCTCATACCAACCGTTCTTCAGATATTCAATAGCCCGCAACATGCCCGCATGGCGATCATGTATAAGGCAAACATTGGGTCTCATACGGACAACCGCCATGTGCACTCTTTCCAGGAACCAGTACCAGCTTTCGGTGTTCTCGCTCTCTACAAATGCAAAAGCCATAGGTATCACCTTATTGTTCCCATCAGCTCCGATCGCTGTCAATATCTGACCTCTGTATTTACCGGTCAGAAATGTTCCATCTATGCATAGTACAGGACGACAATGCACAAAAGCGTTGATGCAAGCACCCAATGAGAAAAATGCTCTTTGCAGCACACTGTTGGTAGGATCATGAACCGATGGAAATGTATGGATGTCATAGTAGGTATTACTATTTCTCTGTGCAATGTTGCCTAACAGACGAGGCAAATTATCGTACGATGCTTCAAATGTGCCATACCTCATCTCTATAATCTTTTGTTTGGCCCTCCAAGCCTTGGCATAACTTATGGTGTACTTGTATTTGTTTTCAATGTGGCTAATAATTGATCTTGGTTCAAAGCCACTGTTGGAGACAACACTGCTATACATCTCACTTGCAACAAAAGTTGTAGTGATGTTGCGGTGATACTTTTCCACCCCTTATAAATGGCACTGATGCTCGGTCACTATGCTAACTTTTCAATAATCAAACCATTTACCCTTATATGCATGGACGCGCCATGGACAATCTTCCCTCACGCACCTTACTTCGTACACATAGTTCGTTGACTTGACCACCCTAAACTCTCTCTGCAATGAGACCGCCCAATGCTTCACGGCCTCCTTCATATCCTCCTTATGAGTATACCTAGCACCCTGAATTACCTCGTTCTCCTTGTATTCCCAGGGTGTATGTTGCCCCTCTGAGACAACAAGTCCTGAGAAGTCCTCTTTTGTCCAATCAGTGGGCATTACATCGTCTTCCTCATCGGATGACAAGTCGCCCTCCGCTTGCTCGTTATCCGAATCTTCCCTCTCCATTCCATCGACGATTGTACCGACTATCTCCCCCTCATCCACCATGCCCATGGCCTGCACGACCCTTGTTTGATTTTCGTCATTGTTTGATGGTCCTACACAATCGCCCACCTGGCTAGGACCCTCAACATTTTCGGTTTCTATTCCAAGGTTTTTATCCTTTTCATGCACCGAAACAAAAATAACAAGGGGCCATGAGCGTTCAAAAGCCATCTCCACATACCGTCTCCAAGCATCAGTGCTATCCATGGGCATTAGTTCCCAAAAATAACCTTCTGTTGCACGACTCACTACAACAGATACTGACATTGTGTTCACTTCAGGGTCTATTCTAAATCCTCGCAGCAACCAACTATAAATTGACTGAAATGTTCTCTCGCCAGGCCTATCGATGCCCTTCGATGTCATTCTAAAATCTGACAGATCAACACCATCTTGACCAAATCTAAGGTTGCCTTGACCGTGTACTATCTGAAACATGACCTTACTTGACATTCTGCCTAATGTAACAAAAAAATAGGTTAACTAACTTTCAAACATAACCACCGGATCTAATGTCGAATTCATCAATATGTACTACGCCATAAGTTAAAGTTTCTGAAAATGTATTATCTGTCCTAGGTCTCAAATTCTACAAATCGGATACGTGCTCCAGATATATCATATAACTCAAATATATAGTTTGCACTATGTCCTAAGTCTCAATTTCTATAGCTGTCCTAACTCAAATATATAGTTTGCACTAAACCCTAAACCCTAACCCTAAACCCTATACCCTAACCCTAAACCCTAAACCCTAAACCCTATCCTTTGTTCTTAAATTATACAAACTAACAGTGTGCTCCAGATCTACTAAAATATATGACAGTACAACTAAAATGCAACGTAAATTTCAAAGAAAATATTGTGTTTACCTGCTGTGGAGTCAAAAAATGGACAGGGCTTCGCCGCTTTCCTTCAGCTCTCTCTCACCCCTCTCTCCTTCTTTTTTTTCTGGATTTTTAGTGAATATAATGAAAATTTACAGAGGGGGAGGGCATATATATGGGGAGGGGCTAAAAATCGCCCTCCCAGAGGGCGTTAAGGGGGCCGCCTGCAAAACCGGCACGGGCAAAAATCGCTCTTCCAGAGGGCGGCGAGGGGGCCGCCTGCAAAAATGCCATCCCTCGCCGCCCTCTGCAGGCGGCCCCCCCAACAGTGAAAAATCGCCCTCCTAGAGGACGGCGAGGGGGCCGCCTGCAAAAATGCCGCCCCCCTCGGACGGCCGTTCCCCCGGGCGTGACGGCTGTGTGCCACGTCACTTAAATCGCCCTCTAGGAGGGCGATTTTTAAAAAACGCCCTCCCAGTGGGCGATGGGCGATTAGTTTTGTAAATTTTCAAAATAGAAAATTATTTTTGTAAATCTTTTAATAAATAAAATTAAAAATAAAAAAAACTCCCCTGGCTAAGCCCTGTACATGGAAAAAGTTCACTGTAGATCCATCATCGTCTTCTTGTCGAGTTTGAAAAACATCTCTGAACGACAAAACTGGATACAACGCATCCCCTAACTTATAAAACCAGTGCACACAAGGTTCCAAGGCGGTTTGGATGATGGTTTGGCTTACGTAGCGCCTACATGGCTCGTTTAACTAGGTCTTAGTCCCATGTAGTGTTGACATGGCGCTTGTGTAGTATTATAGCTAGAATTTTCAAAAAATAAATAGTTGCACCCATATGTTAGACATAAGGAAAAAATAAAAACATGATGGGGCCCACATGTCAGTGGGTTATTGGTTAAAAAATATGTGGGTCCACGTGTCATCAACTCTCTCCCTCCAATTTCTCTCCCCCTCTATTTCTCTTCTGGCTCCCCTATCTTCTCTCCTTCTATTGGTGTTGACGCAAAATATATCTCGTCAAGTATGCCAAAGATATGTTGACGTAGATCTTGCGTGTGGCACACGAAAACCTGAGAGATCTGTTTGGCTCCTGTGCAGGTCCTAAAATATTGATAAGATGCGGGCGTGCCAGTTAGTTTGATCTTATAATTGACAAGATATATATATATTGATGATCAAATAGCGGATTGGCTAACAAGCCAATGTAGTGATACTAGCCAATGTCGCTATTAGCCGATATTGATAGGGTTTTGAACAATCGGTTATATGTTTGATGTACATTCTGACACTTGAATAAATAATGATATAAAGGTAATCGGTTGATGTAATAAGATAATAAACCAATCGGCCGGTATAAAAGTGACAAAGTAGATATGCATAAATATAATAAATCAAATATTTAACAAACTAGTCGGTCGATATGATATAAAATATTAGATGATTCGATGGTTAAAGCATACATCAGCTGAAAGTCCGATGTTATTTAATCCAAATGATTAAGTAATCAATAAAACCTTTGTTGCAATCGGCTATAACCAACTTGTATATAATCCTTATAAGTCGAAGCAACAATTAGATAACTCATCGGCTGAAACCGCGATAAAACATTGATTGATACCTATTGCCTCAAATAAATCTAACTTACAACCATAACCTCATAGGTCAAACCTAACCGATGCAATATAAGGTTGATAATTGCAAGATATATTTAAGCAAGCCGATATGATACCGATCAAAGTGGTCATGTATTAAATTTAATCAAGACAGTAAAATTATCAAAAAGAAATTTAACACATCAGATAAGATCGGCTAACCCTCTGATGAAACATTAATATAAACCTATCGGCTTAACAAGACTTAGATTATTAATAACAATCTAGTAGGTCAGACCTAACCAATGCAGCACGAGATTATATATGATAATCTTATACTCCATGAGCCGATAAATTTGTCTAATGTGATGGATATAACAAATCTATCTAAATCATCATTGTGATTGTAGAGATATATCAGCTAAGACAGAAGATCAGACCTAACCGAGACAGTTCCAACTAAACCGATGAGTCTCTAAACACAATGCTATTAAAGATAGAATTAAAATATCATGTAAGCAAAATATATCAACCAAACCAGAGCGATCCAAGAGGTCGAAGCGATGCAGTCTTGAACAACACCAATATAGCCGATACAATTGCCAGGACCGGCAAAACTTAGGACTTACTCCTTTATCGAAGATCAAAACCGATGCAGCCGTACATCAGGTGTCAGGTTTCGCCAATAGTAAAAGAAACCTCAAAAAAGAGGATGGCGATGCGCCGAAAGTTTTATTGATCTGAGAGATAAATTACAAAAACCCCAGCTGTATATATTTATATACATAGGCCGATAAGTCCTAATTGGACACGACACAAACTTTCATAAAGATAAAAGAAAAAACATAAAGTCCTTATCAAACATGACACAAACTTTCCTAAAAAATACAAAACTTGACTAATTAATAGATAAATTAAAATGTCATGCCGTGGTCTTCACGATTCCTTCGTGAACTCGGTCTCTTCTGGATAAACTTTTCATCAGCTGATCGTATTCTTTCCTTAACCGAATCCACTAAAGAATCTTATCAAATTTTGGCGTTAATAACTCGTCAAGAGGCCAGAGACAGGAAACGGCCCCATCGACCTCTGTTCTAGGAGTCCACGGCGTCGGGAGATCCGGAGGTTGACAAGCCAACGACGGAGGAGCTTCGGAGCTCGACGAGCTGGCGATGGGTACGGAACTTGAGCGACGGTTCCAATGAAGGATGGCGGTCAACCCCTTCCTCTTCCCCTCACCGCTACCGATCCCTTCCCCATGGTGCCGCCCACCATAACCTCCTCTACCTCGATGTCACGCCCAGAAATTCACTACCAGAATTTCCAAAGCAAATTGTGTATTAAAATCCCTGTCCAGGACCAGCCAGGGTACACAAATGACAAAGTTGCCATACAGATCCACGTCTTACAAAACAATAAGAAAATCTCTTACAAAACTGCAGCGGAAAAAAGAAACAACTATTCTAATAAACTAAACACTCGCAACGTAGCGACTCCAAACCACAGGCATTCCTCGACGGTAGCAACAAGCCTACTCTTCTGAAAAATCTTCCTCTGAAACAACCTCCAACTCTGGTGTGGGGAAAAATAAAGCAAGACTGAGTACTACCCACTGTACTCAACAAGTCATACCGGAAAGGAAATAATGATGCAAGTAATAACAAAGGAGAGCTGCAATGGTTATTTTGCATAAAATACGCATTTAAAACCAATAGTTGAAAACAGTAAAACAGTTGAATTAATTAGTCATAATTAAACCATCACTGTCCAACGCTACACCACGTTGTGACAGGCCCAACCATCCACCTGAACTAAACCATTTCCATTAAGTCAAATTATTTAAGAGTTCAACTAATCACGGTGAATCTGGTTGATCGCCCATAACCGCGGGCACGGCTATTCGAATAGTTTTACTCTGATCAGAGGTGTACATCTGTACCCACAAGACACAGTCCTACAACACATTACTGTGCGCCAACATACCACCACGGCATACCGGAAAAGGAGCTGTGACAGGACCCTTCGCATAACCCCCTCTAACCAATCGTACCACCTCGGGTTTCACCCCCACTCCTCAAAAGGCAGTGGGCAGCCCCCCCTCGAGCCTCGGTGAATCCGGTAGCCGCATAGACCCTCGCCGGGCCCATCCAAACTCCATCACGCTCACCCTAACCAATGTACGTCGGCTAGAGGAAAGCTACACTTCAAGTCCAGCCGTTGCCCACGCTGGCTTGTGGTACGCACGGTTCTTCTTCCAGGGTTTCCCGCGAACCGGTCCTTAATCTTCATGAGCACGACCATCAAAACCATGTGCTCACAACCCACCATTAATCAATATTTTAGTTGAAACATTTAATTAAATCACCCACGATTAACCATCGCGAGCCAACATGAAATAACCATCATTAAGTATTAATGAAGCTTTAAACAACCCAATTGTGAGCTAATGTTTCTAAGCAGGGCTAAGCAAGTTCTATTGTAGCAACTATTCAAATTATTTCCCAAGCTATCAAAGGAATAAGGTAATTGCAATATAAGGCTGAGTACAACAGGTAAACTATCCCATAGATGACATTATAAAACAATGCAGTATTTAGAGAAAAATAAGACTGTTTCGCAATTTAGGTACAACATGATCAAATGAATAAGTATGACTTGCCTTGCTCTTGCGCTGGGTCGACTTCGGCAACGACTTCGAAGTAAACCGGAGAATCGGAATTACCGGAATCTAACGACAAACAAAGCAAACAACAATACATGCTATAAGTCTACTGAAACAAAGAATAAAACTATTTTTAATGGATTCTCTGCATTTTTATGAATTTTCTGAGACTTGAACGGACTAAAACGGAGTCCGGATGAATTAGTTATGAATTTTTGAAGTTATCTGTGTTTTTACTAAAACAGAAAAATCCTTAATTAATTATTGCGCAATAAACCCTTAGGGCTGACGTCACTGCTGACGTCAGCGGCTAGGGCTGACGTCAGCCGCGGCGGCGGCTGCGCACCACGTGGCGCACACGTGGCGCCGACGCGGCAGCCACGCGGCGCCCACGTGGCGGCCACGCGGGGCGGGAGCGGGCGGCCGGGATCGGCCCGAGTGGCCGATCCGACGGCTGAGGCGCGCGGGCGGCGGCTAGGGTTAGGGTTTGGCCGAGCGGCGGCGCGCCGGGCGGCGGCGGAGCGGCGGCTCGCGGCGGCGGCGCACGGGAGGCGGCGGCGGAGCGGCGGCTCGCGGCGGCGGCGCACGGGAGGCGGCGGAGCGGCGGCTCGCGGCGGCGGCGGAGCGACGCGACGGCGCGCGGGGCGGCAACCGAGCGGCGGAGCGGCGCGCGAACGGCGGCGACGGAGAGGGGAAAAGGGGCGGCGGCGGCGGCGCGGCTTCGGCGACGGCGGCGCACGGGCTAGGGTTAGGGCGGCGGCGGCTGGGAAAACGGGAGAGGGGTCGCGGCGCGGGGAAATAAATAGGGGAGGAGGCCGGCTAGGGCACGGGCGGCGGCGGTTGCGGACTCCCCGCGAAACGCGGCGGCGCGGGCGGCGGCGCCGGCCGAGTCGGAGACGACTCGGCCGCGGGCCCACGCGTCAGCGGGCGCGGCGCGAGGGAGGCGCGGCGGACTTCCGGGCGGCTCGGGCCGCGGCCTCGGGCCGGCCCGGGAAGGGGAGGGGCGCGGGGAGGCGCGGCGGCCTTGGGCCGGGGGGGGAAGAGGCGGCCCGGGGCCGGGAGGGGGAAACGGCCTGGGCCGGCTGGGCCGGTCCGGGAGGGAGAGGGGCGCGGGCGCGGGCGCGGCCTTGGGCCGAGGAGGGGAAAATGGGCCGACGGCCCGAGAAGAGGAAAAAGAAAAAGAAAAGGAAAAAGAATTTCCCAGGGATTTATTTATTGCGCTTGAGGGTTTTTAATTGGTTAAAATTATTTCTGGGGCTCTGAAAATTCCACTAAAAATCCTGTTAATGTATTTTGACATGGGGAACTCAAGAAAATTCCACCTTGCCATTTCCACTTCTTTAATGCATTATTTAATTGGGTTTTTCTCCAGATTTAATTCAACAATTTCTCAGATAAATTATTAAATTTAATTTTTACGATTTGGGAGAACCTCAGGGTGTGACACTCGACGCAGCTGGCGCCGTCTCCTTCCACCACCACCACATCTAGATCCACCTTTGCTTGGCCGCCGCTGCCCAACGCCCAAATCTCGTGGCTGGACGGCCGCAGCCGTTCATCAGCGAGGAAGGCGCCAGAGGTCGACCGTCACCCCCGAGAAGGCCCTGCCGCCGTCGTTCGTCAGCGAGAAAGGTGGCAAAGACCGACCATCTCCTCATCAGGACATTCTCCAGGCGCTTCGGAAGCTACCACACGTGTCGCACCACTAGTGGCTGTTGCTGTGTCATCTTGTCGACGACGGCGTCGAGGGCAAGCGTGCACGCCGTCCAGTGGCAACAGGTGTGGAGCTTGAAGTTGACCTCACTCCCACCATACAGGCGTGTCAGGAGTGTGGAGGAGCAGGAGAGGGAGCGATGGGGAAGAGATTGGAGAGGGGCAAAGAGGAGGAAAAAGACTAAGAGTAGGGAAGAAAGAGGAAAGAGAGAAGATGGGAGGAGTGAGGATGACACATGGGCCTCACCATTTTTTATTGTTTTGTAATGTAACTCACACATGGGCCCGATAGTTTTTATTATTTTTCGGGACCGAATTGTCACGTATGCGGCACATCAACATCACGTGAGACGAAGATCTAGTCAAACAAGCCACGTAGGCGTCATGTCAGCCCAAACTATCATCCAAACCACCTTAGGATCTCGTGTGCACTAGTTTTGTAAGTTAGGGGATGCTTTGTATTCGGTTTTGTGGTTCAGAGATGTTTTTGGAACTCGATGGCAACACGAGGGACCTAAAGTGGACTTTTCCCGTACGACATTGTGGCGGTTTGGTCTGCATCCAATGGCCCAGGTGGGCTAGGAGTAGCACAGGTGCAACCGTGCATCATCCTAGTTCACAATTAGATTGCGTTTAAGATAGATTAAGATTAAAATAAACAAAATCAGCACACGTAAAATGAGAAAGTTATTAGCGTATAATTGATTGAGTTTTAATTATTATAAATTTGAAAAAAAGATTTATTTGATATTTTAAAGCAACTTCTATATAAAATTTTTTTAATAAATACATCGCTTAGTAGTTTGAAAAATGTGCTAACAAAAACTAAAATAAAATATGTCGGTGACATGGGACCGGGGGTATCGAGACCAAAGGAAAGGGCGGCCACAGGGATCCGCGTGGCCCGTTCCCCCAGGGGGGTCGGTCCCGAGGGTGACGTGGCGGCTGCCTTCCCAGTTTCCCCCCGGGGTCGGGCCGCTCCCATTTCTGCCCCGAGGCCTGGGACGCCCCGACCCCCTATGGCTTTGGTGCCACGAGCGCAGGTTAGGTGTGCTCGACGGAGCCCACCTAACCACATTTATGGCGGTCCAGACGGGCGCACTGCGCCGCATTTAATGCGGCGTGGCGCTTGCATATCCGGTCCGTGACCGGTCACGGTGAGTGACCGGTCGCAGACCGGTCAGATCACGGGTTAGGTGGTGCCAGGATGCCTGTGTGCCGCGCGCGCCAGGCGGCCTGCTGCACGCCATGCCCCGTCCCATCAGAATGATGAGAGCCCTCAGTCTCTCGTCTCTCAGCCGGAGCTGGTATGCCAACTCCCGGAGTTGGCATGTCAGCTCCGGTCAGATGCTTTCCCGATGTCGGCGCAGGCGAGACGCAGAAGTCGCCCGTCATTTAATGAAGGTTGAAACGGGCGTCCCCTGGAAGGGTCGATTGACCGAGCGAAGGCGTGCTGCGACGTTTGTCAGAGGCTGCTTCCGGCGATAGGATAGCCCTAAATGTAAAAGAATGTTTTCTTTCTTAGGCAGCTCGTGGCCCATGTGGTAGCCCCTTGCCATATAAAAGGAGGTCCAGGCCTAAGAAAAGGCGGAGGGGAGACTCTGGCTGAACTCTGGCTGGACTCTCTCTGGATTCCATCAGACTCTCAGATCTACCAGAACACAGGGGTAGGGTATTACGCTTCTTAGCGGCCCGAACCTGTCTAAATCGCCTGCGTCCACGCGTTTTTCTCGCTGAGATCCCACAGATCAGGGGCTAAAAATTTCACCTTGCGCCCTCGGCCGAACCGACAAAGGAAGACCTGCGCGGTCTCCCGGTGAGGAGTTTCAAGCTCCGTCAAAATATTACTACCAGATTATCGCAACTTGAAAATTCGTTTCTGGTTGATTCATGTATAGTCGTATTTATGTGAAAGACGAGGAATTTTTTGGATAAAACACAACAGGATGTCAGGAGGTCTGAGGACTTACGCTTAATTCCGTGCAAACACGAGGAGCCTTTTGCAAAATAGCCACCATACGTAAATCTCTCCGAGAAGCCAAAAACAACTCAAAAAAGGAGAAAAAAGGAATCCGACGAGCTATTATGTGGCTGGTGATTAAAACTTGAAAACGAACGCAACCAATAGGGGTGAACAGATCCATTTCGATCCGCTTCGAATCCGTCCGAAACGAGAATATGGTATGAGTTTATAGAAATTCGATGGATATGATGCGAATACGAATAGTGTGATGCGGATGCAAATGTGATACCTCTAAAATCCGATGAATGCGGATTAGCCGACATTTCTATCGAATTATCCGATAGACCGTTTGTTGGATAATTCAAAATTGTAAACACATATAACCACTCTATATGTTGAATACAACATAAACCAATTTATTAAACGACCTAATTCATCAATTAATTTTGGTTCCTTAGTCCAAGCCTCTCACCTTAGTCCAAGCCTCTCACCGTTCCATCTTACATTTGCATAGTTGTGTTGTGTTTTATATTATGGACGTCGTGTATTCATGTTATTTAGCACTCAAGCATATAGTTATTATGACTAAATCATTTATTAATTATTTTGTTGTTGTCCGTTGCATTTCTAAGTAACATTCGACGATTTTAATCTGTTTCCGAACCAGGTCCGCACCTAACTCTGCACCATTTCCAACATCTAAAATAATCCATTCCGCATCCACGTCCTCTTCACACCCGCTCCAAATCTGCTCAAAACATATACATGCTCTCCACACCCACTCTGAATCCTTTAAAAAAATATGGTTTAGAATATGTTATAACCATTATCCGTTCGTATCCAATCCATTTTCACCCCTAGCAACCAATCACCACGGCTGTCTAATATAGGATCATTACAATACATCCGGTTTTTAGGGGGCAATCTTTTTGAGCATATGTACTTCAGGATATATATATCACGGTTCTCAAACTAGAAATTTTCTACATCACCTTTGCCTAGTTTGTTCGAAGCTATTTATTCGGTTTATAATATAGGAGTTTAATATTTAATTCGTTTCTATAAACAGTTATCAATAACCTATCCAAATTATGCATAAAGAATGGAGCAAGTTGTACAATGATAGGAAAACAGTTCACTAATATCACAAAACCAAACATTAGTATCAGACCTTCCAAGATAAGAATCACGAGACCCAGGCCTATCATACAATTCACCTCCATCCATACCTGCCATCTCGTTCTGAATATATTGACCCTAACATAGTATAGTTGACCATACAACATTCAATCTGAAAAATTTTAGTTCATCAGACTAGTCTCTTAGGGTCATATTGACCAAAACAAAGTATAGTTAACCATATACAACATTCGGTCCGAAAAATGTAAGTTCATCAGACTAGTTTCTTAGGGTCATATTCATGTCGCATGAATTCGTTTAAGTGGGTCACTCTAGTTTTGCAAACTAAACAGACATGTAAGATAAAGAAAAACAGACACCGAGGACTAAGGGAAATGAAACTGCCGCAAGATAAAATAGCAGTGCAATATAAACACATGCATCGCATTGGATTCAACGAGGATTAAGCAACAAAACTTGATTCAGCAGAAAGCCAATCCTTGCTAGAGTAAATGTCAGACGATGATACTTGAATACATGATATGGTCTGCTTAAATTAAGCTCCTAATAGCGTTGAAATATGAAGCACAGTAGACGCACAACTTCAGTATCCAGTAGGTAGTTTAGAAAAGAGATGTTCCCTTGCCCTTCTTGTCTCCACCAATCTCGAAATGCTTGCACCTCTGCACAGAACAATTATGTAAGTGAGCATCCAACATATCTAAAAGGATATTGATTCATGAGAATTTTCAGCTTGAGTCTTGACAATGAAATAATACCTTGATGGGGTGCTGGGAGTAATGCTTGCAGCTTTGGCATTGCAGCTTCAGCACAATCTTCTTGGTGGTTTTTGCCTGAAAACAGGAACCATGTATCATAACATGAAAAATGCACAGCTGAAAGTCACATACATTAAAACTACTTGATGATTATTACCACATGTGTGCATTGAACAAACAAATATAGACACTGATACATCAATCATGACACCATACGTTTCTAATGAACAGAGACAGTCACACACAGCACTGCGCAATCACATATAAACTGTCACGATACCTTCTTGTGGAAAACAGGCTTCGTCTGACCACCATATCCTGACTGCTTACGGTCGTAACGGCGCTTTCCCTGGGCAGACAGGCTGTCCTTACCCTTCTTGTACTGAGTGACCTTGTGAAGGGTGTGCTTCCTGCACTCCTTGTTCTTGCAGTAGGTCTTCTTGGTCTTGGGAACGTTCACCTATACATAACAAATATGAAACAAATTAACAAATACTGATTGTTGGAAAGCACATAGCAGGCCTATAAACAACGCAATCAAATGTGCATAATCAGAAGCAAATGTGTATCCATATTTTTCAACTGCAAAGACACATTCAGCAAACCATTGGTTAAAACCTCAATCGGGTCCTCAGGAAATATGCTTATGTTTGTCATCACAAGAATGTCAGGTCTCAAAGATTCCATGCCATCATTGGAGCCCATCAGTCAAAGCCAGACAAGATTACCAAACAATTTTAGCACAAGAAGAAAACAAAAGAATTCACCCCATGTCCTCAAGGAAGATGATGAAAATATTTACTCCAGAAGTTCAAGTGCTAATTGAATGACAACAATACACATAATCTAGATATAACCCATTACAAAAATTTTCTGCCTTTCAGAGCACGCAAAGGGTCAGCTCGGAGAATCCATCTATCTTATCGACAATAATCTGGTCCCTACCCACAATTCAAAAACAATCATACAAAGCATTGAAGATAAAAATGACATAACTAGAACAATCACCGTGGATATCAACATGAAAAAAATCGCTAAAGAGAAACTATCTCATATTAAAATTCCCTAGACCCCAAACGCATCGACAACCTAGCTACTCCTCCGGCTCAAGATCCCCCCATCTACGGCAGATCAACATGAATAAAGAGCGCATCCTCCTCCAAATCGACAAGAGCAGGGAGCAAGACGGCGCGCGCGGAGCCGTGGACTGGCACAAGGACACACGCGCGTACGATCTTGCCGTCGTGCGGCGGACGGCGAGGAGGGAGAAGCGTACCATTTTGGCAGCCGCGGGGGGGCTAGAGTTTCGGAGGCGCTCCCTGTCTGGTCGAGAAGCTGCGGCGAGTGGCGGCGGGGAGGGGAAGGAGAGAGAGGTCTGCGGCTTTATACGGGTGAGCTCCTGGAGGCTAGGGCTTACTGGTGGGAGAGAGAGCGTGTGCTGCTTTGTGGGCCAGAATTTGAGGCCCATAGGCCGTGGTGCCTCGGCCTAAGACCCGCACGATATTGTGGCCGCACTTTCAGCCTATGGGCCCTGGTGCCCTGGCTAAGCCCTGTACGACATTGTGGCCGTTTGGTCTGCATCCAATGGCCCAGGTGGGTTGGGCGTAGCACAGGTGCAACCGTGCATCATCCTAGTTCACAATTAGATGCTGTTTAAGATGGATTAAGATTAAAATAAAACGAAACCAGCGCACGTAAAATGAAAATTTTATTAACATATAATTAATTGAGTTTTAATTATTATAAACTTGAAAAAAAATTATTTTGCTATTTTAAAGCAACTTCTATATATAAAGTTTTTTTAATAAACATATTGTTTAACAGTTTAAAAAACGTAAAACCAAGGTAAAATATTATTACCAGATTATCGTGACTTGGAAATTCGGTTCTGGTTGATTCATGTATAGTCATATCTCCTAAAAAATATGCAGTAAAAATCTTGAAACTTTAAATTTTTAATAGATGTACAATTATTTTAAACATGAAAAATTATATTGGTATATTTTTCATGAGAAACTCTTTCTTCATATAGTTATATTCATTTTTAAAAAAAAAATAGTTTCGAGAGCGTGCAATGATTAGATGTCTACTATCGGATACATTAGTTAAATTTGTAATGATGATAAAATGTGTATTGCAGACTATGCCGATGATTAAAATGTCGCCCTTTTGAAAACAGAGATAGTAACAAGGAGTGAACACGTTACATATGCCCACTTAATAATTATGAAAATGTATCTCGAGAATACTAATCTAAATGCTCGCAGTTATATGCCGCTACGTACATACATCGTCGGAGATTAATTGTGTGATGGGCCACAAGAATGAGCTGCCATGCACTCGACAGAGACAAAATATATAACATCTGATGGAAACACCATACAGAAGTAGTACCGGCGACAGCAACAGCAATTGGTTTCTGCTTCTCGCGTTGACAATTTCACTAGGCTAACCACCACTTTGTCCACTAAGACTGTGTTTGTTTTGAGAATCAAATAAAATGTGATAGATTTATCTTAGTTTTTTAGAATGAGATGTATTTGACACAAGAGTTAAAATGATTTTATTTTTTTGAGGGTTTGAAGAATGCAACCCACATACCCAATGAGAGAAAGGAAGTAGGTTGGATTGGTCCACTAGTTTTTTTAGGAATGAAGCTGATCAATCCAACCCACTTCATTTCAGATCTAAAGGAAATATTTCATTTCAGGATCATCTCATCTTATCTGTCCAAAAAACCAAACATCTAAAAAACGGATTCGCTTTAACCCAACCCATCATATCTTTCCAACCAAACACATCCTAAGGATATATAAGGAACCCTCCTCTTCGGCACCCGAAACAAAGCACACATTAACACATGATTAAATAAGTATTAGCTAAAAAACTTAAAAAATAAATTAATTTGATTTTTAAAACAATTTTTTCTATTAATTTTTTTAAAAAAATATATTGTTTAGTAATTTAAAAAACGTGCGTGTGAAAAAAAATATAAAGTTGGAAACCTTACTCAGCCTAAAACGCGTTCATGGCCGATGTCAAATCAACGCGTGGAGGAACGTCTCACGGCAAGAGTACTCCACCAACACCAAGCAAGATTCAGCTGCCACAAAAAGTGAAAAAGAAAAACTATTTTCAATTGCTCAAAATAAATCACCTTGGGAACCCAGATGCAAACCTACAGTTAACACAGTTGATCCACTATAGTTCGTTACGGTCGTTTAGAAAGTAACCATGTGTTTTGATACCTCCAGATACCAAAATTTTGTATAAAAAATGGTATTTTTATTAAAAAAGGTAAAATTACTCCCAACTACTACCTCCTCCCAAAATAAATACAATTTTATATTCAAATTTTGTTTTAAAATAAGTACAATCCTACTATACTATTTATTATCAATCAATCACATCCCATTCAAATATCTCTTCGTCTTATTCTTAATTAACCTCTCACTTTCTACCATCTTCATCTTATCTTTAATTACCCTCTCACTTTCTACCATCACTCATTTAACTCATTTAATAGAAAAGCATAGTCAACGCAATTTGCATGTGTATTTGTGTTCGGCTTTGCTACTTTTCTTCTAGACTAAAAAAAGAATGTCCGTGGAAGGGAATAGCCTACGTGGCCCAGGGTAGTCTTTCAATTCTAATTTTCTTTTCTTATTTTTCCCTCACGTCTAAAAATGCTTTTGTATTGGGACAGAAGTAGTATAAGTATTCCTTTGATATATACTAAGTTTGATACGAAGGGACAAAAGTAAATTTTAGTTCATTTAGATTTAGATGAACTGATCGAATGGTTTGATGAGTACCCATCTCTAAAACTGGTGTTAAAAAACGGTGAGCATTATATTACATGGATCGGTTAAACTCCTACTATACACTGTGACGAGGGTTACAGACACAATCTCACGGTTTCCTCTTCTGCCCCTGCCTGCCCTGCAAGGGAAGGGATAACACCTCGACAACGACGAACTCAACTTTGATCCTTTTTCTTTCTTTTTTTCTTCTTTTTTCACCTATATGTACATGCATGAGCTCTGCTCAGCCATGGCCATGGCCGGCCTCCATTACCGGGAGAGAAAGGTCAGGAGGAAGACGAAGGGAAAGGAAGGGCTCGTGTACGTTTTTGCCTAGCCTTTGTTAGTAAGAGTGTACAGTCTTCAGAAGTCTATGATGGGCTCGCCGACGGTGAGGTTGCGCTCCACCGTCCACGGCAGGTTGAAGAGCTTGGCCGTGATGAACTTGAAGATCTTGTTCACGTTGATGTTGTGCGTCGAGCTAGAGAAGAAGAGGGTCGCCTTCATCGCTCTCGCGTATGCCCTGGCCTGAAAATTCAGAAAAAAAAATCCTCCATCAGAAACAAGAATACAGCGGAAACAAATCATCTTACTGCCCTCTAACTTTGAAGAGCTGACATATGGGTCTCATTACTGATAGGCCCACATGTCAGAGGGTAATACGTCAGATGAGCTTCTTCCGAATACAGCATGTTTTTTAACAACAGTAAACCAAATGCAAAGCATGTGGTATTGTGTTGTCAAGTTCTTCGTCAGAATTAAACCCGGTTAAACAGTAGTTTCTAGGATCAGTTACAAAAACTTCTTCAGTAAACTGCTATTCACTGTGGCTGAAAAGAAACGCAACTACATTTCAAGCATGAGGCTCCCAATAGCATGAGGAGTTATTTTTCGATTAGTTGTGATGTAGCTTTTGCTTGCTTTTAGCATGTCGAGTGATTAGTGACCATCGATCTACATTCTGTATGTTGTAAGGCCCACAGGGATCTATGATCGTCGTATGGTTTGGACAAGACGCAAATAGGTGGGCACAAACAAAATGGAAATTATATCCATGCCTAATAAATTTTCTATCATTTGACTCGATCAGCCCGGCTGTTGTTAGTGGCGAGCCTCCTTCCCCGGAGACGAAGCCGAAGACAAGACGTGTTTGGGCCTACTTAACGAATGCTCCCCCTGATCAACCGAGGTCCACTGTATTCAATGTTGCAATAGTAATAGGCATTCATATATGGTGCCATCAGGTCAGCACGGTCTGCACATACTTAATTGGTAGCATGCTGTACTCGATTCAGGTTTGATTTGGGCTCTCTTGTCGTTTTCACATAGGTATTCTTAATTAGTAATTATAGATGTGATCAAGCTAAAAAAATGTGTTCATGTCCTACGGAAAGAAGCTCAAAATCTTTGATGAAAAACAAATGATTCAGTAGCAGTTTTCTGAAATGATCTGAACCTCAAAATGGGAATTTTCAGGGGATTGTTGGCTTTCGAATATTTCTGATTTTCTATTAGCACTTGGCAGCCATGAAAAGGCTAATTCAAGATTAAAGTTCTGACCCATCTGGTTAATTTGCAGCGTTTGAGATAAAAGAAACATGTGTAGCCCAAACCCAATCGTCAGAACCAAAGACCCTGTTTGTTTCCAGGGATTTTTTAGTCCCTGTCACATCGAATGTTTGTACACTAATTAAAAGTATTAAACGTAGACTAAAAATAAAACCTATTCATAACCTTAGACTTTTTTGCGAGACGAATCTAATGAGTCTAATTAATTCATAATTAGCCGATGTGATGCTACAGTAAACATGTGCTAATTATGGATTAATTAGGCTTAAAAAATTTGTCTCGCAAAATAACACTCATTTATGCAATTAGTTTTATTATTGGTCTATGTTTAATACTCTTAATTAGTACTCAAACATCCGATATGACATGGACTTAAAAAAATCCCCGGATCCAAACAAACCCCAAGAAAAGGTCTCATCTTTCTATGCTAACAACATTGGAGATGCTGAAGGCTGCATATCCAAGAACCAAAGAAACGCAAGGGGGAACAATATTTTGATTGCGAGAAACTATTAATAAACGTACCTCGTTAACGATGGTCCATTGCATCTCAAGAGGAAGCTGAGCGAAGTCATCAAACTTCGTTCCAATTAGGATTGGAATAGCCGTCTGTCAGAAAAAAAAAGAAACAAAACTGTTCGGCTACAATACCAAGAACCAAGGACACTATTTCACTGTGCAGCTAGAGCACCGATAAAAGCATATGAACAAGTATCAGCATTACTAAATTGTTCAGAAACAGTGATCTGCAGGCATGCTCTGACATATGTTGGATTGTGGGAACCCATCTGCTAGTTACTGTTCTGAAGCAACTTGTAATACTGTAACAATTTTTCAATGCACAGTCTACCTATGGTTCAGCTATAATCCTAAAGAACACATGCAGAAAATGAAAACCACACGATTAGAAGAACAATGTACTAAGTACCAACCTTATTCCATTTCCTTGCCCTCTCATACCAATCTATAATACTGCATCAAGTAAAAGATAATATAATCAACAATAAGTACTACAGATATTGAAAGTTCTAATTACTTAAAATCTGATCGAAGATTATGATGTTGTGAGACTGATCTGAACACTAACTTAGTAAGCGTGCACCGGCTCGTGAGATCGAACATGTACAAGATCGCCACGGCGTCCTTACACGCGATCGGGACGTGGTCGAGGAACTGGCTGTCTCCTGCATTCCATTCCACAACAAAAACTCATCAAAAAGCAAGTTTGGAAAAAAAAACAACTACTGATTTTTCAACCAATGCAAGTAAGAGGGTTCATGCTTGTGCAAATTACCTGCCACATCCCAAATGCTGAAGGCAATTCGAGCTCCCCGAACTGCCAAAATCTTGTCCATCAGATTCAGGCCCGTCATCTGCAAGCCGTTCTGCTCCTCGTCGTCCCCAACATACTTAACCTGCAGAATCAATTACCGAGAGACTTATTTTTACTATCTGGATTGACTATTCTGAATTCAAGAAGAAATGATTTTGTGTTCGATTGCTGACTCAAGTTTCAGGCTTTGATTGCTTGTTGGTTGAAATAGCATGTACTTGAGGGCAAGAAACCAACGCAACACAACAGTGGCAGAGCTTATCAAGATGGAATTAACGACGCAGTAAAGCGACATGGCGAGAGATTTGAATGGATTGGGAGAAGAAGAAGATGAGGAGGAGATGGGAGAAGTTACCATGAAGCTGGTCTTGCCGATCTGGCAATCGCCGAGCAGGCTGACCTTGAGGCTGACGATGTCCTCGACATCCGCCGCGTCGCGGTCGGCGGCGGCGGCGGCGGCGGCGTCGTCGGCGTCCCTGGGGAGCGGGGAGAGCACGGCACCGGCGGCGACGCCCTGCGGCGGGCCGAGCCTGCGGTAGCGGCCGCCGCCGCCGCCGGCGCAGGAGGAGCAGGCGAGGAGCTGGTCCCAGACGAGGCGGACGACCCTGCTGATGACGGCGAGGCGGAGCAGGCGGCCCCAGCGGAGGTCGAGCCGCAGCACGGCCGGCCTCCCCCTCCCCCTCCGCCGCCCGCCGCCCCCCGGCGCGCAGAGCTGCGTCACCGCCTTGGTCACCTCCATGGCGGCCGTCGTCGTCGTGGTCGTCGTCATGGCGTCTCGGCCATGCACGCCTCACCGAGGTCGGACAAGAACGCGCCACGGACCTCCACCCTCCCCCGTGTTATTATCGGCCGCGCGATGCGCCAAACAAAGAAAAGGCGCACGCACGCGCGTGTTCTGGGCTGTCCTCTCTCTCTCTCTCTCTCTCTCTCTCTCCTGCTTATAGCGGAGGCGCCATGGATGGCACGCTACGATGGACGGCGTCTTCTTTATCCTCGGCTCGGCTAATCCTCCTCCTCTGCCTACGTGGGGTTCTTGGGTTTCTCGCCGCGCAGGCGAGGGGGAGGCGGTCGGTGTGGGTGTCGTTTACGGGTAGGGTGCGCGCGTGGGCGAGGTGGTGGATGCCATGTTTGTGTTAGTGATGGCGTGGAGGTGGTTCGCGTCGCGTCGCGGGGCGCCGTGCGCGCGGGCGCGAGAGAAATTGGAGGGGACGAGGAGGGGAGGGGAGGGGAGAGGTGGGTGGTTGACCAGTTTGGCGCCGCGGTCTTGCGGAGATGGACGTGACGGCTGCGATTTTTTGTACCACGTTTCGTCTCGTTGGGTTCATTTTTGGGGTTTTTTCTTTCTTTTTTCTTTTCTTTTCTTTTGTTATCGCGCGCTTTGACCCTGCCGATTCTTACATATGATCTTCTTCTTCTTTTCGCTGTTCCGGGTCGTCTTCCATGGAGGAGTCCAACACGACGGCTAAGGTCCATCTTTTTGCTGATTATATTTAATATTTACCATGCATACTGTAATTTTTTTTAAAACACCATACAAACGACGTATGTACTCACAATGCTCGTGCACTTGCCCTATGAACGTATTCACGTACACCTTACCCCTATAAACATATTCAAAAGATATATCTTGTGATTGACGAAATTATTATGAACGTCTCATCGTCAATACTTGTCTATTACTTAGAGAATAATTAGTTATAAATACGATAAAATCTAAAGCTTAAATATAATTTATAATCCGGTGAATATCCCCTCTCCCATGCACACAGTAATATTTATTATCCATATATAAACACGACACTTGGAAATTATCCCTATGTAATACTGTCCAAATCGTCAAATAATCTTGTCTACGTATAAACACAAGCCATTTATATTGTTCGAAGCATCAAATAATTATATGAGGTAGTAATATACTATATCAACCCCGATTGTTAGCCCTATGCAAAGCTACGACCTCGCCTCTCTGTTTTGTCTGGTCATGATAACAACACAATGCATCAATTTATAGCGTCGCTAGTACGTACATCGACATGTATAGCGTATGTTAAATTGGTGTCATAAATTGGAGTGGGCATAAATTTCTCCCATTTAACATAGTGTCCTCAACATGCAAACAATTGATCTCAACATGCAAACAATTGATCTCTTCGGCCATTCAACCTAAAAGAGCAGTTGAATGAATTTTGTCCTTATATGAACTTTGAGGCTTGGAATAGCATGTGTGACTTTAGGTTCGGCGTGTTCTTTTTAGCTATATATCCGATTAGCGTTTACATTGTGGGGCCGCTTTATAAGATTCTAAATGGCCGAACAGTGCGATTTTTGTTTTTTTTAAAAAAATTTCATCAACATTTCTTAGATGATTTGTTTTAAATCAACTTTTGAAATTTATAATATTTAATTCATTTTTACAAACAGGACGAATGGGACGATCGCCTCGTCTCGTCGACCTCCATCTCTCATCTGGCGAGCGTAACATCAGATGCCATCGAGATTTATGGTGCTAGTACATCAACGTGCGTGTTGTAGGTCGATTAGTTAGTGCAGTACATCAATGGATCCTACGAGGGGACGTGCCCATAAATTTGGCATTAATTCAAAGCTCGCGTGAGATTGTTTGAAATTTCGATTTGTATTTCCGGAGTACTACTCTGCTTGGCTACTTAATTATGTTTGGGCTGTGCATATACGAATTGAATTAACGGATGGATCACTCGAAGCCTGGATGTGGTCCAGTGGATGATCGAACCGATCGGCGATATATTCTATATGTACAGAATTTAATATGTGCATGGACAATCTTAATATTTGAAATGGACGGTGCAGTTTTCTTTACAAAGAAATGGACGGTGCAAGAGGTAGGGTAGAGTTAAAAGTTGCAGATTACAGAAACAAGCTAAATTCACTATTCAATTGCACTCCTAGTGCTAAGGCATATCACTACTTAAAAAAGACACGTAGAGATTGACGCTATAGGTATCGAAACGACTAAAATTGATACCTATAGTATTTTTTTGTTCTTATGGGGTAAAAAAATATAGACCCAATACCTTTCAAGAGCTATAGGTGTTGGTTCTAAAAAAACCAAAACTGATACTATAAATGCCGATTTTTAAAAAGAACCTACACCTATATATCCACTCGCCGACTCGCGTCCTTATCCAGTCTCGCGTCCACCCAATCTTTCTCTCTTGCTCTCCCCCACCCTCTCCCCCTCTCCCTCCGTCCCCTCTCGTCTCCCTCGCCGGCGGTGTGCTCACTCACCGCGGCGACAAAAGGCAAATCCAGCGGCCCTCTTCCCCCTCCCCCTCCCTCTGCCCCCTCTCGTCTTCCTCGCCAACGGCGTACTCACCACGGTGACAAAGGGTGGATCCGATGGTGGTAGCAGTGGTGGTGTCGGCAGCTCCTGCGGCGGATCTGGCAACGGTGGCGAGTTGGTGGCTGTGATGTTGTTGTTGTTAGATGTTGCATGTGTAGTGATGTGTGCGCATGCACATCTGCTGTGTAGTCGAAAAAATCCTTTTTAATATGATTTTAATTTCATGTCGTTTCCTTTGATCCAAAGATGCAATATTTAGGTAGCATTTGGGGTATATATTTCCGTATATTCCAGTGAAGTGTCACCAATTACCTGAAGAAACCATTAGTTTCAGGATTTACTCGGTCTCTTACAGTGGACGTAAAAAAAGGTTGCTTCTTCTGTTGCCTCGTAGCGACGGTGGGATCATCACTGTAATCTGTTCGATGCTATCTGCCAGACAATATGCTTATAGTTTAGCACGATGATTACACCCTCAGATCAGAAAACTAATCAGGCTAGCAATTAAGACGCATCGTTCCTGATAGAGCCGATCGATCTGTTTGGCTGCTTAAACTATGCTCTATGCAGAAGCCAAACTGTATAACTGTCACGTCCAGACAAAACGGAACAGAAGAGAGAGAGAGAGAGAGAGAGAGAGAGAGAGGAGGAAAAAAAAACTTGTGCCGGCCGGTGAATCTTGTACTGGGTTCACGGTTGTCGATGCAAATGTGCTGGGAGCTGCTCTGATCTGATCTGATCAAGTAAAAATCTGAAGTAGTTGGTGACAGAAACACGTAGCAGCACGTTTCAGCTGGGTTCACGGTCCCGTTATCAGACAGAAAATAGCTCACGCTGGGTTTTCATAAAAACTGTTAGGCTGTGTTTGGAAACTTCACCCGTGGTTCTTTAGCTTATGATTAATTAAATATTTATTAATTTTTTAAAATAATAAATTAATATAATTTTTTAAAGCAATTTTCGTATAAATTTTTTTTTTAAAAAAAACGTATCGTTTAGTAGCTTGAAAATCGTGCACATGAACACACGAACACAACCACCTTAGTAAACCGGTAAAATTGATAAAATTCAAATAATTTAGTTTGTTTTTTTAAAGAAATAGATTGATGAAAAATCGAGTGGTTTGTGATATCGAACCGGCTCGAGAAGTCCAGTTTTTATTTGGTCTGTGAACCCTGTTTTAGCCTAGCCTTCCAGGGGAGTGATACAGAGAGAAACAGATGAACCTGAACAACTTTGCAGTAACATGTGACTCGTTTCTGGCTATATATCCCGGTTGCTACTGCCCTGAAGCGATGCGCAATTGTGCATGGTTACTGTGAAGCTTGTGTGGGCTTTTGATGCAAATGCACGGATGAACCCGGTCGCGATATCGCACGAATGCACGATATTTATGTATGGTGTGCCACTTGGCCCTGCTAGTGGGCAGTGGCCGTCGTCATTGACGACGACTTTGAAACAAAGTTGGAAGTCGTACTCGTACGTACGCTTTTTCTGCATATTTGCTACTAGTATCGTATTATATATTCTTGAATGTTTCATCCATTCTAGTCACGACTTATGAGCAGAGGCGGACCTAGCCTATTTTTGTGTTGCGCTGGATTTACTATGGTAAAGAGATGTTCAAGCTCATGGACTTCGCGTCCTAGTCCTCAGACAAATGCGAGTAATATTACGCTACATTTGACAGCAACAGATTGAGAGAAGAGCTCTCATTTTTTTGCTCGTACGTTTTCTAAACGATTGTTTTTTATAAAAAAATTTCTTTAAAATAAATCATATTAATATATTTTTAATAAAATGATTCATACTTAATTAATTATATGCTAATTGTCTATGTTATTATGTCGTTTTACGTGTATCCTTAACCTTATCCTTACCCATCGTTTCAAATATACTCTTAGAAAAGAACGTCAAAAAGCAGCTTCCTCGTGTCAAAAAGAACAATACAGGCAAGGACACGGTTGCGATAAAACACCCTGCGTCCCTAAGCTTCCTCCTCGAGAGCGAACTGGTAAAGAAAGGAAAGCGTCTCCGCTGGGACGACGCGAGACGCGCGAATTCTCCATGCCGTCTCGGACGTTCTCGCGACGCTTTCCCCTCATCGGAGCTAAGCGACCGATACGCGGTGTGTGCCGGTGTTCTGTCACCTAAACAATGGTGATGAGATCTAATCCCCACTACTGATTGGGAGCCGTGAACCCAGTGCCTTGCGCATTATGCTACGTAGAACCGCGTTAGATTTTCTGGTACCCATCAACTTTTCATAGCCGAAGATTCCATCCATTTTTTTTCCTTTCCCCAGAAAACAAAACAAATAAAAAAAATATCGTGACCTTTTTGAGGCGATGTTTAACTTTTTGACATTATTAAGATATGACAATTAAGAATTTATTACTCGCAGTCTATAACGCGTGGACTCTTATATATCTATTACATGTAGGTCCAGTGATAAATTCTTAATTGTTACTTTAAAAATGATAAATAATTAAATATTTTCCTTTTCAGCGACCCTTAAAACAGACAAGCACAGCAAAAAGGGAGAGAAATTCCGATCTTTCGTCCATGGCAATGCATCTGGAACGCAACATACGTTCAGGGCACGTCGTCGCTGTTTCACCTTGGGTCTCCGGCGATCACGCGACCGGCACCACATTTCTCGGTTGAACTCTGCACGCGCGCGGTGTCACGCCACATCATGCCACCTGCACTACACAACACCAAATTAAGGCTCTATTTGAAAAGATTAAGATTATGAGAATCTTCATCTTAAGTTTCTTAGCTTTTTAGAATTTAGTTAATTTTTTGAATTCTATAACTGCATATTCTTAGAATCTGAATGATAATTTAGACTATTGGAGATCTGAAAATTATACGAGAAGATGCCGCTGCTAATAACTCTTTCAAACAAACTCTAAGCTACATACGTGTACGACACGGATTACGGTCGCATGATATGGTAGCCGTGCTGTTTTTTCGCGACTAAGCTTTTGGTAGCTTTCGCAGGCGGCAGTTGTTGTTGCGGTCATGTGGTGGTGTCACTCTTGGCTATTGTGGGCTTGTGGCCTGCAGCTGCAGGAACAAAGGCAGGCATCTCGTGAGCTGGAGTCCGGAGATGGCCGCGCATACGGACGTAGACGCGGTGCACGGAGAAAACGACGGGGGCGAGAGGCGTGAGTGGCAAATTGGCAGTGCTGCTGCTGAAGCTGCTAATCCTGTTCCAGTGTGGTTTTGGTTAGGCCAGAGCCGACGGCTTATTATTATTGAGACGTGATCAGGCCAGCTAATTGCACAGTGACATTGCAGCACAGGGCACAGCGCAACCGTGTGTTGTGGTCTTGTGGACCTGTGGTGTGTGCGTGGGTAGGAGCCTAGGAGGGATCAAGGCTCTTCCAAATGAAAGTTTGCAACGATTTCTTCATGGATTTGTTGTATTTCAGGTGCTTGAAGGTTTGTAAATTTTCATTCACCAAAAGCCACACACTGTCAAGCCTAAAACCATGGCGCTTTGTAATTTAAGTTTATTTAACTACAGTTTTATTGGTATATTTGGTTTGGTTTTATTTTATCCAAGTTTGAATATTTTCGCGTGTATTTTTTTAAAAAAATTATGAACTGTAAAGTTTATTCCATGTTTGGGTTAGAATAACTTATTTATCTAAGAAAAAATAACTTTGTTTAAATAGGTAACATGGAAGCACTGAGGACCATTGGATTGTCATTAAGGAATGAGAAAAATATCTTAAATTTTAGAAAATGTCAGTCATCTAAGACCTAGAGACTCCCTCTCATAGAAGGCAGCTCGTGTTGAAAGAGCCTATTTCGGAGAAAAAACAATACCGTACCTAACTTAATTAGTGGAAATGTATGAAACCATATATATGGACCACAAAACTGGCGCCTATCTCACGAAAATGTCCTGAATAATCCATTAAACCTGAAAATTGATTGCTCGATCCTGCTGGACTTTTTCCATCTCTTGGGTTGACATATCTGCTTCAGTTATGTACGCACATTGACAAATGAAGCTAGCTTCGCTAATCTCCCAAATTTAATATGCCCTCAAGTCAAATTTCTGACGACTTTTTTGCGTTTTCAATTAATCTTATTAAATTAACTACGCATATACAAAAATAGCTATATGTTGTTCTCTTGCAGTCTTCTAAATCAAGGATCTAGTTTTCTTTTTCTTTCTTTTTCTTTTAATATGGTTCCACCCTATTGATTAATAATATCCTTCTCACGCAGCCTACAAAATATTAACGCCGCCTGTATGAATGATTCGATTAATTCTGTTAAAATTTAGGTGGAATGACCCTGTCAATCAATCACAAAGAATAAGATCTTTGATCAAGACTAAGGAAGGATTACATCTTTAATTAGTTCCTTTACTGATTCATAAAAAAATATGCTTCAAAGGACAAAGCATTGATGCCCTTTGTTTTGGAGTAGTACTGCAGTACGGCTCTGTGTGATAAGGTAAACAAGAAGGATCAAACAGTTTTAGGACAGGTGCAATTAAGGTGTACACTCAATCAAGATCCGAATGTCCACACCTACCATCCTGTCTGAAATAATTTGTTTCTTGATTGGCTTGAAAAATCTTTTGTTTTCTTGCAGGACTCATGTTAAAAATCTTGTAGGGTTTGGTTTTATGTGATGAGTAGCAATTGATGTTGCAACCACCAGATATCAAAAAAAAAATGATGGAGAAGAAGGATGCAGACAAGTGTGGACGACTTGTTCTATTCTTGCCTACTGAGACAGTTAGGCAGTTAGTGTCTGTGGGCTTCATGAGATGGATACTATTGATCAATAGGATGGCACCACATTAAACTGAAAAAATCAGTTCATTAAATTATGAAGACGGCAAGAAACCAATAGCTATACCAAGTTTCTTTATGCATGGCTGAATGATTCAGTTGAGCTGATATTTAATTTCTATATCCTCCCTACAAATATTGAAACAAGAAATGACCAGCTATCACGATGCATATTTGATATGGCCAGAAGTCACATTTTAAGGATTAAAAACAAATAAAATTCCTGATCCTCTCCTTTTTCTTCAAGTCTCTTTCAGGAGCAGCATGCATGCATAACTATAATGCACTAACCATGGGCTGCAGTATTTTAATCTATTAAGTAAACTGATGATAACCAACAAGAACAAATTAACAAACTTGAATGGTATCTTCCACTTTTCAGAAATACTTAATTAACTTGGTTGACAGCCCTACCACTACCTAAAGAGAAGAGCAAAAGTATACACAAGTGGGATCACAAACCACAAACACAAAAAAAAGAATACTTTTTTTCTCCTTTGCCTTCCCTTGAAGCACATCGCCACTTATGTCCAGACAATTGGATAAAGAAACTAGTCATGCCCCCCATCAAGATCATGCACAACACATATATAGATTGCTGCAAACCAATGATTTTTCCTCGCATCACTCATCATTCATCCTATCAGCAATAATAATTAACCACCATAAAAAAACACAATGTTTTGATAGCCCATCATGTTTAGCACCGCTATATTTGAAAATTATGCTTATGTAAACTAATCGTGGCTACAACCGTATGGCGTGCCACTTAATTTGTGCATCAGTTTTTTTTTTGTAATTACAAGATTTGATGGGAAAATAAATGTCAAGTTAGCCCATTGTTAATCTCACATGCATGAACATGGGCAAAAAGGTGGCATGATACGTCCACACTTTGCTTTGTTCAATAACCAAAAAACTCTCCTAATTAATGTATATTGTAGTAAGGTAGGAACCAAACTGACCCTATATATTAGTTCGATTCGCTCGGGACGTAGATGTGAACAAACATGTCAATAGATAAGTATATCAACAGGTGAAATAATCGCTTAAACACTGCCTACGGGAATACCTGGATATCTGTTTTGGGTCAAAATTTGATTTTATCAAACAGATTTTAGAGCTTACAAATCCTAAATCCTTGTTACACCATATAATAAAATTGTGGATCACAAAGAACATATTCGTATGGATTTAAGTTATTGTTCTTATTGGCTCTGATTGTTCACATCAGAAACCACATCATGCACCCTATCAGCAACAATCCAACAAGAAGAAACAGCATGAGCATTACGTGATAGCAAGTGATGATCATGCATGGCCACTACAAAAGGGGTTTGCTTATGCAAGTTGGTCTCACCTATTCATTGCTTAATCGGCAATGGCCCACACTTGGAGCAAAGCAAACAAACCAAATCAAGCCAAGAGAAAAGCTAATTAAGGCTGGTGTCCTATTGCAACTTTCAAAAGGTCGGCTGCTTGTATAAATCTTGCCACTGTACGGTTGCGTTCTTTTCTTCTGAAGATAAAAATGAAGATGAAAATTAAGTATTTTATGCAAAACAAGATGATATTAACGTATGATTAATTGAATTTTAATTATTATAAATTTGAAAAATAGATTAATATGATATTTTAGAGCAACTTTCATATAGAAAGTTTTCACACGAAACATATCGTTTAGCAGTTTAAAAAACGTGTCACGAGTATTCAAATTTTCATCTCTTTTTCAGCGGATTCGAACGGGAATAATTTATCTAGGGGCGTGGACCAGTGTGTGCTGCGCACCTTGCACAAGATAAAGATTTATCTGGATCGTCTTAAGCACACCTCATCACGAATTGGTTTTGTGACCATCTAGACCATATATACTTTTGTCGCCTGCATGCCGTGTAGGAGTAACGAACCTTCACGTGTAATTTTTGATGATGTTATCGTGCAAGATAAGTCAAAAAACGAAGAGGAACGTGGGATAGATACATATTGTTGTGTGTGTATAACTAGTTGGTACAATTATACAAAGGTAATTTTACGTAAGAAAATATAGTATTTTCTTTGGCCAAAAATATTGTACCCTTAGAAAAAATATTCGGGCAAACTTTTAAAATTCCGACCATCAAAATTTCTCAAACGCTTAGTTTAAAAACGAAAGAAATGATATATGTAGTTCTGCCTCGAAAAGTACTATCATAATATTATGAACTAATATTGATTATCAGGATTTTAAAATTTTGACTGAATCTTATCCTAAACTTTTTTTTACTAGAGGGAGCACCTCCGGTAACTACTGAGGATAATAAAATTTCTCTAAGATAAAACTCTAGCAACCGGTGCTACAATGTGATTTCTAAACTGGATGGATGCAGTTGATTTTTTAATAACCGAATTCAATCAGTTCCCAGCACTTGTAGGTAGTGGTTGCCAAGATAATCACAATGTATACTCTAGATTGGACTGCATCTTGCAATGTACATTTTAATCTCTAGTGTATAGACACGTTGGGACCTAACCTTAGTTGGCGATGAAATTTGTTTAGAAACATCTATTTTTCTATGAAATACATGCAATCAAATCAATCAAGGTTGGTGCCAACTCCTTTTCTGAAAGAGAAGTTACCTGAATCAAGTTGCTGTTAAGAGCAGAATGAGGGTTGGGGATTTGGATATATTTGGCAACCAAAGAAGAAAAAATGTTGATGTCAATTCTGCAATTAAAGGGAAGAAATGCTAATTAAGATGGCACTAGTTTTGCATCTGCTAGGAGCATAGGATTGCCAGTCTGCTGAAACAGGTTTCCTTGCATAACCAAGTGAAAAGAGAAGATATGCTACTGCCTTTTCAGCACAGTGCTACAGTGAAAGGAAATGCTCAACCAGACAAATACCACACCAAACAAAGACTCAAACTTCTCAACTTATTTGGAAGATGCTTAAGATTGTAGCTACAAGAACTTGGCAGAGGTTGCTTCTGAACGAAAAAAAGGAACATCTCAACTTGACAGAGATTCAAACTTCTCAACTTGTTTGAAATTGAACTTGCAACCAATGCTCTACTTCTCCCAGAAGTAGCTGTTGGAAGGGGATTCAGACATGTTAATGTTGGGCACAATCCAGAATGTTCCTGTCATGCTTCAGAGTTCAGAGAAAATACTCTGAAGGAGCTCCTACAGGCTTGGCCTTCAGAGCCGGAACAAATCGTCACACATCACCAACCGGATTTCTGTAAGTGCCAGCAAGCCCAGTGAAGGATTGTGCATTTTGTTGAACATGTCAGTCAGGCAGTGATAAATGGGTCATAGTGGTAATGTAGATTGTTCTCCTGTACTTCCTGTCCTTGGCTGCAGACAGTCATTAGGCTTTTTCTTGAGAGCATTCTTTACCTCCTCCTCCCTCTTATCCACAAATGAGATTATTGACTTGATAGTAGTTAACCTTGCTGATCGAGTTACAATCTCTGGTTCATGACATTCAAGTCCAACCTGGTTATTGTACTTGCTGTATTGACAGCATATTCTCAAGAAGAAAATTAAGAGAGCAAGGACACATGAAAAGCCACATATGAGGTAGAGGCCCCAGAAGCTTGAGAGGCTCAAACGGTTTGAGCCAATGTCACTGTCATCTGCACTGCATTCTGTTCCAGTTAACCATTCATCGTGGATCCTTTGAAGATTGCCGTTCTCCGACAGTGTCAAGATTGCTGTTGACAAGTCCTCAGCAAGAGGGGAGTCTCTTGGGAAGGCCTGAAACAGAATGAAGTATATTCAGAAGATATCCTGGAATGAAATCTCTAGTATACAATTATAGTCCAAGTCACTTACAAATCCCCACCCACTTTTTGTGAAAACCTGGCCAACCGTCTTGAATTTGCAGTATTTTGACAAGAAGATCTCCACGTATGGAAGCTCATCAATAATTGCATCAACACCACCATTTCCTGATCCTAACTCTAGCGCTCTTGCATAATCTGACGGGCTGTTTAGTGGCACCAATCGGGTCTCAGCAAAATTGAGCTCCTGTACAAGGTAGCTTCTGGCAAATGACCCAACTTGATAGCCAATTGCACTGGAACTCGAGATCAAGCTATCGAGCCCCTGTATCCCTGATGTCAGTTCCTGAACTGTAAGAAGTGATGTCAAGCTTGCCGTGTAGCTTGAGTTTATGATGAGCACAACAAACAGCCAGACAAGCAGCACAAATCTACCAAGTGCACTAACCGTGTTCTCTCCTGTGTAAAATTAGAAGAAGAAGGATATGAATGTGGACTAGGACTTCCTAAAAAAACTTTTGGCAAGTTTCATGTTTACACTTACTGTGCGCAAAAAACATGGTAGAGAAACTAAACCTGAAATGGTACAAAACTCTAAAAATATTAAATCATAAACAAATAAACAATAACTTTTGAATCTTGAAGAAGTGAAAAAATAAAAAGAAAAGGCATGAGGCAGATACTAACCAGCATACTGTCATAATTTGTTGCCTTGGGGGTCCACGGAACTCAGTATTAGTGCGATGCTCAAGTACCCAAACAACTGCACCCACAAAAAGGAAGAGAACTCCTAGAACAGACCACATTTGGAAGGTGAATGGTTTTAGAAAAGCCCAGGCATTTGATTCAATCTCCCTTGCTGGAGCTAAAATGATAAGTCCGGATTCTGTGTATGGCTGGGTAAAATCAACAAGTCTTGTTCTATTTGTCACAATAGCGATGTCCCCTATTGCAGCGTCGAAGTGCTAAGTGGTACAGAAATAGAAATAAGTAAATATAGTGCAAGTGAAACGTGTAGACACTAAACTGCAATAACATCTAGAATTGAATGATATGGGATGTTACTCACGTTGTCAGAAACCCTCTGAATAAGGTCATTGTAGCTGGGATTCTTCAAACCATCTCCAAATAAAATAAAATCGAATGAAACGGGGTAGGGCAACAAGCCTACTGCAGCTTTGAAAACATCAACTGAAAATCCCTTTACTCCATCAGGTCCTTTGTCTGGCATCACAAACTCTTTGTAGCTCGTGCGGAGAGGTACCCCAATCCTCAACGGCTTCCCATGATATGGAAACACCCAACCACGAGGTTTCTCAGAAGTCTGACCAGGCCAGATAACACCATGAAGCTCTATATTGTTTGTTGAAGAGTCCAGTGGTTCTGAATGCAACTTTTCTGGAGCAACAACTGAAAGACCAGAAACGTTTGACCAATACCCAATGGTTCTGAAACCTGTACCACCAATATTCAGGATATCAAAAGCTGGGTGGATCAAATCTCTTTCCACAGTAAATTGTACCTGGCCAGAAACCCCTGTGAAATTTGCATGCCAAACTTTCTCCAGTAATTTTTCTCCATTGTTCAAACTTCTGAGGGAGCCTAACTGAAGGTTACTTCCTTTCATATCTTGCAAATTTGGATCAGCAGAAAAAGATACAGCATTCCCTTCACTCAAAAATCCTTCAACAGCACGAGCAACCAACCATACAGAGTCATAAGTACGCATACTGTAAGAACTCAAGCTTGAATGACCTCCATTCCTGGTCAGATTGTTCCATCTTGAAAGCAATGAATGCTGAATATCAGAATCAGTAACATGTTGCCGAAGCATAATAACCCCCTGAGTAAGTTCCATTCTGTCAGGGCTAATATGATCAGATGAATCAAACACTGCAGAGAGCCAGTCCGTTGCTATCCATGCATAGCCAGTACTCATCATTCCCAAAGATTTTGCAGCAGCAAAAACTGCCAGACCAGAGTCAGGGTTTACATGGACAACATAGACGCGAGATTGCATTTCATTCACATGCATCAACATATCCTCGATGGTAGTCCTTGAAGCACCAGGTGGCAATTTGGCTTTGTAGGCTATCTTGGACTTCTTTTTTGCTAGAGCATCACCGAGTGCTGTGATGCCACCTCTACCATAGTCGTCATCTACATAGATGGCAATGACTTCTCTCCATCGATACTGATTGATGATGCTAGCTATAGCACCCATTTGGAAGTAATCGTTTGTCGTAGCCCTCACAAAGTAAGGATATTCAAGGGAAGAAAGGGTAGGATCAGATGCTGCAAAGGAGACAAGCGGAACATGGAGCTCATTAACAGCATGAGAAATCACATGAGCAATGCTTGAAGATTGTGGACCTAATACAGCAACGACATCCTTAGCCAGAAGCTCCAATGCTGCATAAGAAGCACTGTTGTTAATCTCATGCAAGCTTTCAATTCAAAATAAGTACAACTTATGACCACTTAAATTTAGTGAATAAACAAAAGAGAAGTTCTACACAGAAAAATAAAGACAGGAAAGCTCTGCTTTCTACGTGTACTTTACAGAGAATAGATATTCATTAGGGCTTCAATTTGCACACTTTCCATGATACCATGGAAGTAGAACTACCTTAACATGGCTCTGGAACTTTACAACCTTAAGTTCAGCTGAATATGAGTTAGATTAGGAATCTCAGATCTGACAGGTAACCACCACAAACATAAGAACAATAAAGTGTAGTGAAAGTTTCGAAGTCATAGCCAATACTGATTGGTTTTTTTTTCCTTTCGTCGGGCCGGCAACAGAACGATGACCAAATGTATTAAGATTGGATGATTGGGGTTTTCAGCTATGATTTCTCAGTTCAGGTGAACAGTTCAGAGGAGAAATGGGCCAATTGCTAATTGCAAATGTGCAATGGATATTTACATGCATACCAATGTACTACCATTTTACGATACAAATTTACTTTTATTTGTGAAAATAAGAGAATAATGTGTAAATTACAAGTAAATTGGTAAGGAAGCAAACCTTCCATGGTTCCAAGAAAGCCACTGCAATTGGTATCCTGCATTATAATGCGCAACTTTGTCCCAGGAAGAACACCTGGATCAGCATTGACGTCTGCAACAGCGAGCTCAATAGCTGGCATCACTGCTTTCCCAATAACTGAATCAAATGTGAATAGCGCACCGATGCGCAGCTCAGCTGGCCTTGAACCATTACCTCCAGTGACGTTCTGGCCATCAGCCATGGCTAGGCATCCAAAAATGCAGACACACACAGCTAAGGCAGAATACTGAGCCGAGCCCATCTCAATGAACCAAGAAAAACCCAAATGGCTTCTTGGCTCTCTGATCTTTGTAAGCTGACACGAATACCGTGTTTTCTACAACTTTAATCTGCCATGCTCAATTGTCTAAGTTCCCAGAGTTGAAAAATGGGGAACAGAGCTCGCATCCAGCAGCAGAGATGTCTCACTTGCCTCAGATTCCTAGAAACGACTACCCTCAGGAACTGAACGATGAATTTCTTCAGAGCAAGAGATCAACGGCAAAGCTCCTCCCCAAGAATCAAGAAACCCCGAATTCCACCACACACACACACAAAAAAAGCGGCCTCTACCGGTGTCCGCCACTCCGCCTACCAACTGCTCGACGAAATGCTCACTGGATGAAACGGCGAGCGCGGCTACCCTGCAAGAAAAAAAACAATTGGAAAAAGAAAAAAAAGGGAAGGATGTCATCGAAGTCACAAACAAACATGCTAATTAATCAGCTTGCCTACCCAAAGAAAAAGATTAGGAATTTGTCTTAGTGCTTGCCATCCGATCGACGCCCACCCGCGCGGCGCGGAGGTCGGCAGCGGCCGGGACGGATACGGCGACGCGACGACCAGGAGCTCCGGCCACCGGAGCTGCCGCATTCGGGTCCTCGATTTGGGGAAGAAGATATCTTTATCTTCCCTCTCGCCAGCCAACCCCACCGCGGCGCCCACCTTGGCTTGGCTTGGACTGGAGCAAGCCTGACACAGTGATCCACTGACCGTGAAGCACTCGTGGCTCACTGTACTAAACTAAAGTGGCCTTTTGCATCTCTGCCATAGCCCATAGCCGAAAAGAAAGAAGATGAAGGCTGTGTTTAGTTACCAAAATTTTTTTTCAAACTTCCAATTTTTTCGTCATATCAAATGTTTGAAAATATGTATGAAGCATCAAATGTGGATGAAAAAAAAACCAATTGCACAGTTCGACTGTAAATTGCGAGATGAATCTTTTGAGCCTAATTACGTCATGATTAGCCATAAGTACTACAGTAATTCACATGTGCTAATGATGGCTTAATTAGGCTCAAAAGATTCGTCTCGCAGTTTACAATCGGAATCTGTAATTTGTTTTGTTATTAGTTGACGTTTAATACTTCAAATGTGTGTCCGTATATCTGATGTGATGTTTTTTCAAAAAAAATTTTGCAACTAAACCAAGCGTTGAGCTCTTGAATTTTTTTTGTTCTGCTTGTTCAACGATCTCAGATGGCTTCGGCACAAATTTTTTTAGATGGACTTTTTTTCGTTCTAAAATATAACAAGTTACTATCTTTATTTAAAATAAATTTATTTTTCACACATCTTACACATAAAAAACAAAAAAAACTTGAATACGTCTATTTTATCAAATCACAGTACAACTATTTTTTACTTTATTTATTCTTAATATAATTATTTTTTACTTTTACAAATTTCGAAATAGTGATCATGTTAAAAATAAATTTATTTTAGAATAAATATAAAAAGCTAAAAATGAACTTTGATAACCACGTCTTTCGTTCGGTTTGCTGGGGGAGGTTTTGGCATTCGTTTTTGGTACGGGTAGACGAAAGCACGTTAGTAGCTTTACCAAATTTGTTTGGATTTTGGCTTGCAATATTTTGGTAAGATTTACACGTAATGATGCAAAACATTTTATTGGCAGAGTACGTTGCTTGTTCATCTCGGCCAAAGTAGCGAGTACTTGTGTACTGTACTAGGTCCTTTTTAGCTTAATCGAATTATTGGTTGCACGTTTTCAAAAGTACAAAGATTCTTCATCAACACTGTTTGATAATACTTCTACTATCTTTTAATATATGACATGATTGACTTATATATATATATTTGACTATTCATCGTATTAAAAAATACTTAATTATTATTTATTTTGTTGTAATTTATCTTATCACTAAAGATAATTTAAATATAACATATCTTTTGTATTTTTGAATAAGATGAGTCAAACTGGTCAATAGTGTCATATATGAAAAAAGGAAAAAAGTATTTATTATGTCTATAATATATAATATTTAACTATGCCTGCAATCAAGTACCATCAGCTTTCGCTCTCTTCCAAGAAAATCCCTTCAATTGAATATCCCCTTCTCTCGAAAAGACACGTAGAAGCAGACCCCGAAAAAGAACAGGTCCAAATGCAAACTAAGGACTACCTCCGTCCCCAAATATATCTTCTCGTAAAACTTCGAGTACAAATTCCCAATTTACATCATAGGCATGGCAAAGTGGGACAACTTCCAAGTGTACCAATGCATCCGGTTGTTAGTGGATCATGCAGAACTTCATAAGGAACAAGGAAAACAAAATGACAAGTTGTCGATAACGTAGAAAAAGAATATACAATAAACTCAGAACATTTGAGTAAATAATGTTGTACATTAAGTGGCAATACAAGCTAGCTGATATCGAACAAACTATATATCTACACACAAAAGAAGCATCGGTAGGTTGCTGCATTTGCTTTACACTCCAAAAACGTGACCTCGGATTGACATCCTGCTGGACACTGGCCTCCTACCGTTTCTGGAAGTTCAAGTACTTGATGCCGTATCCAAAGAGGAAGAAGAAGATGATGATGTAGCCGATATGAGCCAGCACAACGTAGCCAAGGAAGTCGTGCTTAAAGCCCATGTTCTCCTCCAAGAAATCCTTCACCACCTTGGTGGTAGATTGGCCAGGAACGGTGACAACGCGGTCGCTGTCCGCAAACTGCGACGCAATCACTCCATAGATGGTCCAGGAGACCGGGTTGGCCCAGTAGAACCATCTCCACCAAACAGGAATCAGCTGCAAGAGCAAAATATTTCAGAGATGTATGACAAGCTCAGAGCATAAAGCTATACCCGAAAAAAGCTCGGAGCCTAGATGATGTAAGTCCGGTAGCATCACTTCTTATTGAAAGCACTTACTGGACGAGGTACAATGAATCCGGCAAAATTGTTCCACGAGGAGAGCACGAATGAAACAAGAACGCCCGCAAGCATTTCCGAAGCAGTGCATGCAACCAACATCATGCTAAACAATGTGAAGTAGGTGAAGGTCGCAATCATAAAGAACAGGAAGTAGAAGAACTTGTCCGCCTTCCACTCATAGCCAACCATGGAATAGATGAGGATAGTATAAAGAACACCTTGAACTGCGCTGTAGCAGAACTCGACAAATCCCTGTGCACATCATTCAGTTTTGGGAGAGAAGCTTCAGTAGATATTTTGGTATATTTAAGACTTCAGTTTACATGTAAAACAATGAAATATGCATCCTACGCATGCTCTAAAAGTTCTCCTACAAAAAGAAATGGTCCAGCTACAAAAACCAGAGGTGTGAAAGGTCCATATTAGTTGCGTTGAATATCTCTAAAGTCCACCACCTACCCTAAACTACGAATTTGGATACCCAGCCCCTTCTACTTTTGAAATCGGACTATTTTACACAGTGTGGGAGTTTTTCCTTACAATCCAGATTATGCTGATGTACACATATATTTAGGCCAACGCAAATGCATTTGTGATGACAGACAATCAAATCCAATCTCTTAAATAATTGATTTGTTCTTTCAACATGTCTCCTTATCCTACTATGTCAAATACGAGAAGGGAAACGAGTAGCCCTCTGCTGCTTAACATTCTTTTTGGCCTGCTTTGAATTGGGAGGTTCTAGCTGGAGAAAGGCTAATATATACCTTATTCTCGTATATCGGTAAATGCATAAGCATATCTTGTAAGGGTGTTCAGAACTTACTTGTGCAAACGCATAGGACAGTGGAGAGTACATCCCTGCTGCCTTTTCACGGTAAAAGACTGTCCTCTCAACTGATACCACAGGCATAAGTGTGAGCAAATTTGCTGCTCCAAGGAAGAAAACGGCAGCATAGGTGGCTCCAAGTAGATTGTTCAGATCAGTCACGGACTCTCTGTACATGTAGGAAAGAATTCAACAGATCAGCTAAGAGGCATTAGAGCTGTGTCACTGTGAAACAACATTCAGTGAAATGGTTGCAATAAGAATAGGTGAATGGGTGTAATTTGAATATAAATTAGAAAAAATTGTAGGAGCATACACATTCTTTCCCCTCTGCCAAAAGACTGTACCAAACACAAGACCATAGAGAAGCGTCATAAGATAACGCATAGCATTGTATGGTGGATCCTTCCAATAAGATTGAAATTGCTTCCATGTATTTGCTACACACTGATTTAGGAAATTCTGGGAATATTTGGTAGGAAATGAGAGATCCTGGAAGCCTGGAGGTGGAACACTCAACTGCTTAATTAGTTCTTGATTGCTCCTGAACACATGGATGAAAATAATGTAAGAGCTACGGAAAAGGAAGATACTTATTTTGTCAGTTTGACCATTGAAAGAATTTAATCACAACTTATAGGCGTCAAAGCAGAAACAATCGTACTACTAAATGTTCAAACAATATTGAGCACATATTTACCGGTAAAGTGCAGAATTGGCATAAACTTCAGCAAAATCTATGTTCAGACGAGCCTCAGCTAGAGAAGAGCTAACTTCCAGCATCCATGTTGCTGGGTTATATCCTTCTGTGATTTTTGGGACCCCTGGAATTGCCTGCAGGAGAATGATATACATTAGAATCAAGTAGCCTTTCTTTCTTATTTAGTCTCGGTCTCTCAGATTAAATGCAGTTACCCAAGTTCTCTTAATTCCATACATGTTCTACATGCTTGTTTAATAAACATTTGTTCTAAGCATTGAGAAAGTCTCCAATAAACCTTTGATCGTTACTTTTCTAATTATATGTTAACAAATAAGAAACACAATGGTATATAAATATTGTTGATGAGATATACGCTAATATTGTCTCCGTGCGATAGATCTAAGCACTTATCTTGGTATTCGAGTTTTATTAATTATTGCTCAAAACAATAGATTACTGGTTACATATATTCTGAAATAGCATTTGGAAACAGAGGGACTACAGAATTGTATATATGTTAGTTTTACAAATAACAAATTATTTATATCTGAGATATTAGTTTTTGAGGTGGTATAGGCAAGCCTTTGCCTCAATGTCATTAAAAGGAGTTTGTTGCACAATGTTCAAGCAGTTTTGAAGAATCAACCTTAGTCCTATAGAAATAAATAAATAAATATATATAAAAGAATAATAATAATGATGATGATGATGATGATGATAATAATAATGTATTCTACTCCCTCCATTCCTTTTTACTTCTACATTCACAGTGTCTCCGATGCACATATTTGATAATTGCATTTTGTAATCATATAAAAATCATTAAAATATATATAACTATATGAAAGTACTTCTCATGAAAAATACGTTAGTGAGTCAAGATTTGAAGGTTTTAACTGCACATGTTCTAAAATGATACAGTCATGGACAATGAAATTTATGTCTGCACATTTGCACATTACTAGAAAGGGCCTAAACGACCTTCAATACTCCCTACGTCTCACAATATAAGGGTTTTTGGGTGGATGAGACCTATCCTAGTACTATGAATCTGGACAGGCTTTTATTCAAATTCGTAGTACTAGGATGTGTCCCATCCACCCAAAAGCCCTTATATTTTAGGACGGAGGGAGTAGTTGATAGATCCCAACTACTATTCATACTTTCACTAATTAAAAAAAGTGCATATTTTTGGTCTAATCCCATCCAAGTTTGCTCAATGGAATTTCATGGGTCACAATAGATGCGAAGTATTAACTGATTTTAGCAATACAGATGGTTAACATATTGCAAATTGGTTATCACAGAGAATGAAATATACTATCAAAGACAGTTCACCTCGAAATATTCGACTAGTATGTGTGAATGGAGACCAAGCTGGCCAGCATATATAACCCGTCCTCCCCTCTTTAGCAACAGAAGCTGAAAAAACACATCCATTTTCAGTATAACCTTGCAGCGCTGAAAGGAGAACTAACAGACAAACAAACAAGAGCAGAGTAGCAAGGACCTCATCAAAAGACTCGAAGATATCAATGCTAGGTTGATGGATTGTGCAAACCACAGTTCGTCCTGTGTTAACTGTATTTCTCACAGTACGCATAACAATTGCTGCAGCTCTAGCATCAAGACCTGAAGTTGGCTCATCCATGAAGATAATTGAAGGATTTGCCACTAGTTCTACTGCGATCGTCAGCCTCTTCCTTTGTTCAGTTGACAATCCACTAACACCAGGGAGACCAACCAGAGCATCACGCAATACATCAAGCTCAACTAGTGACATCACTTCCTCCACAAACACCTACACAGCGGAGTTAATTTAATCATAAATAATTAGTGTTTTCAACTCACAAGATAAAAAAAATGTTTGCATCTATTCTTCAATATCATGATTGTCAAGAAGGCATTGTATATCTGTACTCCTTTAAAAGTCTCTAGTGTAGTGGTGGTGGCAGATTTCCACCACTGTTTTTACAGTTTTTACAAATTGGCCCCTGATATTTTATGATATTATGGAATAATCTAAATATTTGGTTCAAACAAGTGAATACCATATATTCAAATAAGCAAACAAGTGATACTAACATATTCAATATTTTTTTTGTTTATTACATAGTATAATATATTTTATTTTATCCATAGCAAAGCATTGGCATTTTGCTAGTACTCATAAAAAAAAGGCAAATGACAATTTAGTACTCTGTCAGGTTCCTAGGAACTCAATGAATAAATGTGTCTTGCATGTGGATGAGATCCGGGTAATATACAAGCCTACATAATTTTGTGGACTCTTTTAGTAGGTGACAATATATAATTAGAGGTGGATTAAATTAATGGATAGTATACACAATCAACTACGATTAACACGGTTTTCTGATTTCCCCCAAGAAACCTCATGAGTTATTGAGTTTACCAAATGGCATCCACCACAAAAATAATAGGAACACATACCTTCCTGGTGTTCTTATCAACATCTGAAGAAAGGCGCAACCAAGCAGAATAAACAATGGATTCATATACAGTAAGATTTGGTGAATGTATATCAGTTTGTTCACAATAGCCACTGATGCGAGCAAAGGTTTCTTGTTTTTTAGGGTAACCAGAAAGTTTGATATCTCCCTCAATCGTTCCACTAGTCTTTCTTCCTGCCAGTACATCCATTAGAGTGGTTTTTCCAGCTCCACTAACACCAACTAGTGCTGTTAGAACACCTGGTCGGAATGCACCACTAATATCAGATAGTAGTTGGAGGCGGCTTTCTGTGAATCCTTGTGCTTTCATTTCCTACAAAGAAGAATTTAAATTTTCAAGTCCATACTTGAAATGCACCCCTTGATTCAAGATGAAATCACTAATAACTTAGTTCAATAAATGGTTACTGAATGACAACAAGTAATTTATGTGTTTGTGAGGTGTTTTTGTGTTTTGTAAGACCTTGGTGGGTGGGTGCTGGGGTTTGCTAAATCCTGCACCGCTCACCAAGGTATTTGATTTACAAAGTATTTCTTGCTTAATGAAATGATACGCAGATCTCATGCGTATTCAGAAAAAAAAACAACTACTCAACAGTTATCAGCTAGATAAAACACACATATTTAATCCTTAACAAAGTTAAATAGCTAAGTACAACAGCGGACACAAGAGAACCCAACGTCATCACATTGATACCAATCCAATGATATAATGAGGAAAACACTTTGTAAGTCAGACAATCTAGATTATATGATAAACGACATTGTTAACTTCAACAATCTAGAGCTATTACATATTTATGTAGAACAATAGAACTAAGAAAAGCAAGTAGAATTGCAAACTTCCAATGTTGAATTGCAAAAAGAAATAACTGCAAGAACTAGTAGTAATCTATAAGAAGAATCAAGTGAAAATAATTACAATATTGAGGTATGTTGTGTCCCGTAAGCTTTGCAAACATGGTTATGGAAGTTGGGATATATTTTTAGAATATCAACTTACAGCAGGCATGTCAACGTAGTAGTTCATATGGTTGAAAGAAAGGGAAAGAGGCTGGAATGGCAAGACCATTCCTCTCTGGCTTCTCCTGTTTTCTGTTCCATTCGTACCTAAGATAATGATGTGAGTGCAGGACAAATTATGAGATGTCAAATACACATTAAATGAATAAACAAACAACATGCTTCATGATGCTAAAATCAACCGCTACGAAATTTGTATTGGAATCCATCTATAACACAATTCAGGACCCATTTGAATTCTCATAAAATGTCATAATAAATCAAACATCCAGCAATATAGATGTTTCATTTCTGTAAGCTTCCTGCTGAATGTTCATCCAAACAGGGCCGACAACATGAACAATTTTATACAAATAGACAATACCAATATGATCGACGATGACATGTGAGACATATTGACTGCTGTATTACCATTAATAACCTCTGACATTTGTTCCTGATTAGTTGATTCTGTTTCCAGCTCACTTTTGGTGTCATCATCAGAAACAACAGTGCTTGAACTGCCAATAGCTGTAGAAGAAGTATTGTCTAAGTGTTAAAGGCAGGCATTACAAACAAGTGACAATACCATGTAAGGGAGAAGTGCTTACGTCTTAGGAATGTAAGAGCACAAAGGTAGAGAACGTTAAAAACAATCATAAATCCTATCATGGCTCCAATGGAAAGCCAATACCCCCATTCTCCTGTGAAGTAGCCTTTGGATTGAAGAAAAGCCTTCCCTATTGTTGGTGCACTGATATTTGAGTCATTGTTTGGCTGCAGTTAAAAAGTAATATTGTCAAATGTCTAGAAATAATATATTAACATTCCAGAAATTAGAGGTGATCAAACTTAGTTGATGTTGAGAATATCTATTAAAAAAATCTAGACTCGCAAATGAAACCAATGGTTTTCTCTATGCAAAGAAAATATTATGCTTCTGGAAAGAAAAGGGTTGTGTTGACAGAAAACTTACAATGGCCCACCTACTGGCAAGGAATTCATTAACTGATAAGGCATTATTGCTATACATCATGGGAGACGTCCAGTAGCCCCATATCCACCATGGTTTAATGTCCTCTTTTAACATAAATGTCAAAAACGAAAATAAGGAACATAAGTTAGTAGTTCAAACTGGAATATTTCGAATATTCAGAGAAAATAAGATATAAACCTTAGTGAAAACGTTACAATGAATCTTCCAGGGTGACACAATGCTTCTAACTAATCATATGGACAAAAGAAGTAAAATACACTTCAAACGACAATATACTTACTTCTGGTGACAAGAAATCCTCCAAAGAGGAAAATAAGTAGCAGCACAAACATGCCAAATGTATTAGCTACCACCATTGATCTTAAAATTGCACCTAGCAACCGGAACAACGCCAAAGCCATCTGGTGTGTCCAAAAGTATGCAAGGAACTGCCTGAAGAACCTGAAATCAGTAGACAGATCACAGACAAACCCATCAAGTCAATCACTAGTAGAAAATTTGGTTTATAGAAAATCTTAAAAATAATATACCTAGGAAAGCAAAAGAAAATAGGAAAGCTACCTTCCTGCAGCAGGTGCAAAACCCACAACATAGTATGTCAAAACTATCCAAAGAGATGATTCCATAAGGGATAAAGGCACCTTCAGAATGATGTTTGCAAGTCCATAGGTCCATGCTGGAAAGAACAGGAAGTCTCTTTGTTTGTAGAATATCGGGAGCTTATCTATAGTCAATTGAAGTTCAGCAAAACCATTGAACATGATTGTAATCAAAGAAGCAGTTAAAGCACCAACAAATTTAGCGGTATCAGAAAATTTCTCGTGGGGCATCTTAGTTCTCAAAAACAGAGTCATGGTTATAAATCCAAGGACAAACAGTTGAAAGGCCTTGAATATGAAGAGGAATGAATTTCGCTTCATTAGCAACCACTCTCTTGACATCACTGCTTTGAGGGACTCTAGGGTAGATAACCCATACTTCTTGGTAGTCAATGCAGCAGGATGTGTCTTAGATTTGTCATAGGGAACTTGCAGCTCTTTCTGCAGCTTTTGCCCAACATGAAATGTCTTGAAATTCTGAGCAAACTCTTCAACTGACACATAACGATAATGATCCTGCTCAAGGAACCAGTATTGCTGTTGATCTTTCCTAGAAGTCACCTCTTGAAGAAAGTCGGCCACTCCTTTCCGTTCAGGACACCGGAAACCAGCACTCTCAAAGAATTCAAGTATGTTCTCCCGTGGTCCATGGTAGACTATGTAACCTTCTGATATAAGAACGATGTCATCGAATAAAGCATAGGTCTCAGGTGGAGGCTGTAGGAGAGACATCATCACTGTAGCATTCATCACATGGGTCACCTGTCTGATGTATTTGACAATCTGAAATGTGCTAGAACTATCAAGCCCAGTAGATATTTCATCCATGAACAAAGCTGTTGCTGGTCCAGTGAGCATCTCCCCTGCAACAAAACAATGACAGAACTCCAATCTTAGGATGTAAATGTGTCAATAATGTAATGTCAAGATACCTCACGCAGTTGTAAATTATTGAATGCTGAATATTATCGTGGATTCACAAGACCATCAATATTTATGATCAGTACTACAACATGACTCTACTATCAATCACCATTAACCAAGCATGGACAGTAATAGATCTATGTGTTTGCTCGTTACCATTAGGCCCACTCCGAACATGTTCCCAACAGGTCCATGGGCTAGTGAGGATCTTTTTTGTACATGGTCTATGTGCACAAGACGACAAGCTTAGAGTACAAAAAAGACCATGTACGAAAAGAAAATAACATTTGTTCCTGATAGGATCTCATGAACATTTTATCTAGAAAATTTTAGGTACCGGTTAGTGTAAAAGGTTTAAAGAGGAAAACAGTGGCTGAGTTGCCTTGCAGTCTTGGATTCAGTTATAGTATATTGATAAATCTAACGATTTAGCATAAAAAAGGCTAAGGCGTAGACCCCACAAGCCTAAGGCGAGAAAAGGAACACAAGTGACTTCTGAACAATATGATTTATGACAAATAACTATTCCAGTCAGAAAATCCATTATCCCTATGTTCAAGTTATAATTATTATGATTATGATGTAGTGATTGAAGTAAATTTCATGGAGAACATGACTAATTACTTTGATATATCATATATTTAATGTATGTCATATGCATGCATACCAGTAGTCACACGTTTCTTTTGACCACCAGAAATGCCTCTTATCATAGCACCACCAACAATAGTATCGGCACAAATGTCCAGTCCAAGCGCCTGCAGAGATTTATAAACTCAATCAGCACAGCAAATATTGACTTAGAATTCATGCTCGGTTTTCATCATAAACAGAAATATTAAGGTTTCACTTGTGTACCACAGTCGAAGTAAATACATACATGTATATTACTTCCTGTAAAAAAGGTGTACTAGAAAATAGATTCTCACATAGCTTCCTTTTAATATTTCAAGAAAAAGAAGAAGCAGATGGATAAATTGAGGCTAGAAGGCCTAAATAACCAATTTTTAACATGTAAAAAGTCAATCAGTGTTACCTTGAGAATAAGATCTGTGACAATATTGTTCTGTTTTCCTTCTACTACAGTTGCCTTCATCAAAGCATCAATCTCAGGGTCAGGTTTAATGCCTGCATTGCGTTCCCGTCTTGTTAATTCTGAGAGCATATCATATCTGGCACCACTTCCAAGACACCGTCTCGAGAAATCCAATGTCTCTCTTACTGTCATCTCAGGATTGTGCAGATCATGCTGACTGACGTAAGCACTAGTCCTCTCAGGATAGAACTCTTTAAACGTATGACCACAGTATGTGATCTCGCCAGACACCTGTAGCCATCAAGTGATTAGTCATGTGGTACGACTCTACTGTTAGAAGTGGCTACATTAAACTAAATAAGAAATATCATAACCTTGAGACTTTTATCAGGCTTGCCGGTTAGTGCTCGCATAAGTGTGCTTTTTCCAGACGATGGAGGCCCGAGAAGAAGAGTCATCCTGACACAAGTAGTTTAATGCAACAATTGTAAATAACTATTATTGTCTGCTTGATGGTTTATCAGCCACAGCCAAAATTTGAATTTTGAAACATAATTTTATAGTTGATTTTGAGGTTTTTCTTCATTGTAGTCTATTTTCCAGCATTGGCTTTTAAACCATGGATAATACAGACACAAAGTTCAAAATATTTTTGGTTGCTTCTTTTATATTTCTACGGCTTATCAGCCATAGCTCAACCAATCATTTAGCAAGAATACTAGAGGGGACAGGGAGAACTTGTTGTTAGGAAGGATATAGTAGGTCTGTGGCAATAGCAATTGGAACAATATGATGTGTATTAATGCATGAGATAGTTCATTTTGTTACTGATGGGAAAAGGGATGGCCAATATAAGAGAAAACATTAGTTATTCACTAATTTTAAATTAATTAATGACCAGAATCACACAGGGATAAAACAATGAACAAAAATGTGTCCATCCTCAAATTTTAGAGTGGATCATTACCACTTTGATGACAGTGAGGAGATGTGGCTTCAGGATAGCCACTTATATGTTATGTTGAAAATAAAATGCAAGCAGAACTAAATATTGTGAATTAAACATTGAGCAAATTCCAGCTAGTCCTCGGTATAGTTACACCCCTTTTGGATTTTCGACTTTGTGAAATTTACATAATTCTGAAAAAAATACATAGATGTATATCATACTAAAGTACATTACAAACAAAAAATCGTCCAGAAATATGGGAATATGTGTACTGTAAAAAAAATAAAAAAAAACACACTGTCAAAAAGATAGGATTTTTTTATAGTACACATATGTTACATATTTTTCACACAAAGTTTGTGTGTAAGCACATTTCAACAGACTTAATATTATTTTCTTCTTCAAAACTTTCTAAAGTAGACAAAATTCAAATCAAGAGGGGGATCCAGCAACACCAAGGAATAGCAAATGTCTATTTTTCCAGAAAAAGTATGTATAAGTAAATCATGTTAAAATATGTCTACAAGAAAAATGTGAAAATATGACCATATCTGCACTGCACAAATAAGACAGATAATGTTTGCAATAGACATGATATATTTTTACACAGTTTTTTGTTGGTAATTATTACAGTACGATGTTTGCATATATATGTTATTTTTCTTTCTGAATTTTCAGGCCATGCTTCAAATCTATTATGAAGGTGAAAAAAAGTTAAATTGCAGAGTAACCATGTCTGCATAAACCATAGAGATCATATCTATATCTGTATCACTTGGGAATAGAAATTGCTTACTAAATTACAGATAGTTTATCAAATTAGTTAGAATTAGAATGCATCCAGCCATAGTACTTTTGCAACTGCCCCTCTTAAAAACATAAAGTTCCATTTAAGACTCGAAATGATTAAGGATTGGATCAAAACGTTCCATAACTGAGTTTCAAAGAATTTCCATGTACCTTGATGGCTTGATAATGCCATTAACATCGTTGAGTATCTTAATCTTCCTCTTGTTCGACGAGAAAAATACGCTAATGAGACCCTGTCATGAAGCACAAAAAACAACTTTGATTCAGAGCAAGTAACAAGTAGGCGATGTTAAGCAATAGTTAAGCATCTCATCGAACTTGTATCACTAGTCCACTACAACCACAAGCTGGCAAAATCGAGTCTACTCGTCAAAATTTAACAACTTTTTTTAAAAAAATAGCAATGAACTTCGCTATCTGCCTCTACGGCAGCAGCAACCGCCGCCGATCCCACACGGAGAAAGGGACCGGATCGAGAGCGCAATGGGGGAAAAGCACACGAACCGAGGGCTCCTACGGGAGGAGGCGAAGGCGAAGGCGAGGCGGGCCGACGCATGGGAGAGCAGAGCTGCAGAGGCACCACCGACCGCGGTGGGCGGCGAGGGCTCGCCGCTCCGCCGCCGCCGCCATCACCGATGTGCTGGCCTTCTGCTGCTTGGCTCGAGGAAGCAGGCGAGGCCCAAGGCCCACCTTTCCTGGGCCGACTTGTCCTTCTCTTCTGATGGGCTGGGCCTAGGCTCGCAACGAAGTGGGCCTATATATAGGCCTAGTGGCTTTTGCTAAAGGCCCACATCTCGTCGTGCTCGTGCACCTTTTTTTTTAAAAAAAACAATTTTATGCTCGTGCACGTTTTTTTTTAAAAAAAAAAACAATTTTGTGCTCGTGCACGTTCAACGGGACATCATCGGCCGGTGTGTTTCACACATTCTTATTTTTTCTCGCCGACCATATGTACTTCTTTCGTTCTATTAGTACATGGGGGACCCCTAATGTACATAGCTGAGATCGGCAAGTACGAAAATATCACAAAATTTCCGCCGATCGATGTATATATGTGTGTTTGCTTAAGCATGGACGCGAAAACTTGAATCCCAGCACTAGAAACTTGACCAAAAGATCAAGATCGGGTGTCCTATCACGTGTGTGCGGTTGTATGGGACTTTTCGTTGGGGGAACGACGACCTAGCCGATCAGCGGTTTAATTTGTCACCAGAATTGTTAGAATTATGACATCATATTTTTCCTAAATTTTAGTTATTTTTTTCTCTATGTAACTGTTCTCTGCTTTTATCTTTCTTATATTACTTTTAATCCTAAATGTATTAGAAAATTTACAATATAAATATTTAAAACTTACGATGTAACTATCGAGTAAATTTTAAATTTTATAGTGCAACTATTATGTAAATATAGATAATTAATAGCATAAAAATAATTTGATTATTTTTTTAATGAAAAAATATGACGTGTAGCTACTCGTAGGAACGCATGCAAGCTAGTGAAGTGAGCAGCAGGACATAGCCTCGCGGAATTCCGCTACGGCGATCGCGAGGTGGTGTCGTCGGCGTCGCTGTCTGCCAAAAATTCTAGTATTTTAGCAACCTAGTAATAATTTTGGCGCTGTGAATTAGGCAATTATTAGCTAGCTGGTCAAAGATCAAAACCGCGCCAAAACGTGCTTTGACTAACCCGCGACTAATCACCAGCTAGCATGCAGACAACACATGCGCAGATGCGCTAGCTTACTCCAAAGTTGCAGGCCTGCGGCCGGCCGTTAAGCTTAAAAGTAGGAGCACTACTATCTATTCTACGGTGGACCCCACGGGCCTGGGTGAGCTATTGGCCATCGGACAAAGAATCAGATTTAGAATTGAATACAAATCTAGTTTCAGGTATTTTTAGATTTGTTATATTAGGATGTGTCCCATTTAATTTTAAATTAATATATTTTGAGACAAAGATAGTAGTTTGAAAACTAATCTCTCTAGGGTTGGACAATAAAATGATATCTAGATGTAGAAAAACCTTATACGGACGCTTGACTAGTTTCGCTTGATATACTTATCTCGTGGCTACGTCCAACGACTTGTTTGAAATGAATAAAATATTTTTTATAGATTTTACTAATCTGTTTTAAAATAGAACTTCTTATAAGTTCTTTAGAAAAAACTAAGATAAATAAAAGAATTATTTTAGTCACTTTAGTAATTAAATTCTGAATTTTCAATTGCTTATATTTCACCCCAATCATTTTATTGGCTGAAAATTTATGGATTCTTGTGCATTAAAACCAGCGTCTAGAAAAAAGAAAAAATAAATACTTATATTACGATATAAATTTTGTACTTTAGAAATGCTTATACTTCAGAGGGAATTAAAATCCATACTTCCCAAAATAATCAAGGAGTCACGTACTCTACAGTCTATACACGTCCAACTTGTTGCCCGTACGAATCAGTGATAGTCTGAGAGAGAATTGAGAGAGCTGAGCGACGTATGCAACTGTTACCTCTAGCGTGTTGATGGTGGCGTTGAGCAGCGTGGGCAGCGCGCGCTTGCCGACGTGCACGTCCGCCTCGATGTCCAGATGCTCGTACCTCACCTCGATCTTCGGCAGCTCAATTCCAACCCTACAAATCGATAAAACAATTCACGGTAAATTTCGATCGAATAATAATTTATAGTCCTCACATGAACATGATCTTCGTCTCTCCGAGAAGAAGTTATAGTAATCTGGCTTACTGGTCGAGGCGGTCCCGGAAGCGGCGAAGGAAGCGCTCGTTGTCGTCCTCGACGGCCTTGAAGACGCGCTCCATGAGCTCGCGGCCCTCGCGCGGGTCGAGGTTGGCGATGTCCACCTCGTCGGCCTTGAACAGCGACCCCTCGCCGTCGCCCTCCACCGCCTTGCGGAGGATGCCGCGGCGCATGCGGTCGTACGTCGGGAGCTTCTCCAGCGCCGCCCACCGCAGGTTCTCCTCGTCGTCGCCGGCGTCGCGCCGGCTCGCCGCCGCCGACCGCCGGAACGGGTCGTCCCCGTCCCGCAGCGACCGCGCCAGCGACGCCGCCCCCGACGACAGCCAGCTCCGCCGGCTCCCCGACGGGGTGATCTCCCCCGCCATCGCGCCCACGCACGCTCGCTGGCACGCTCGCCGCTCAGCTCAGCTCAGATGCTTCTGATACCTCTCGATCAATTTGCGAGCTAGCTCCGGCCGCCGTCGATCGACGACGGGGAGGCTTTCGTTCTGATCGTCGCCGTGTGGTTGCTATGATTGGCGGGAGAGGGGGGTTTATATATATAGGGAGCTGATTAATTAATTAATCAGCCGCTGCTAGCTTAGCACGGCGTATGACTCGGTATAGTGACCGTACGTCAACGTCAGCACTGTCCGTGTGAATTTTCCGGATGAGTTATAAGCTGCAGATTTAAAGGAAGGTTCCTGCGGGAGAACAAACTAACGGAAAGAAATAGGATAAATGCACGTTGTTGTTAATTTTATAATTAATTAGCTCGAGCCGACGTAGGAAGGTTCAGTGGTTAGAATGATTTACAGGAGGTGAGTGCCAAGGAGTAATATGAGAAAGTTGTGATAAAATGATATTGGAAATGGAAGAAATGCCGATAATGTACTATGTAAATATGTAATAAAATTAATTAAATAGATACGATTAATACTTCCTTCGATTTCTAATAGATGATGTAGTTGACTTTTGAACATATATTTTTGATAATCCATCTTATTCAATGTAAATATGAAAAAATAAGTCGTGTTTAAAGCACAATTGATAATAAACCAAATAATAATAATAATAATAATAATAATAATACGATATGATCAATCATGTGTTTAAAAGTCAGCAACATCATTTATTAAAACCGGGGGTAGTACTTAGTTGCAATGGACTACTGAATGATATATTGTTGGATTTATCTCGCCAAATAATTTTGTAAAAATACGTAATGTTGTTGTTTAATTTGTGGTAGTGCATTAATTAATTACTAATATATATGTTAAATTCATAACGAAAACCTCATGAGTCATAGAACGATCTTACTGTTAGTACATCTAGATCTAGCTTTGAAAGATTTCGTAGTATACGAGGTTACGTACCTAATTAAAAATTTATCGATCCATTGCTCTAGTGAGATAAACCATCCATCCCACGCATCTTGGAGTTACTTTAGAACGTGTGTGTAGGGGAATCCGCTGTTCTTAATTAATTTTGACCTTCTAGAACGGTGCTTTTAATTATATAGGCTTGTAGATTGTTTCTACTATTCTGGATGCTGGGACGTAATCAAAATTTTGACTCTTGATTAACTCTTTGCTAGAGTCCATATATAACGAGTTAGCTTAGCTTGCATGTACTGAGCATTTCCATCTTGGCCGTTGATCAGTCATGACCATTTTTTTTATTTTTTTAAAAAAAAATCTGTTGAAACTAAGGTCAGGTTTTCTTTCTTAGTTCTTTCAATATCATGACCAATGCTGTTTTGCATACAACAATATAATATATAAGAATTAAGAAGATGCCAGAGACATGGCTAGAGAAAACCTAATATATCTAACAAGCTGGCATGCCATATATTCTCAACACACGCTATTCTAAGTCCAAATTTCCAGGGTCTGCTTCTAGAATGGCTGCTCCTATAATTAAGCAACAATGAAGAAAGAAGAATAGCTAGATACTTGTCAACGTATGGAAAAGCTACTACTTCTTCACACTAGCTAGACTCCTAATCGAGCGGTTAAAGAATCGAGATTTCACTCCACGGAACAAACTATATATTCACCGTTGAAATTAGCTTGAAAGCGACCGAAATGTATTTTGTAATACTGGCTAGCTAACTCACGTTTATGTTTGGCCACACCATCAAAAGTGTTGAATTATTTCAGCTCTCACTTTGACGGCTGGCGTTCACAGCTGAAGGCCTCGATCGATCCCCAGTCTCTGAAAAAAGGGTCTTTCTCTTGTTAGATCGGACGAACAGTAGTGAGCCACACCCATCTATTCCTCCTTTTGCCAACGATGATAGATTAAGGAATCTCTTCACCCCCATAATGTCTCACGTTTGTTTTCTGGGTGGCTCTCTAATGTTCACAATGATTTCAAACCATATTCATGTTGAGAGCAGCTGCTACATGCTAATTGTCGCATTTATTATTTAGAAATGATATGTTTTCTGATAGAAACATTTTCTTCTTTTTTATATTTTTTTGTCAATTATCCATTAACTGCGCACCTAGGTTATATTCACAGAAGACGGGTTCGTGGGATTTGGTTGTTATGGCAGGGCTACACTTAGAGAAGGTGGTCAAGGAATTTTTTGCCTAAGGATATGAGTGATGAACAGGTGATATAATCTTAGGAATGATGGTCTGTAATATTTATTGTACTCTTTTTTTTTTATAAACTTGAGTATGTATGTGTGTTTAGTTGTTTGCATCTTTAGCTATGCAGATGTCGGGTGTGTTTTTAGTCTGACGGTATCATCTCGATGCAACTAGCTGAGTTTAATATAGCTTCCATTATTTAAAAAAGTGTCTCGGCAAAACAACATGCATGGTTTTCTCGTTTTTCTAGAGGTGGATCAGTCTGGATAGAGTTTTATGTCAAGCGACATTGGCTCATTAATTAACTACTAATTAACTGGACAGCTGAATTATATATCTATTCAACGACAAACCTTGTTTAACTACTCTAAAAGATAGAGGTGTGGATCAACGAGCTAGGGCAGTGCATTATAAAGCAATGACTCGATTCTACTACTGCTAGGGTTCAGAGCAGTGGCGCCACCGCCCAGCTAGCTCGGGCAGTCGCTTGGGCTTGCCGACGAAAACTCCATTAAATTTTAATATTGATGAGTAAATTGATGATGAAATTTTTACAACAAATACCAGTTATATTAGTTTGTTCGGGCCCAAAAATCCTTCTGGTTTCGCCACTGATTCAGAGCTAATATGACGATCATGCGAAGGTGAAGGTGCACTAGTACAGAAATGCCTATAGGTGCCGGTTGGGAACTGGCTATAGGTGCCGGATTCCCAGTCGGCACCTATTACTCGGCACCTTTGCCTCAATCTTATTGGTGCCGGTTTTAGAACCGGCACCTATACTATTAAAAAAATAAAAAAAAAAGATGGCCCCCTACACTACCGCCGGCCTTCTCCACCGCCGCCACCACCACCTCGCCTGGCCTCCACGCCGCCACTTGGACGTGCCTGTCTCCACACCGTCAGCTGCCACCCAACGCCGCGCCGGAAGAGGAGGAGAAGGGAAGGGGGAGGTCCCCTGAGACCTCCTCCACCACCACCACCGTCGCCGCCACCTCGCCGCACCGGCCTCCACCTCACCCGCGCTGCCGCGAGGAGAGGAAGGCGAGAGGGGGACGAGCCTCCTCCAGCCGCCCGCGTCGGCCGGCCTTCTCCACCACCGTCGCCGCCACCTCGCCGCGCCGGCCTCCACCTCACCCGCGCCGCCGCGAGGAGAGGAAGGCGAGAGGGGGGCGAGCCTCCTCCAGCCGCCCGCGTCGGCCTCGCCTGCGCCGGCCTCGCCCGCGTCGGCCGGCCTTCTCCACCGCCGCGCCGCCCTGGAGGAGGAGAGAAAGGGGGAGGGCCCCTGGGCAGGGAGAGGGCCGCCGCCCATCTTCTCCGTCTGCTTCAAGAGAGAGACGACGAGAGAGAGATGGATGAATGGATAAGGGAGAGGACGAGAGAGAGAGAGAGACGACGAGAGAGAGAGATGGATGGATGGATAAGGGAGAGGATGGATGGATAAGGCCGGCCGATTTTTTAAATAGGTGCCGGTTTTTATAAAAAAACCGGTACCTATACTAACTTTATAGGTGCCGGTTCTGCTAAAAAACAGGCACCTATACTATAGGTGTCGGTTTTTCTCTAAAACCGACACCTATATTTATATTATAGGTGTCGGTTCTATTGAAAAACCGGCACCTATAGTATAGATGCCGGTTCTATATTTTTTTATCCTGCGAAGAGGTGGGAAAAAGCTCATAGGTGCCGGTTTTAAATAAACCGGCACCTATAAGGTCGGTCCCTATGAGGGTTTTTTAGTAGTGGTGGCTACGCGGGTGGTGATCTCCAAGGTAATCGGAAAGATTAGTCAATGATTGTTCAAGGTGTCCGTCTTGGCAACTAATTAAACTGTACTCCGTACGTGGTAATGTTTGGAATTACCGGTAGCGCCATGCATGCAAGGGCGCCCCAGGCGCGTCTCCACTAACTTTACATGAAAAACCAAATAATGCAACAAATGTGCGATTAGAACGACATCAATCTGAAGCGCTCGTGCAATTTAATTAACGAGATTGATCAATTATTGATCGTTGCTTCTTCCAGGCAGAGTGTGGAGCAACTTGAACTGCAATTGGTAATTAAGATCAATAAAACTCTCGCCCTCTAACAGATCAGTAATTTTCTGACCGAGAAAATACGTCAGTTTTGTGACTGATACCGACAAGTGACTAGTGATATTATGCTAAGGCCGGCTAGCTGGAAACACAGAGAGGAATTCTCGTCGCATACGACATTGGAAATGAAATGGAATGGAAGAAGCTCTGCGGGTTCATGGGATCGATGACCAGAGAGGCACGGAAACACCGGTCCTTGCTGTTGAATTCCAAGCACATGCTTCTAGAATTCCAGAGCCCCATGAGCCCAGTTAGTTGAGTTACGTTCCTCGACGACGACTTCTATTGATGGAGATAAAACGGTTGAGGAGATCGAGTATTCAAAGTTATTGATGTGCTGATTTTTCATCTTTGACCACACCTTGGTCCTTGGGTTACTTGGAAAAGTATTGGGGTTTCATCTGGGTTGTTTGTTAGTAGTAGTAGCTAACTTGGTGGCTACGCAGTGCATGCATGTTGCTAGAAGCTAGTAGATGATTATTAGTGTATACTAACGAAATTAATTGTGCAAATTAACGAAGATGATTAGTACTAGTAGAGTAACTATTGGTTTCTAGCGAGACAAAATACCACTGTGTTTTAAAGCGAAGAGAGTATTATATTTTTCTCTCTCATTGAAAAACAGTCAAAAAGCTGTTTGGATGCGCTCACGTGACACGTGTGCAATTTGCATCCTCGTTCGTTGTATCCGAAACCCTCTGAACATGACGTGTGAGGGACTGAGGTGCAAACTTAAAAGTGGAAAGTGTAAAGGCTATTTGTAGTAGCACCGTTCGTGCATGGCAAACAGTACTAGAGTGGTAACGCCCATTTCATTATTGAAACTAGTATATTCGAATTTCATTTGAGCAAATATTGGAATAACTACTAGTAGTACTATTCGATCACTCCATTTTAGATAAAGCTTAGTTACAACCACTGTATGGCTTTGCCACTGCTTATTTATCAGGGGATTAATTAATTAATTAATTATTTCTTCGTTTCATCATATTATAATTGGCTTTGACTTTTTTGTTGTCAAACTTTTTGAAATATGATTAAATTAGTAGAAAAAATATAGCAACATTTTAAACAAACATATTATCAAAAATATGCTATTCAATATTACATTTAATTAAACTAATTTGATGTGGTAGATATTTTTAAATTTTTCTATAAACTTGATCAGACGTAAAAAAAGCCAAATTACTTATAATACAATTCAAATCCTAGACAAAAAAAATCGCCAAAATGAAAACGAATACAACCTAAGCCCAACTAGACCTCTCACAACGCGCACCAAGCCAGCCCAATCTGTAGCGCGCGGCCCATCAAGCCCACTACTCCGCCCCCTCGCGCGGTCGCACGCACGACCGGAGCTCGCCCGATCGCGCCGCCTCGCCTCGCGCCCTCGCCGCCGCCGCCGGCCGCTGATGCGAGCCTGCGGCCTCCGTTCTCGCACAGTTGCACCCCTCGAGAGCCACCGGCACCCCAAACTATTTGGCCCAATGCATATATATCATCGAGTCCGAAACGGAGCGGAAGTAGATCGTCGGCAGCCAGCTCGGACACGCACTCGTGCAGTCATGCATGACACTACAAATCAAAGTCAAGCCGGAATCGGCAGGTGGTTTGCCGTGACGACAACCATCGTTGCGAGCGCGATGGCTTCTCCTTCTCCGCGCGACCTCGGCGCGCTGGTGTCCGACGCGATCGCCGTGGCGGCGAAGAAGCTGCGGGCCTTACTCGACGACGACTACGGCAGGTACGGGTCCGCGCTGCTCGCGCTGGACGTTGTGGAGGCGCAGCTCCGCGCGCTCCCGCTCGGCGGCGGCGGGGAGGAGGAGGACGAAGACGACAACCCCGAGGTGCGGCTGGCGCGCGTGGAATGGAAGCTGCGGCTGGACGGGGCGACGAACTAGCTGGAGGACCTCGTGGGGGAGATGGAGGCGGCCGTCGAGGCGGAGAAGAAGAAGGCGCGGTGCTGGGCGCCGTGGCGGCGGTGCAGGGCGGCGGCGGAGGTGGTGGCCGGATGGTTGCTGTCCGACGCCAGGAACAAGGTCAGGTTGGAGCTCACCGTCGGGAGGCTCGCGGGCGTGTACGTCCAAGGCGGAGAGCTCTTCGACGAGGTGGCCGGCGACGGCGACGGAACAGCTGCATTGCAGTGCAGGGATGGCGGCGCTCGACGCCAACCGGACGCCATGGCAACCGAAACAACCGAGGGTTCCCCGACGACGACGAACTCGTCGTCGTTGCCGTCGCCGCTCGCCATGGAAGTGACTACGACATCAACCAGTGCTAGCGAGGAAAACTTTGGATGACATGTACTCCTTCCGTCCCAAATATAAAGGATTTTGGAGATTCGTAGTATTAAAATTTCTCATATTCATTTAAAATCTTTTATATTTTAGGACGAAGGAAGTAAGTATAGAAATTAATTTCGCATCGTAGAGCATGCATTGTGATTTCGTCGCTCACTCACTCGCTTGCCATGCGCATTTTCAAATTTCAGAAAAAATGCTACCAAAATCTTATGAATTTTTATGTGTTCTATCTATACTATCCCTCCCTGGTACAGACAAACCCTTACAAACGGGGAAAAGGGAAAAAAACGAAGCTTAAGCTCTTGTTTGGATGGGCCTCAAATCAATCCCGAATTATCCAGCCCGGATTGAGGCCCATCCAGTTATGCCTATCCCAATATTGGTCCAGCCCAAACATAACTAATACACATGTGGGCTGGATAATATCTCCACGGAGTTCACTTTAGGTCACTCAATTTTGGTCCAGCCCAAATATAACGTATACACATGTGAGTTTGAAATCGTCCCTTAACCAAAATATCAGATATAGTCCATCCTCCAACTCAAAATGCCATGTCAAACTTTAATCCCTCAGCAGTATAGTGGCTGGTTTTAACTGACGTAGTGAGTGAGACCCACATGTCAGCAGCCAACTCTTCTCCATTTCCCTCTTCCCTCTCTTCCCATCTCTCACGAACAACACACTAGCCACCACAATGCACGTGCTCGCTTCCTGCGTCTCTCCGCTGACGCCCGCATCGCCTCCACTACCTCCCTGGCTCACTCCATTGGTGTCGCCGCCTCAGGGAGAGAGGACGTCGGGAAGGTCAGCCATGGCCGGGGCGAGCATGGCATTGTTGTCCCCTATGAGGCTGGAGTTGGAGCCTGTCTCGGAGCAGCGGTTGATCAACCCTGTGTTTTTATATTAATCAAGCTGTTGAAGCATCTAGGCCTCCATAGTTAATTTTGGTCATTAATGACAAGCACTAATTGTGGACTAACCGTTGTCTTTGAGCTATATTTTTTAAGTTAGATTCATATCATGTGTGCGCATGGATGATTATCGATGGATTAAAATTGACGGTGCAAAGCAAAAAAGAAGAGAAGACGGTAAACTAGTGTTTTCATTTTAAATTGATCGAGGCGTTGGGCGATCAAAATTGTGCTAGTTTATTTATAGCTTTGCCGTACTATTAAGAGGGGTAATGACCTAGCAAAGAGATGATTTTAATTGCCACATTAGGTCATTATGCATTTAGACTTGTGCTCACATTTCTTCACACACACTTTTGTATTCACTGTCTCGGCCTGACCAGGGGCGGTCAGACCGGCCATATAGTGGCGGTCTGACCGGAGTGCCCCGGCCGGTCTGACCAACACCAAGCGGGCGGTCTGACCGGTACATAAGGCTGGTCTGACCGGAGGCACCTTTGCGGTCAGACCAGCCCCCTAGAGGTCGGGATGGTGTTGCTCGGGGTGGCCGATCCAGAGCCGCCAGAGCCGTTTTTGGTCAGACCGAGCCGATGGCGGTCTGACCGAGCTGCAGGCGGTCTGACCGGCAGTTTGGCCTCCGGTCTGACCGGCCATGTGGTCCCAGTGCATTTAATGCAATCAAACGGCTAGTTTTTCAACCGTTGCGAAGTAGTCCGGTCTGATCGGCCACACAATGGCGGTCTGACCGGCAGTACATAGAGTTGGTGGATTTCGTCTCCAACGGCTAGTTTTGGTGGGTGGGAGTATAAATACTCCCCCACCAGCAGCAAGGGGACTCTCTTGGCACCCAATTCAGTAGCATACACCCCTCGCACCTCTCTCACACACATTTGAGCTTAGTATTCATCCATTGTAGTGATTGAGATTGTTCTAGCCAAGAGTCAAGTGCATTTGCTTCCATTGTAGAGCTAATGTGGCACTTGATCATCTTCGAGCCGCGTCATTGCTTGTTACTCTTAGAGGTCGCCGCCTCCTAGACGGCTTGTGGAGGAGTTGCCCGGTGACCTCTCCGAGAAGATTGTGGAGGAGGCCCGGTGCCGGTTTGTGAATGGTTTGGAGTTCACCACCTTCGGAGTGATGGAAGAACTACCCCGAGTGATTGAGGCTTGGGTAGTCCTCTCCGTGGGCCAGCTCCCGCCTTGCCCACCCCTTGACGAAGGGGGCGTGCGGTGGCTTCGTGGTTGAGCGGTGGAGTTGGGCTCGCCTCAACGGGGAGTAGGAAACCGGCAAGTTTTCGAACCTCGGTGAAAAATCTCTTGTCTCCTTGTCTCATTTGATTGTCGCATTTACTTTTGTGCAATTTATATTCCTAGAGACATACTTGAGATCATATCACCCTAGGATTGCTAAACTTTGACATAGGAGTGTGATTTACTTTCCTAGAGATATAATTGAGCCACTATCACCCTAGGTTTGCAAAACATAACTTAGTTGCTTAGTTAGACTTGACCCTCACCAAGCCTAGCAACTTAGGTTAGTTTTGATTAGGTGTCATTTAGTTTTTATATCGCATATTCACCTCCCTCTAGTCGACATCTCGATCTTACAGCTTTTCATCACCAGCCAACACATTTGCAAAGAGATTTGTTGTTCTACCTCTATGCAGCAAACAAAATTCATGAAGAAACAAGAACACTCGTAATGGATTCGTTCCACCTCTATGTAGAAAGTATCCCCAAAAAGTTAAGAAAAAAACAAGAAAACTTTCAGAGAATTGCAATGGACATAAGAATTGTAGAGTTGGCAGCATGGCCCACGGCGACGCCAATCAACCCCAAAAGATGGTGGTGTGTTTTTCTTGCAATTTTTTATCACCGTCGATCCATTCCCCCAACATAAAGGCATCAAGGCATAAGAACATAGACCGTGAAGAGAACCAAAAGAAGGGACATCAAGAACTCAACTTTGCTCTCAATGGCAAATGGCAAAGGAGAACCAGAAGGAAGAAAAAAAGAAATCAATAACTCAGATCTTCTTGTCATGAGAAAGGTGGTATCTTGCCAAAACTGATCTAGGTGATGCGGCGTGAGCGGGCAACGTTGTGGCTGTTGCTATAGTGCTGGCCTCACCGTTGTGCCGCCGTTGTTATCCATCCCATAGTGCACCATCTTGGGCCCGTCCGACACGAGAGATAGAGAGAGAGGTAGAGAGGGGAAAGAAAGGGAAGAGGAAGAGTGAGAGTTAGCCGCTAACGTGTGGGGCTCACGTGAGTGACTCGTCATATCAGCCAAAACCGGTCGCTATACTGCTAAAGACTAAAATTGACACGATATTGTGAGTTGAAGGATAGATTATACCTGATATTTTAGTTTAGGGATATATTTTAGACTCGTCAATAAATTGAGACAAATTGAGAGACCTATAAAGTGAACTTATCCTATCTCCACTTCTGCAGTCTCCTGTTTCAAAACCAACTCATTGCCCAATCCCAACGCGCCAGCAACTTCACGCCTTCGCTTCCACTTTCGAACGGAGAGGATGTGGCGGCGCCGCGGCGGCCGGTGGTGGTCGGCGGCGACGGCGAGCCGAGTTTCCCCGTACGCGTCCCTGCGTCCGTGCAGCTACGAGCGTCCACGCGGGTGGTTACTGGCGCGCCGCCCTTCACGGCGGGCTTTTCTTCGCCAGGTGAGGTACTGAGGTGTGCCCGCCCGCCACTTGCTCGGCGAAATGCTTACGTCGATTTGAGGCTGCTGTTTTCTTAAACTAGCCTCGAATTGCACAGGGGATATAGGAGGATCATGTTTTACTGTGGACTTCGTATTGGATCTGGGCGATGGTGGAAGCTGGATGGGGGCTGATCGTGTGTGTGGGTGCTGGTTTTCCATGGCCTCGTCCAGCAACAAGAGGTATGGGCACACGTCATGGTAATTTTTTAGGTGCTCTATCCAAATTACCCCATTGAACAAATGCTCCCATTAAGTTTGACTAGGAAAAATGATAAAACGTTTTATAATATGAAACGGAGGGAGTATTTAACAAGTTTTATGAAAAAGAATCGTAGTGTTACTCCCTCCGGACATAATTAACTGACGTTTAGGAAAACCGAATTACAAATAAAACAAGCCAAATTGTTTGTCCGAAATAGCAAATAAAACTGACGGGAAGTAGTAACAAACAAGTATAGACAGAGGGCACAGAACCGACTCATGGTTGCTGGCAGAGAAGGTTGTGGAGTTGGACACGTGCTTCTTTGATAGTCCTCTGGAACTGGCTTAAGAGCATTTTATCAGCATTCTCGTCGCACAGTTCTTGTACTTGCCTTCTTACCTTGCTGATGGATTTAGCGTCCTCACAGAACTGAGTTTTACCAGCAGTAGAAATGCTAATAGCATTCACCTGTTGCTGTACCACATCAAGCTCTTCAGATGACATAGTGGGGTGCGTCTTAAATGTGCTATGCTCTTTCATCATATGTTTGCCATCGGCAGCATGCTTTTCCATGGTGGAACCATCTTTTGGGCACTTCATATGGCTGATCTCTTCTCGTTGCCCTTGCCGCACATCAGCTTTATAAATAGCCTCCTTTTCATTCCCAAGCTTGTAGAGGTTATATAGGGCTTCTCGTGTTTCCTCTGTTATTCTGTGACCACCAAGCAGCTTGGTAACTAGTTCCTTGATCAAATTCATATTCTTGAGGATATCAGAGGGTTCATAACTGTCAAGTCGGTTGCTCAAGTCCCTAAGAGTGTCTTCCCAAGACTTGGTCTGAATTAAATCAACAAGAGTGTGCTCATTGATGGTATCGCCTTCATGTGATATTTCATCATTTCCATCAATTTCTTCCTTTTCAAGCCCGTTACCAGTAGCATCAGAATCCATAAGATCAAAGCTGACTAATGCCCCTTAGAAGGGTGAAGTCACTTGAGGCGAAGTTGTTGCAGAGTGGAAACTGAAGGACTCTGCAGCTGGAGTCATAGGTGCTGCAGGGAATGCAATAAATGGCATTTCAACTGTTGATACTGAAACAGAAGAACATTAGAATTTATCTTCTCCTTAAAAAGATGAGTTAGTGAAGGTGTTGTTGTGCTCTAGATGTGGGACACTTCTCTTTCTCTCTTCCTTTAAAAATACAAGCAAAATTCTTAACATAGAGGAAAGAGAACAATTCTAAAGTTATCTTCTGGGCTCATAAAAGATGCTAACAGAAATGTCTCTAGATGATATTTTGATCATCTTCAATCCGCAAAATCAAGTGAATTGAAATATAAAAGGAAAGAACAAATTGTAAAGGAAAGAATATCAATACTTTGCTAAGGTATGAAATGCAATAAATGTAACAGACATAAATGCATAGCATTCTACCTGAAGACATATTGGGCTGCATTACTGGTTTTGTCTTATCTGAGATCACTTGAACATCACCATTTATCACCAACCACCTGAGATTAGGGAGCCGCTCTGTTCCCCCACTGAAATCTATTTTGCTCCCATCATTTGAAACATTCAACACCACAAGTGATGTTAAGGAATGACACGGGAGAGTGATTGAGCCAGAGTATTTGCAGACTTTCAGATGTTCTAGTTTTATGAATCCTTCAAGACATCTCTTGCTTGCTAAAATTGAACCACAATCTGATAGAACAAGTTCCATTAGCGTTTCTCTGAAAGAATGCAAAGGTACTTCCTTCAAATTTGGACAATTATCAATTCTGATCTTTTTCAGCTGTGGTATGGATTGCCATGATTCTATTTCAGACCACTTCTCCCATGCTAACATGCTGTGAAAAGTCAGCTCTTTCAATGATTTGAATACTGTTTTCTTATCTCCATAAAAAGCATTGTCAATTTGTTTGATAGATGGCAAGCTGATGAGTAAGAGAATTTTTAGAGCTGGAAGCAGGCCAAGAGGCGGAAGACATTCTAGTTTCTCACAGTGACTAACATGAATGCTATGTAGGTATTTATAATCCTGACCCATTCCTGCCCACTTTGGAAAGATAAATCCTCCGTAACCTTGGATTTTCAACTCTTTAATCTCTTTGGGTGGTTCTAGGCCTTCAAGGATGGACATGCAATCATCAGAATCGGATGAAATTGGATTTTCCCATTTCAGCACCAGCCTTCTGAGGTGTATTTTTCTGCACAATTCGGCTTCAGCCGCATCAGCTGTTTGTGACACCTTGTCAAGGTTAGCAATACACAGTTGTCCACCGAGTTGATTCAAGTTTCTCAGTTCTACCATTCGATTCCTCTCACTGACGACAAATTCCTCTAACTCTTGCAAGTTAGTTAACTTCCCTATTTGGTCTATCAAAGATAGTGTGCAAGCTTCTGCATATAAGTACCTTAGATTAATTAGTTGATTCATTCTTGTTGGTAAACTTTTGAAATAGCATCCTCTCAGGCCTAGAACCTGTAAAAGGTACAGCTTACAGAATGATTCTGGAATTTTTGTGATCTTTGTGTATGATAGATCTAAAAATCGGAGATGTTCAAAGGTATGAATGACGTCAGGTGGACTGATGGACTCTGTTTCAATGGAACTTTTGAACTCCTGCAAATCACCTGATGGACAACTTATTGGTTCCATCCTAATGTTAGACAGGTCTAACACCCGTAGATTACTCGAATGAGACAAAACTCCAGCAAGCTTGTCATTCCGATTAGTTCTGTAACTAGCAGTAATTACCATGCTTCTCAGTTTACTTTCTTTGCTTGAATCAAACTGCACATCAAAGTTACTAATGTCAATGACTTGGTGGGAATCAAGTATTCGCTTGCCTCTGTCCCTCTCTGTAGCATGATATAATTCATCCCTGTAAACATGAGCTGTTTGCTCTCGGAGTAGATCACGCATAACGTACTTATTTTCCCAGTGCATTGACTCGAGAAATGACATGTTGCAAAGCTCATTGAAATTTTTTTCTTTCATTGACTGAACACCTTCCTGGTATGCAAAATTTGCCATCCACATGTGCATCAATTTATTCTTTTCAAACAAGTAACCATATGGAAATATTGAACAATAATATAGGCACTCCTTCAGGGGAACAGTGAGGTATTCACATATAATTTTTACAGAAGGAAAGGCAGGATTGTCCAGATCTACGGAATATATCCACCAAGTACTTTCAGAAACTTTCCTCCAATGTTCCTCATTCAACTTTTGTCTCAGCAGCCGTCCAATTAACTCTGCTAGCAAAGGTAATCCATGCAAATTGTGAGCTATTTTTTGACCAATTGATTTCAGGGTGCTGTTTTCCTGTTCTTCAAGTGTATTATCCTTCAAAATGGTCCATAGAGTAAACTGAGGCAGAGATTGCAATGAGATACAACAGTGTGTTTCAATACCCATCCTTTCTACAACATCATCTGATCGTGTTGTCACCAATACAATACTCCCTGGTGCTCCTTTGGTTAAAGTATGACTCAGATCTGCCCATATGTTATGGAAATTATCCTGTACGTCATCAAAGACAAGTAAAAATCTCTTATTTTCTAATATGCTAGCGAGATCGCCTCCTGAAGAATGTGACGAAGTTTGCAATAATGGGAGACTCATCTGAGAATCAAAAGGTTGATGTTCTGCTTTAAAAGATCGAATAGCACCCTCACATATGCTTCCTACAGCACATTTATGAACAAAAACCCATCCCCTCATCCCAAAAGCTTCCTTGACAAACCTGTGGTTATATATTACTTGAGCAAGTGTTGTTTTTCCCACTCCGGCTGTTCCTTGAATAAGAATAAGTCTTGGATGGTCCATGCAGGCTCTCCCTTCTTCTTGTATGGTGAATTCTGGAGGATACACAGAATTTGACTTGTTATGGAGTACTATGTCTAGCAGCCGTTGTATTTCTGCGTCTCGACCATGCACAAGTTTGTTATTTGGGGGTAAGTAGGGAAGCAATCCAATCATCTCCTTTTCATTTCTATGTGATTTCAGCATGCCAAGAAAATCTTTAAGCTTACTAGCACTTACATTAAGGTTTTCCAGCACAGCTTTCAACTTTTTTATGTTCTTATCATCGATAGCCAATTTGTCACTGACCTTGCTGTTTTTCAGGATTTTCTTGACCTCGAACTCATCAATCAAATCTTCTGCCTCTGAAACATAACCCTTCATCTCGACCAGGCATGGCTTGAAATCAGTGTTGGCTGCGGTCATCTTGTGGTTTGCCTCATTGAGCAGTAGCCTGACAAGATTAACTGCCAGAACCAACTCACGCAGCATCTGTGCAGCACTGTCTTGCAGCTCCTGATGATCCTCCCAGATGGAGCGTATCTTGCCGAGACCGGTGCTGATGCTAGACCCAGCGAACCATCCAACTATTCCTACTATTGACGATTCGAGCATCTTGACTTCTTGAGCTTAGTTTCCCTGACTGGATCAAGCAAACAATTAAGATTTTGGAGAAAGGCACACAGGATGAGCAAAATGAGATCTGAAACTGGGAAGAGGATGGTTCACCAGAGTTCAAGGCGAGCACCAGAGCTGCGGATCTGCGGTTCTATGCTCAGCCGTTGACATCCGTTAGCAAAGCATATAATGTTTGTTCTGTTGGCTGTTGTCTCCATTAATGGGCCGTTGTGGAATCTTAGATGGGCCTGCATTAATTAGCCTATGAAGGCCTGCAGCCTGCTCGAAAAATGGCTTATATGACAGGGACATTATAGGACATTTCTAATCTATGTAACCAGCAATCCAGCATTCACGCATGCAGTGGATGTGGATACAGTGGCTATTGAGGTCAACGCCATTCGATCTCCCCTTTTCTTCAACACATGTTCTTGCTCTTTCCCTAGTGCTCATCTTTTTTGGAGTCTTCGCAGAAGTACGTGGATGGATCCAGGAGCTGGCTTGCTTGTGTCCGCGGCAATCGGCAAAGTGGTATGGAAGCTGCGTTCGTACCTGTTCGACTACAGAGATTCCTACAAAGGAACCATGAAGATGCTTGATCTGTTGGAGGACAAGGTCCAGATCTTCTGCAGCGAGCATCCCCTCCATGTCAAGCCTGACAAAGAGCTAGAGGCTGCTGAATGGTTGTGGCGGTTAAACAAGGCCACCAACGAGGCAGAAGAACTACTGCACGACATGGAGACTGATCAGGTGAACGCTAGTATCTCTAATGCCACTCAAGCTTCATCTGGAGACCGTGGCCCCGCTTCTTCTCAAGTTATAGATTGGCTTCGTTCTGATAATGATAATCTCCTTAGAATGAAGTCCACCATTGGCAGACTTGCTAGCATATGTGCAGAAGGTGGATCTATTATTGGCATGCCAAACATGGAAGAGTCTCATTTGGTTGACCTGAATAAAGAGATTACTTCCTTGCCCTTTGATATCTCAAGAAATGAAACCAAGCCTTCACCCGATGACCCCTTAATCATTGGTCGTGATGAGGAAATAACTGTGCTATTGGACATGGTACTAGGTGATGCGCATTATGTGATATCATCACTTGAAGGTAGGGAAGAAGCTGACAAATTACAAATTTCTCAGAAGGGATGGGTTGTCAAGACCCTTGAGAACGTCGATCTGCTTGATGTGAGTCAAGTAGGTTCAGATGAAGCAAGTTACCAGAACGAAATGTGGAGCAAGGTACAATACACTCGTATGACACATGGCGATACTATTATTGACCTACGCAATCCTACAGTTATTCCCATAGTTGGAATTGGTGGTGTGGGGAAAACAGCTCTTGCTCAACTCATCTTCAATGAAAGAAGGGTTCGGGAGCACTTTGGAGATAAATCTGCATATGCATGGGTTTATGTGACTGATAATACCAGTGAAGAAAAAATGATTGAACATATCATTGCAGCTTTCATCGGTCAGGAAGATCTAGCCTATACCCAAGATCTCCATTCTGACCTTGGAACTATCATAGAAGGGAGAAGATTCTTGCTTGTACTTGATGATGTGTGGAGTGATATACATGAGATATGGAGTAACTTACGGAGGATACTGAGCAAAGGTGCACCTGGAAGTGTAGTCTTGGTGACAACTCAATTGTATGAAGTAGCCAGTTTCATGGGAACTGCATGCCCTATAGTATTGGATCCTCTACAGTCTGATGACTTGTGGAAACTTATCAAGCATTATGCATTTACTGATCCCTGTAACTACCAATATGCAGAAAATCTGGAACAAATTGGTAGAAATATGGCAGCCAAATTACATGGCCTACCTCTGGCAGCAAAAATAATTGGGGCATTATTGAGAGGTAATGTGGATGAAGATCATTGGAATAGATTTTTAAAAAGCTGGTGGTGGAAGAGTTCACATAACATCCTATGTGGCAACGTTATATCATCAATTGGAATCAGTTATTGTAGCTTACCTGGTTATTTGAGGCAATGCTTTCTATTTCTTTCCATTTTTCCTAGAAATTATGTATTTCAAAAATACAAGCTTAGTCAGATGTGGATAGCCAGTGGTTTCATTCAACCTAACAATGTTACTAGTTCCCGAAGGTTGGAGGATATAACTGGTGAATGGTTTGATGAACTCATCAATTGGGCCTTTGTAGGGCCATCAGGATGCAAAACTGGATTCGTTATGCATGATTTGGTTCGAGATTTTGCAATTGCTTTATCTTCTAATGGATTCCGTGGTATGAATACAGTCAATGATTCTTCACAAATTCTCCACTATTTGTCCATTGAAATGGGTGGTGTGAATGTGCAGCTTTCAGATTTTGAAATCAAACATTTTAAACCACTAATGATGTTTGCTGACTTTGGTCAATCCAGCTCTTCTGATATTTGTCACTCCATGCATAAAGTTGAAGACGGATCAAAAAGTCTATGCATATTGGATTACTCATGTAGCTGGTGGTGTGAACCGAGAGCATACCCAGTGGCCTTGGGACTGGACAGAGGGGATCCAATATGCCCTCCTAATGCTATCAGTAAATTGAAACATCTCAGATATCTAGATCTTTCTTTTACTGGTATCGAGATACTGCCTGATTCAGTATGTAGTTTGTGCCATCTCCTGGTTCTTGGCTTGAGAGGTTGTACATTTGATGAATTACCTGGAAAAATGAACCGCCTAATCAACCTACGTCACTTGCATGCTAGCTCAGACACAATTGCTCAGATTAATGGCATTGGGAAGCTAACTAAATTGCAAGAGCTACATGAATACCATATTAAAGCAGAAGAAGGTCACAGAATAACTGAGCTAAGTGACATGAACGATTTGAGAGGTTCACTTTGTATTTCAGACCTTGAGATGGTGACTGATCCTGCAGAGGCACTTCAAGCTAACATAGTTGAGAAGGACTATGTTACAGCTTTAGAATTAAGATGGTCGATCTATACTGTGCCGGAAACACTTACACCTGATCTGTCCAAGTCGATACTTGGGTGTTTGTCTCCTCCAAGATTTCTGCAGGAGCTAAAACTGTATGGTTACTCAGGATTTGATCTTCCAGATTGGGTGGGGCAGCTCAAGCATGTACGGGTTGTAGAGATAAGTTCGTGCAAAAACTTGAAGGTTCTCCCTCCACTTGGACAGCTTGAGCATCTGCAAAAACTGAAGTTGGATGGGTTGTCGTCAATAAAGGATATAGACTCTGATTTTTGTGGAACCTCAAACGTGGTCTTTCGGTCTTTGGAGGACCTAAGCTTTGAAGATATGGAGAATTGGGAGAGTTGGACGTATGCAGGGAGCAGCAACTTCATTCCAAACCTACAAAAGCTGCAGATACGTTCATGCAAAAAATTGGGAGTAGTACCTTTTGAGTCCTTGGGCTCAATAATTATTAAGTATTGTATTCCATATGATGGTTGTTATCCATATGATGGTACATTCTCAAGGTATTTGCAGGGGCTAAACAGTCTGACTCGTTTAGAGGTAGCACATGGTATTAACCGCTGGTACAAATCAGGCATATTAATCCTTCCATGTAAACAGTTGATGTCCTTGGAGTATCTACATATCGAAAGTTTTCTGCATGTGTGTATTGAAGGTGGACTGTGGTATATCAGAAACCTGAAGGATCTACGGATTATTTGGTGTCACACAATAGTTACAGAATTAGATGAAAAGTCGGCACATGAAGACGAGCAAGCCCCAGCTCAAATCGATCGCGCTATGCATTCTCTCACTCACCTTACCTTGCATGGGGACATAGATCCGGAAATCGTTATCCCACAAACTCCCTCCCTCCGAAATCTGCGCCTTGACAGAGTAAGGAGCCATACAAGCATTAGGGAGAAGTGGCTTCAGCATCTCACATCTCTACAGGAGCTGGAGCTGGAGCTTTCTCTGTACGATGTATTCCCATCAATCTTGTCCTCTCTGTCATCCTTGAAGAGGATCACTCTGAAGGGTTGCGACCAGATTCGCTCGATACCACCCAACAGCCTGCCAGGTAACCTGAAAGAGTTGCAAATAGAGGGGTGTTCATCTGAACTAGAGGCACGATGCCAGAAGGGTTTTGAGATTGAGTTGTACTTAGAGGTGAAGAGGAAGCTGGAGGAAGCGTTGGATAGCAACAAAGATGATCCGTCGAGTCTGATGAAAGAGAGAGAAGAATGGCTGAAGGAAGAGGAACACAAGTTCCACAGTGAGAAATTGGGAAAGGACTGGCCCAACATTTCTCACGTTCCCTACATCCGTGTGAACATGCAGATCGTACAAAATCTTTATACCTGAAGGTTGAAGCTTCTTCAAACGCCATACAGGTGCTGTCTGCTGTCCAAAATCCATTTTCTCTGTACATTGTCCCAACTTATCTCTTACTAACGTCGTGAAATGAAATATGTTAGATGGCTCTCGTAACTTTCTTCTTTCATTGGCCACCCCTTGCAGAGTTGCAGTTCACACACGTTCAAGCCTTCAAGGGTAGCATGCATAGAAACTGCATGGCTTCACTTCTTCAGTAATCAGGAGAGGCTTGCTGATGCAGAAGCTGAAAATTGCTAAACCAAAAGATAGACTTGTGAACGCAGGTCAGCAGTATGAGCGAACGCAGTCAGCAGTTTGAGCCCCATTCGATCGATCTACCATAGCATAGGGAGAGAGATACCACAGAAAATGAAATGTGTACAAGTCCATGTACTTTGCAATTGCATTCATTTGCTACAGACTTACAGTCATACCACCGAACCTATCCAGAAACAACAAAACATGACAGGTAAAACGGTTGCTAGTGGTGATCCGTACAGTATTCTTAGCCTATCTTAAACACATGATTAATTGGGTGAGTTCTTTCCCCTGCTTTCCTAACTCACCTGCGCGCACGTTTTTCAAACTGCTAAACGATGTATTTTTTTGCAAAAAGTTTCTATACAAAAGTTACTTAAAAAAATCAAATTAATCTATTTTTGAAAAAAAGTTAGCTAATACTTAATTAATCACGTGCTAATAGACCGTTTCGTTTTCCGTGTGCACTGTGTATGTTCCCAACACAGGCAAACAAACATACTATTCGAACCTCTAAGATTTTGCATGTGCCTTTTGTAATTGTTTCGATTGAAGGATGTTGTCGGTGCTATTTTGCTAATAACTTGCAATGATGCATTGCCAGGTGGCCCAGGTCTAGGACGACCGATCAGTCTTTGTGCGTTGAAGCAACGGGTTGTGGTTATGATGCATCTGCTGCCTGACTGATATCTGGAGCGTCAAGCAAGATCCAAGCTGATCGAACCAGTACAATTGGGTTCTGATGATGAGAATGAGATAGGCTACTGATTTCGCTTGTATAAGATTCGTCGTGATCATGAGCAAACATCTGACGGCAGCGCTGATGGTTGCGCCAGGAAAGTAAATAAGTAGCTAAAGATCTGTAATTTGTCGCTCTCGTGGAAGTGTGATATGCGTTTTCTTTGCTAGTTTAATTGGTGCGACCCCCTTCCTTTTGCTAGTTTTGCAACAACTGATTAAGGTTCTGTTTGAGCACCCAAACATGCGAACAATAGAAATTTCACACGAATTTCAGTATAAAGCAACTAGGTCCAACAAAAACAGAGAGAAATATCCAAGGGCTTAATCATCTTTGTTTTGTTGCATCATCTTATTATTATCGTAACTAGCTGGGTGGCCCACGTAATTGCGCGGCTAGCATCTATACAAAATTATCTTATTTTACATATGATTTTACTTAAAATTTGTTAAATAACTATCTCGTTGTCTTAGGATTATGAAAAACCGAATCTTATCATCTTCATGTTTCTAATTTTATAGTTTTTAAAAGTCACACTAGTCGCTATCTCTTACTCTTTTGTCACTCTTTTATTTACTTTCTCGATCTACTACGGCTTCTATTTATCCTCCTTAAAACTTTTAAAATTGAACCTTATAAATTTTAGAGCTCATTGTCTTGTTGGTTTTCGTCTTTATTATTTTTAGAAATCACATCAAACGTAGCCACTTTTCTCCTCTATCATCAGTTTTTATTTTTAACTTTCTATAAGTCCCGTCAAATCGTCATTGGCTTCACCATTGTACTCCTCTATGACTCACCCGTTGCCTTTCCTTTTAATTATCATTGAGATTTTAAAAATCGAATGTGATTATCATTGTGGTTTATTTTTTATACTTTCTAGAAGTCCTGTCAACCATCTTGATCATGCTGCTTAACGGCCTGCCCGTCGTCCCTTCTCTTAATCGTCATTGGGATTTTATTTGGGTTTTCTTTATAGTTTGTAGATGTCCCATCAACCGTCATCATCCTACTCCTTTACGACCCTGATGCTTCTCCCCTTTTTATTGTTATTTATTATTATTGTGTTCTAGATGTATTGTTTTTTTGAAAATTTTATATTTTTCATTCGGATATTATGTTACTTATAAAATGTATTCCTACTTTAACTCTTATAATTATTTTTCTATTTTCAAATTTTAATTTATTTTTTATTCCAAATTTTAATTTATCTCATGATGTGTTCTAGATGGTCCCTTCTTTCAATAGTCTTTATTTTTTATTTCAAATTTTAGTTATTTATAAATTATATTCCTAGTTGAACTTTTATTTTTATTTTTTTAATTTCAGAATTTATTTTATTTTTTATTTTGAATTTTAATTAATCTCGTGATGTGTTCTAGATGGTCTCTTCTTTCAATAGTCTTTATTTTTTATTTCGAATTTAGTTATTTATAAATTGTACTCCTAGTTGAACTCTTATTCTTAATTTTTTTAATTTTGGAATTTATTTTTTGTTCTGATTTTTAATTTATCTCATGATGTGTTCTAGATGGTCCCTTCTTTCAATAGTCTTTATTTTTTATTTCAAATTTTAGTTATTTATAAATTCTATTCCTAGTTAAACTTTTATTTCTATTTTTTTAATTTCAGAATTTATTTTATTTTTTATTTTGAATTTTAATTAATCTCATGATGTGTTCTAGATGGTCTCTTCTTTCAATAGTCTTTATTTTTTATTTCGAATTTAGTTATTTATAAATTGTACTCCTAGTTGAACTCTTATTCTTAATTTTTCTAATTTTGGAATTTATTTTTTGTTCCGCTTTTTAATTAATCTCTAATTGTGTTCTAAATAGACTCTTCTTTTAATATTTTTCACTTTTTTATTTTGAATCCTAATTATTTCTAAATGTATTCCTACTCAAACTCTTGTTTTTTTTTCTTTGATTAACATGGAAATTTCTAGCCTCCACATCAAATGTAGTGTCTTCTTTTAAAACTGTTTTAATAATATAACTAACTGAGTGTCCTATGCAATTACGCGGCTAGTATCCATACAAAATTATCTTTTTTTACATATTGATTTTACTTAAAATTTGTTAAATAGCTATCTGGTTGTCTTAGGGGTTTGAAAGCCCAAACTTTATCATCTCTATGTTTCTAATTTTATAGTTTTTAAAAGTCACCAATCGCTACCTCTTATTCCTTTGTTACCTATTTATTTGTTTGCTTGATCTACTACGGCTTCTATTCATCTTTTTTGGAACTTTTAAAATTGGACTTTATAAATTTTAGAGTTTATTGTGTTGTTGGGTTTCGTTTTTATAATTTTTATAAGTCCCGTCAAATGTCACCACTCTACGCCTCTATGATCCGTTCGTCGTCTCTCTCTCTATTGTCATTGGAATTTTAAAAATCAAACATATTATCGTCGGTGTTTATTTTTATCTTTCTAGAAGTCCCGCCAAACCGTCAGCAGCTTCGCCATTGTACTTCTTTACGGCTTGCCCGCTGCCTTCTCTCTTAATTATCATTAAGATTTTAAAAATTGAACATGATTATCATTGTGGTTTATTTTTTACTTTCTAAAAATCCCACCAACCACCGTGATTGTGCTGCTTAACGGACTGCCCGTTGTCCCTCCTCTTAATCTTTATTGGGATTCTATTTGGGGTTTTGTTTATAGTTTTTACACCCGTTGCCTTTTTTCTTTATTATCATTGAGATTTTAAAAATGAAACATAATTATCGTTGGGGTTTATTTCTTTTACTTTATAGAAGTCCTGCCAACCATCGTGATCGTGCTGCTTAACGGCCTGCCCGTCGTCCCTCCTTTTAATCGTCATTGGGATTCTATTTAGGTTTTTGTTTATAGTTTTTAGATGTCCCATCAACCATCGTCATCCTACTCTTTTACGCCATGTTGTTTCTCTCCTCTTTATTATCATTTGTCATCGTTGCGTTCTAGATGGATTGTTTTTTTTTTAAAATTTCATATTTTTCATTCTGATATTATGTTATTTATAAATTGTATTCCTACTTGAACTTTTATAATTATTTTTTTATTTTCAAATTTTAATTTATTTTTTATTTCGAATTTTAATTAATCTCGTGATGTGTTCTAAATGGTCTCTTCTTTCAATCGTCTTTATTTTTTATTCCGATTTTAATTATTTATAAATTGTATTCATAGGTGAACTCTTATTTTTCTTTTTCTAATTTGGGAATTTATTTTATTTTTTAGTTCGAATTTTAATTAATCTCATGATGTGTTCTATATGGTCTCTTCTTTTAATAGTCTTTATTTCTTAATTATTAATTTAGTTTTTTATAAATTGTACTCCTAGTCGAGCTCTTTTTTTTTCTAATTTCGAAATTTATTTAATTTTTTATTTCGAATTTCAATTAATCTCATATCGTGTTTTATACGGACTATTTTTGTAATATTCCTTTTTTTTATTCCTAATTTTGGTTGTTTATAAATTGTATTTTACTTGAACTCTTATTTTTATTTTTCTAATTTCGTAATTTATTTTATTTTTATTCTAAATTTTAATTAATCTCTAATTGTGTTGTACATGGTCTCTTCTTTTAATATTTTTTACTTTTTTTATTTCGAATTTTAATTATTTATATATATATATATATCTACTCGAACTTTTCTTTTTTTCTCCGATTAATGTTGGAATTTTTAGCCCTCACAGCGAATTATTTCTAAATGTATTCGTACTCGAACTTTTTTTCTTTGATTAATATGAGAATTTTTAGTTTCTACAGTGAAGGTGATGTCTTTTTTTAAAGCTGTTTTAATAATATAATAGATAGATAGAATTTTTTTTTGGAGAAAATAAAAGAGGGAAAGCATAACACGAGTCTATGGGCCATATAGGCTTCACCCAGAGTATTTGGGCCGGATAAATTTTCAGCAGCTCGAAACCCCACGCGCCGCAAGCCCGCAAAGCGCAAACACTCTCACCCCCCCCCCCCCCCCCCCCCCCCCCCCCCCCCCCCCCGCGTTTCTATCTCTGCGCGCGAAGAACGGACGAGGTGGCGGACGGGAACGGCCAGTGGCTCGTGGTCGGCTCCGGCGATGGCGACGGATCCGTACGCGCGCGGCAACCAGCAGCGCTGCGGTTTGGCGCGGGGATTTCTTCTCTAGAAGTCCAGAATGAGGTGTGCCCTCCACCTGCTCGATGAAATGCCCGCCCGGCTTTGGCAGTTTCACGCTGATGGATGACGTCATGGCGCAGGAGGAACCTACGAGGATTACCATGTGGAAGCCTTGGCTCCGGACCTCTGGTGCCGCAACGAAGTGGTAAGGTACGCGCCAGATAAGGGCACATGGCAATTTTTCTTTCTTTCTTTGTTTTTTTGTTTTTTTGTTTTTGCTTATGGCTCAAATGTTCCTTGTTAGAACAAGCACTTCATGAAAGTAGCATGAATAAGTTATCTGAAAAACAAATCATGATACACAACAAGTAGGAGGACGGGGCATGCAGACCCCTTACTCAGTTATTACTCATGGTCGCTGCCTGAGAAGGTTCTGGAATTGGACACAACTGTCTTCAACAACCGACGCAAGAGCATTTTGTCTGCATTCTCTATGCCCTGTTCTACCTCCTTTGCCACCTCCGCAATCATCCATTTGATTTTGGCCTTAGAGGTGTCGAGCCCTTTCTCACCTGATTTTCATTGCTAATAGTAAGAGCATTGACCTGTTGCATCGCCTCATCAAGCCCCTTTTAGACAGCGTAGAGGTGAAATTCTTACATGCGTCTTGCCCGTTCAGCCTAAGTTGGCCATCAAAAGCATGCTTGTCCATGGCGATGTTAAACTGGGGAAACGTTTTATGGCTGAGAACTTTTCGTCGTGCTTGGGTGCTCAACAGTGGTGTCAAATGCCTCCTTCTCATCACCAAGCTTGCGAATGTTCTGGAGGGTTCGTCGGGTGTCATTGTTAATTTGGTCACCACCAAGTATCTTGGATACTAGTAGTTCCTTGATTGAATTAAGCTTCTTGAGGACATTGAAAAGTTCATCCATGTCATGCAGGTTGCGCATGTACCAGCTTGTCAATGCCGACAACAACAACGCCGCCATGGCCCTTCCTGTCCTTCTTCGTCATCTCGACAAGCTATTCGGGGATAGTGTCGAGCTGCCTGGCGCCGAGCAGCTCGGCTTCCTGCAAGACTTCCTCAGCGACGGCCCTGGCGATAGAGTCCTCTTCGTCACCTCGGCCAACGTCTAAAGTACGCACGATGACACAGCTTCACGTCGAGACATGAAGGAAACATTCGATTATCTGCATTGAGCCGGCCGTCCCCGCTAGTGCCAGCTGGTGCTACTGCTGCTCCTCGCCGGCCGTCGGCTGGCTGTAGTCTGTAGAGGGCAAGCTAATAAGGCTTTGTTCGGCAGGCTAGTTTCCACGCGCACAGTAAACACGAAAAACGGAGCGGTCATTAACGCGTGATTAATTAAGTATTAGCTAAATTTTTTTTCAAAAATGGATTAATTTGATTTTTTTAAGCAACTTTTGTATAGAAACTTTTTGCAAAAAAATTCACCGTGTAGTAGTTTGAAAAGCGTGCACGGAAGAAAAAACACTGTGCGTGCGGGGAGTTAGGCTGCCGAACGCAGCCTAAATAACGGTCGTAGCGACCGTTATAGCGACCGTTATAGCACTTCACGATTACAATAGCAACCTGTTATTGATTTTATTGGACTATTATAATGCTTGAACGATGTTCTTCATATACAAATAGGATAATTTAGCATCGTGTGTCTTCTTTATTTTATATATTTATATATTATTTCATAATTTTTATGTTATGAAATATAGGAGTAATTAAGTATGTAATTTAAATTTTAAATTTAAGTTAAACTTGATGTACAATCTAAATTTATAATTATTTTTTAAAATCTCGTTATTGGAACTTAGCGTTCGTAATAGTACCCGCTATCCGTAATCCTCTACCTAATAACTAATTCGCTAATAACCCGTTATACGCTATTTATTACCTTGAGGCTGACAGGGAGGTGAGGAAGGTGAGAGAGGGAGAGAAGAAAGAAGGAAAGGCCGATATATTTGGGTATATGGTTTTTTAATATTTTTCTTGTGACTGACACATATGGTCCTATTTTTTTTCTTGTTGATTGTGTTTCTTCGGTTTTACTGTACTCCCCAAAAGGCCGTCGACTGTAAAGCACGCGCCGTAAACACTCACGTCTCTTTTCCATCTGTATACGCGTGAAAAGCGGGCGAGGTGGCGGAGGGGGAAGGTTCAGGCGGGCGGCGGAGGCGAGGCGGGGGTACGCGTTCGTGTGCGCGAATACCAGCATCTACGCTCGTGCGTACAATAGAGCTTTGGCCTATTGTGGGCTTTTATTCTCCAGGTGAGGTATGCCCTCCACCTGCTCGACGAAATGTTCACCTCGCTCTCGCAGTTTCACGCTGATATTATCTTGGATGGCGTCGTGGCACAGGAGGAACTTCCGTGGATTACCATGCGGACCTTTGGCTCCGGACCTCTGGAGCCGGTGCTGATATCACGAAGTGTTAAGGTACACGCCAGTTATGGGCACACCGCATTTTCTTGGTGCATACGGCTAAAATGTTCCTTTGAACAAGCGCTTCATAAAGGTAGCATGAATAAGTTCTTGTAAAAAAATCATGATACACAACGAAGGGAACCTTAATTAAGGAAACTGTTCAGCTCTTTTATTCCTGATCGAGTTCTCCACTTCTCCTCATAAAGGGAAATAACAAATTCATAATAGAAGAGGCAAATCTTAAGGAACTAACAAGTATTTTTTTTTTGAAAGGAAAACAACACGAGAGTGTGCTTTTTCATTAAATATAGTAGGAGAAAAATACAACCCCTAGGGACAAAGAGAAGGAGAAAAGTCAACTAATCTGTACACTATGCAAGGTGCAGTACAAGTTCGCGTAGCCGCTTGGCACCAGCCAAAGCCCAAATCCTAGCTGCTTCCTTAATTTTCGCAAGTAGGTAAGACGTTGCGGTTTCTTTGTGCTCGAAAATCCGTTGGTTTCTCTCCATCCAGATTTCCCAGACAACAAGGAGAATAAGGAGAATAAGGGTGTGCAGCCCCTTCTTGGGATGCCAGCCGTGTTTGCTAGATTTTCCCATCATTAAGACCGACTGTGCAGCCTCCCATTGCCCAGGCTCAAGCCATTGGTAGCCCACCCAAACGGCTACGAGGCTTCATATCCTTTTTGTGTATCTGCACCTGGCAACAAGGAGAACTGACAAGTATAACTAATACTTGAACTAATTTCTGTTGAAACTGAAATTGGAAATGGCGCTTCCCACTACTGCTTCTTCTCGCATTCGGGCGTAGCAAAGGGGATTCCCTCCCCGCACATGTTCACCATAAGTTAGCCACCAAAAGCATGCTTTTCCATGATGGCATTAAACTCAGGACACGCCATATGGTCAAGGTCTTCTTTTCTGTGCTTGCTGCTCAACAATGGTGTCAGTTGCCTCCTCATAACCAAGCCTGCGAAGGTCCTTGAGGCTTGTTGGCCCTCGTTGTCAATTTGATGACCACCACAGATCTTGGATACTGATCCTTGATTAAATCAATTTTCTCGAGGACATCCAAGGTTCATCCTTGCCGAGTAAATTGTTCACATTCCAATGAGTCTCTTCGCTGACTGGCTTACGGCTAACAGCATTGTCCTCCATAATATCAAAGTCTGCTGGGGCCTCGAGGCAGGGTGGAATGGCTCGACGAGCAATTGTTGCAGGGTTTGATATTGAAAGATGACTAAGCTATGTAGCTTCAGGGTAGTCATCCTTGATCTTGATTGTTGACGCTGAAAAGGAAATTGTTTCATGAATGAGAATACAATTTGTTGACAGTAAATACAAACTAAAAAGGATTTTTATAAATCAGAATAACATGTTGACAAATAAGGGAATCTACCTGGAGGCCTCTACTGAATTTGCATATTAACAAGTGATCTTGTAGCAGGTGAGTGCGTCAAGCCTGTGGTGCAGTCATTGGTCTTGTTTTTGCTGACACTGACAGCATGATCACCATCTATGCTGCCACACATTTTCCCTTTTGATCCTTCAGCTTTTTGGTGTCCAAATCACTAGAAACCTGCCCACCCTTACGCTTCAGATGGAGCGCCTGGTCAGTGTCCATCTCAGCAAAGGTGCTGGTAGTTTTTACCTCTACAAATACAAGAAAATACATGAATGTGAACAAATTTCGAATCTATTGGAAAAAAATATTGTGGGTTCATTACATTGCCAATTTAAATGTCACTAGCTAACAAATTCACCACCCTTAACCCACAAAGATAAGTAAAGTTAGTAGTATTTCTTTGTTGTCAGAAACTGACCAACCAGAGATGGGACTCAGAATTTCATAAGAATGGGATTCAGATTGTGTAGACAAGAGGATCGACCTGAATTTTTTTATAGGGATTTCTTCCAAATAATAAGTAAAAGAAAATAGTGGTACTATACCTGAAGATGGCCTATCTTCTAACACTGGTTTTGTTTCATCTGCCAATACTTGTAAACAACCATTGATCACTATTATTTTGATATTAGTGAGTAGTTGCCTTCCCCCGTCAAAATTCAATTCGTCCTGATTATTCGAAACATTCAGGACCACAAGTGATGTGAGCGAAGAACATGGAATTGTAATGGAGCCAGTGTATGTGAATATTTTTAGGCATTTCAGGTTTCCGAGTCCTTGCAGACATGTACCGCTTGCTAAAATCAAATCACAGTCTGACAGATCAAGTTCCAATAATGTTTTTCTGAAAGAATGCAATGGTGCTTCACTCAATCTTGGACATCTGTCAATTATGACCTTTCTGAGTTTTGGAATGAATAGCCCTGTTTCTCTGTTTGACCACTTCTCCCAATTTTCCATATCAAGAAACGTCAGTTCCTCAAGAGATGGAAATACCTTTGGACTGTTTCCATATAATTCTTCTCCAATTTTTTCTAGTTTTGATAGGCTTCGCAGGATTAAAACCACAAGGGATGGGATCTGCCCGAGAGGTGGAAGTTCTGTTAGCTGTTTGCATTCGATCAGATGTATTTGTCTCAGGTTGGTGAAATACTCCACGTCTTTCATCCATGCTGGAAATTCAACTCCCATGTAACACTGAATTTTCAGTTCTTCAAGATTTGAATTTGGTTTTAGGCCATCAAGTGTTCTCGTGCAATCATCAGATGCAGTTGCGCGTGCTGCCAACCCCCATCTGAACGCCAACTTCTTTAAGTGCCTTTTTTTGAATAGTTCAGCATCACCCACTATATCTGTGCTTTCTACTTCCTCGAGATTGCCAATACAAAGTTGTCCACTGACTTGATTCAAGCCCTTCAGTTCTGTTATTTTGTGCCCTTCCATTCTACGAACAGGAAATTCCTGCAATCCTTGGAGATTAATAAGCTGCCCTATCTTATATATCAAAGAGACCGTGGGACCTTCTGCATATAAGAATCGGAGGTTCAGTAACCTATTTATTTTGTCAGGTAACTTGTCGAACTGGCATCCTCTTAGACCAAGAACTTGCAGTAGGAGCAGCTCACAGAGGGAGTCTGGGAGTACTTTTACCCCCGTAAAGGAGAGATCCAGAAACTTTAGGCTTTTGAATCTGTTAATGGAACCAGGAACATTATCCAATTTAACTTCAGCGTAAGAGAAGTCCAATACTCGAAGCTCATTTGTGTGCAACAAAATATTAGCAAATGCTTCATGTGGCTGACTTGTACGGTGACCATCAAAAAACAAAATGGTACGTAATCTGTTGCCCTTTCTTAAATCCAGATCCACATTAAAATCACGAAAGTTTATGGCTAGGTGGCGGTAGTCCTGGAGCCCTCTCTCCTGTTCTCTCGACTCAGTAACTGCATAGCATTGTTCTCCAGAAAAGGTATGTAATAGTGGCTCTCTAATCATATCAGGCATGACGTATCTGTTTTTCCAGACTGTGGGCTGAAAGAATGATCGGCTGAAAAGCTCATCGAACCACAACTTTTCTGTATCCTCCATCCCGATGCCGTCATGTCGTTGCATGAAACTAGCTATCCACATGTGAATCAACATATTCTTTTCAAACAAATAACCAGATGGGAATATTGAACAGTAATACAGACAATTTATAAGATTAATGTCACATAGATGCTCACACATAATCGCCACCAAAGATAGTGAAACATCATCATCATCATCTTCAGAAAGGTACCACCAGTTACTTGTGGATATTTTCTGCCAATGCACCTCGTCTAACTTTTGTCTCAGCAGCCTTCCAATTGCTTCTGCAAACAGAGGTAAGCCATGCAATTTTTGCACAACTTGCTTACCAATTAACTGGAGGGAAGTGTCTCTTTTTTTCCCAAATGCATGGTGCTCAAATATTGTCACCATGTCTGGGAATGGCAGATGATCCAGCAGAATCTGAGCTGTTTCCCCAAAACTATATTTGATTTCTTCTGATCGACTTATTAACAATATGACACTTCCATTTGCCCCTTCTGCCAGTGTGGGTTTTAGGTGACCCCATAGTTCGTGCACATTATCATGCACATCGTCGAGGACAAGGAAGAATTTCTTGTTTTGTATGACACTACTCAACCTGCTTCCTGATGAATGAGACCTTTGCAGATTTTCCTGTTGCTCCATCTCAAAAGAATGAGCGATGTCTTGGTCGAGGCCCTGGGAATTGCAGCTCTGAGAGGCAAACACCCATCCTCGCAACACGAAGGACTCCTTGACATTTGAATCGTTGTAGATTTCTTGAGCAAGAATGGTTTTGCCAACACCAGCTGCACCCACAACAGAGATGACAGAAACACCCGTGCTGGATTCTGCGCCATCTTGAGGAACATTGGGGAACAATATCATGTCCAGAAGCCGCCGCTTGTCCTGGTCCCGGCCGACGAACACTGGCCGGGTTGGTCGTCGACGCGGCAGGACCTCCTCGTCGGCGAATTGAGATGTCAGTAGGTCCTGGAATGTGGTGACACCTTCGTCGGTGACCTGATCCAGCTTCGTCAAGATATCTGTAAGCTTTTCCAGGTCAGTATCAGAAAGGATGAGATTCCTCAGGTACTTGAGGCCAAGGGACACGGCTGAACTGATCTTGCCCTTGTTTGTTTCTTGGATCCTCTTGATCTCGAAGTCGTCTAGCAGGTCTTCGGCCTCGCATACGGCGTCCTTGAACTTCTTCAACCAAGCGCGGAATCTGGTGTTGGAGAATGCCTTGCGCTCGGTCACGTCGAGCAGGATCTTGATCCGGGGGAGCGCGGCCTGCACGCTGCACAGCTTGCCGCCTGCCTTGGATCGCAGGTCGTGGCGGTCCTCCATGACGGAGCGCACCATCCCCACGAAGTTTTCTACCGCGGCCTCGGCGAACCAGGTACCAACGACGGCCATCCCGGATTCTACCTTCTCTCGAGCCTGTGCTTTCAGTGATCAGTAGTGGAGAGGTCTAGGAGAAACTGAGGTGGCCAGCAGATGTGCGTGAACTGTATAGTTGGTCCTGGAATTTTTGGCTAACCAGCGTACTTTTACTAGGAAAATTCGGACATTTTTCTGGACAGATCCAGATGTCTATCGAGGGCTAAAATAAACTGTCATTAACCTAGGGATGGGTGCAAAATTTGGTACAACCTTGAGGTGAGGTTTTAAAGAGTCCTACGCAACAAAACAAAAGCAGTACATTGAAATCCTGAGTTCTCTTGGAACAGCTCACGTCCTCATTGGAGAGATGCTAGAACAATAGACTCTCGAGGCCACGATACATTAAATACTTTCTTCTTTCAAAAATAAGTTAGCCAGGTACAAAATATGATATATTCTAATATTACGAATCTGAATATTTTAGTACCATGAATCTGAACTAATATATGTCATATTCTGTACTGGGTTAACTTATTTTGAAACGAAAAGAGTAGGCATCAAATGTATATGTAATTGACGGAGTGTTAGCTTCTCAACGGGAGACAGAGAGGGCTCCCTTTTGTGGGTTCGGCCAGAGGCGCAGGGTGAAATTCCTTATCCACTGATCACACGAGAGAGAGAGAGAGCGCGCGCGAGAGACCGGGACACAGACGTTTATATAGGTTCGGGCCGTTGGAAAGCATAACACCCTACTTCTGTGTTCTGTGGGTATGCGACTGGAAAATCAGAGAATACAAGTGTTTGTTCTCTCTTTCTCTCCTGTCTATCTATTCTTCCTCTCCCCCTTGCTACTCAGGCCTGAGCCTCCTTTTATATGTCAAGGGGCTACCACATGGGCCAAAAGGCTGCCTAAGACAGAAGGAAGACATTCTTTTACATTTAATGGTTGTCTTATTGCTTGACTCGGAAGCCACACGCACAGACGCTGCGGTAGGGCCTTCGTCCGGTCAGGCGGCTGACACGGGGGACTCCCGTGTCAAACTCCATTAAATGGACGAAGACTTCCATGTTCCGTTCACATCGGAAAACGGAAGCCATCTGACCGGGGCTGGCATACCAACTCCGGTTGAGGGACGAGAGGCAAAAGGCTCTCATCATTCTGATGGGACAAGGCAAGGCGTGCCGCGCGCCGCCCGACGTGCGGGCAGCGCGCAGGCGCTCTGCCGTCGTCTCATCCGTGATCTAGCTGGTCTACGACCGATCAATCACCGTGACCGGTCATAGACTGGCCACGCACGCGCCATCTTATTTAAAGGTGTTGAACTATTGACCACTTCGTTGGCTATCTTATTTAAATGTGAAATAGACGAAATGAGTGCAAAGTTTCAAAAAATGACATCGTAAAGGTACTATACCTAAGATATGCCTTCAATGTTAGTCTCCTATTAGCAACCACCCGTTAAGTATTGGAAAAGACCATTTTACCCCTTTGTAAACACAGTCAAAATCTCCAAATTCCGCAAGTAGCGGCGGTAGATGCTGATGTAGAGCATGGCTAGGGCGGCGATGCAATGATGGTGGTGGTAAGCATAGTCGATGAGAAAATTTTGTAGGAGTCAAATCTGTATTTAATCCTTTTGAGTAAAGGATATAGGTTTCAAAATTCCATAAAGGTTCAATGCACGAAGATTTTAGAGAAAATTTAATAAAGTCTTAATCTCATGGAAAGTTTTCTTTGAATTGATCTCTCATTCAATTCATGTCCTAGCTATAGCCTATTAAATTGATTATCCATTCATTTTTTTGTTTCACAATATTCTATTTTACATTTATATTTCTATTAATCACATATTTATTTGTTTCATCATTTCTACATTCTGAAGAAGGCCTAAGCAAACATGCCAGTAGGGTTGAAAAAATAGATCGTGGCTTAGATTACCTCAAAATCGTAGTAACGAAGTGAGCCAGGTTTTTAGTTTGTTATCTTAATGCGTCGAGCTTGAGCTAGCTTGTGGGCCACTCGTTAAGCGTATATAAGTAATCATATTTTTATATTTTTATATACTGAATGCTTTTCAACTAGTACTTAACTTTAGATTGCTTTCCATATAGTTAGTATTTAATCCGTGTTTTAATTGTTAGGGTATATTATTTTTATTAACATATGACAAATAAGTGTAGTTTAGAATTTGAAGGTGATATGAATGAGCTAAATTTTGTTAACGAGCCTAACGAGACAGATTCGAGCAAAAATTTTAGCTCGCTAAGATTAATGAGTCAAGCTGAGCAAGCTCGTTACAATGATTGAGTTCGAATGAGCTAAAGCCTTAACGCGTCAACCTAAATCGTTATCCAACCTGCGTGCCACCAACTAGCCATCTGTCCAAATCAATTTTTTTTCCATGCCAATATCGCAAACACCTAGTTTATGGTCGGTCAGTAGCTAAAAACAAATATAATACTTTTTTTTTAAAATATAAAATTTTTTGATTGAATATGACGCATTTTAATACCACAAATCTGAAAAAAAAAAGACTATATTAGCTTGGCTATATCAGCACCATGAGACATGGAAAAGAGAGCATCAACATGCTTGCTGCTGAGCATGTAAGCGAGAGTAAAAGGCTAAGGCTCCTTTGAATTACAGAAATAAAAAAAATAATTTTGACAAAAATACAAGCGTAAAACAGATAATTACAAAACACAAAAAAATATATAAAACACAAAAAAATATATAGAAATGATCGTTTGATTGAACTCTAGAAAAATACAGGAATCGAATGAGACAGATAAACTCAGAGAAAATTTTTCAAGAGGCCGTAACTCTTGCTAAATTTTCTTTAAATTCTCTATAGGAATGTCATTTCATAAAAATTTTAAAAGATAGTATAGGATTTAATCATTTGTTTCAAGGACCTTCATAGAAAATTTTTATTTAGAATTAAAATTTCTATGTTATTTCTATGAATGAAAGGTCCTTCGTAAAATAAAATAAATTTGTTTTAAATTAGATAGGGCGACACCGGTTTTGATGTAGGGATCACGAAGTTGCGCGCCACGCTCGTCTCACATGGCGGCAGGCAAGGCAGCAGGCATCACATGGCAGCAGTCCGGCAGACAAGGCAGCAGGCATCACGGGCCAGTTTTCACGAATTTGTATGCAAAAACAAAAGAATACCCTTTTTCAAATTAGCAGACATGACACATTAGAAGCAAAGATCGATACCCTGAAGAAAAAAAAAAGAAAGATGCAGCGATCGAGAACAGTACGTGTTAGTATCTCTTATAATGATTAATAGGAGCAGATGACACGGTTAAAATTAGAATTGTCGTCCACCTCTAACTTGCTCTTTTACCAGAGTTTTCATTGTTTTAATGGTACATGCCTTTGGACTGAGACCTGCAGCCATCAAATTAACTAATGACAATTATTGCATCTATATTATTTTTTTTAGATTATAGGGCAAATGCACACACATCATTACATATGCAACATCACACTCACACATGCTCTAAAAGAGAAAACCAACGACACATCTTTGATCTCACTAAAATCATATTAAAAGTTTATCTACATGTACGTAATATTTGTAAACATCAGGATTTAAATCTGATTGGTAAAGTCACGTCACTAGTGCTTTTTTACCTTATCGCCAACATGCAGCACATGTGCGATCAGGATTTAAGGTAAAGTCACGTCACTAGTGCTTTTTTACCTTATCGCCAACATGCAGCACATATGCGATCCATATGGTTGAGGTAGCTTGTGGACCACTCATTTAAAGCTGAGTTCGCAAGTGAGTCTTCCCAGCGCCTCGGTGTTTTCCGAACATAAACTACTGTAGCTTTACTGTTTTCTACTGTGGACGACACTGTACTATACTGCTTGTCACTGTAGCTCTCGCTGACTCCGTCCGTCAGTGGAGAAGGCGCCGTGAGGCACCGACAAAAGCCGTCAATACGCGGGCTGAAGAAGCTCCGGCGTCGTCGCTGCTCTAGTGACAATGCAGCCATCAAATTAACTAATGACAATTATTGCATCTATATTATTTTTTTAGATTATAGGGCAAATGCACACACACATCATTACATACGCAACATCACACTCACACATGCTCTAAAAGAGAAAACCAACGACATATCTTTGATCTCACTAAAATTATGTTAAAAGCCTATCTACATATAAATAATATTTGTGAACATCAAGATTTAAATCCCGATGAGTGAAGTCATATACTCACAAAGTGCTTTTAGTTTATCCTTATCGCCAACATGCAGCACATGTGCGATCCATATGGTTTGCCTCTAGCCCTCTACTAATAACCTCAGTTTCATTTTTGAAGGGGCGGATACTAGTTTTGTGTGTCCTCTGCTAATACTGTCACCTCCAGATAGCTCTCTCTCTCTTTCAAGAAATATGACGAGGGGATCGTCCGAATTTGAAGGCTACGATGTGTGGCCTGTGCCAAAGGCGATCGGTGAAGTGGTGGAGAAGCTGCGTAATTATCTCAAGAATGATAGCGAATCCTTCAAGGGCACCATGAAGATGCTGGCATTGTTGGAGGAACAAATCCGGTCCTTCTCCATGGACAAACTTAATAACGTCAAGATCGATAAAGAAGAAGCTAGGGCAGCGTGGCTAAGACAGGTTAAGGCTGCTACAGAAGAAGCTCAAGAACTGGTGCTTAATATGGACAATCAGGTGAACATCATGTGTGCTAGTTTATTCAATTGTTTTCCCTATAAATTAATTAAGCACTTCATCCTTCCAATAATACATCCATTTATCCGTATATCTTCTTGATTGCGCATATTTATAGGTCATCTTTGCTTCACCTACATTAATTTAAGATTAACCAATCCGAGTAGCCGATCAACGTGATCGGCAAGGTGTGGTAACTGCTATCTGCTGCAATATAACCTATAGGCGATGATATAGGAAGATAAAGCAGCAGTGTTCATACGGGAGTTAGTTTTTCTTTTTTTTTTTGAAACAGACTGTAAAAGGTTCGCTGGATATATTACAAGGAGTAAAAGTCAGGTACAGATCGAGAAAAGTCGAAAGAAGAAAGTTCAAAAACCAACTGCTGTGGTGTCCCTAAATTAGAGTATTACAAAGAGGGTTTTAGGGCAATCTTAGTAGACCTACATTTTAGGAGTTTCTTGGTTGTGCTAGTTGGCTTATGTTTTCCTTTACAAGGAAGGCAACTTGTATTTTGCTTCGTGAGACTCGTTGGAAGATTCTTTGATTTTGCTCCAACCATATGTTCCACCATGTTGAGAGCAAGACCCCTATTAGTTTCTAGTCTAAACAATCTTGCCAAAAATTTCGGTACCAATCCAAATGATCATCTTTTATTTTTTTAAAAAAATTAGTAATAGTTGTCATTGCCAAAAAACCGGTAAGGGCTGACAATAATGGAAGAGAACCAAATACTCCAGGTCTCTAGTGTTGGGTCTTGTTCAGTCTGGAGCCCGACCTCCCCCACGCCCTGGCCACACAAAATACACAAACCTCAGTCCCCCACCCCAATCGGAGAGTACCAGCAGGTAGCTTGGCAGCAAGGTTAAAGAAGCCATCATCACCTCTAGGATTTGGGAGAGGCTAGGAGGAAGAATTTGGCCTTGGCTATTCGTATTGCCTAACACTGCCACGCTGAGGCATGGGCTTTATGGGCATGGGCCATGTAGATGTGGTTTTCAAGCTATCAACAAGTAGGACTGAGGAAGAGTCTAAGAGTTAGAATTCAGAAAAACCAGGTGTTGAATAGTATTGTGGAGAGAGAAGTATTGTGGATATTGAACTTGTTATATTGAGTCTTAGAGAATCGGTATATATAGATTATATGGCTTGGATTTCTCAAGAAATATTTGAGAGATAGAGATGGAAACTAATCATATCCTACCATAACAAACCAGACACAATATGATCCTATCTATATACTGTAACATCCCCCACAGTTCAAGCGTGAGCAATGCTTGGACTTGAGAAAAAAACGACGATAGTGCTCAACACTGATGATAGTCTTTGGTGCTGTAATCGAGGTAGCCAAAGCGAAGGGCATAAGGGATCCGTGGTCGAAGTAGCCATGCGTAAAGTAGTCGTGGTCGATGTAGCTGAAGTTGGGTGCAGATGATGAGCAAGCCAACCAAGCCGCAGGGCACGAGGGGCGCCAAGGAGTGGTCACGGACACATGGGATGCGCCATGGACCAAGGTGCGCAACGAAGCACTGAAGACGAAGACGATGACGCGGATACGATAGTCGTTGAGAAAGATAACGTCGAAGAGTTGACGTTGTCAAACTGTGGAGGACGAGACATCACACCAGGGTTGCCAAACTCGGTGTAACGCCCGTTTTGTCGCGGCGTTAGCGGGAAAACTATTCTGCTAAAAACCCTAATTACGAAAGTTTGCTCTTCAGTTGAGTCTTGTTGTGTGCCAAGGTCTCGTGTCTCCCCTCTCAGTTCAATCCCGGAGAAAACCGCGAAATCGGATTTCAAATCCGAGCCCTCAAACTCCTCCTTTCCAACTCTTAGGAAAAGTCTAGTTTACCTCCCTCTGCCCTCGGGCCGGATTCTTTCTCGGCCTGCCCTTTTTCTTCCCTGGGCCGTCTCCCGGCCCAGCTCTCTCCCGCCGCCTGCCTCGGCTCGCGCCCCCTCTTGCTGGGCCGCGTGCCGCCTCGGCCCAGCCGCCTGCCCGGCCGCCTTTTTCCCCCGCTGGGCCGCGCCAGGCCGCTCGGCCCGCGCGCGCCCAAGCCGGGTCCGCCAGCTCTCTCTCTTCCCCCGCTCTCCCCGTTCTTTTCTCTCTCCCTCCCGGAGTTCTTCCCTGCCGGCGCCCCGTTCCGTCACCACCGACCGCCGCTCCCGGCCCCGCCTCTGCGCGCGTGCCGCCAAGGGGCCGAGCGCGCGCCCCTCTCCCTCTCTCTCTTCCGCGCGCCCTTGCCCGAAGCGGCAAGGAGTGAGCCCCCCTTTTTCCCCCTTTTTTTCTTCCCCTTTTCCCGACCGGCCGGCGTCACCGCTGCCGCGCTTGGCCGTTAGCGCCGGAGTGCGCCGGTCCCCTTCCCGCGCCCTCGAACCGCCTTCTCTCGGCTGCACCGCCTATCCCCCGGCCGAACCGACCTAGCGCCCCTACAAAAATCCCCCCCCCCGCTCGGCCGCATTTCTTCTCCTCGCCGCCGGTCTCCATTACCGCCCTCTCGAGCTCTCCCCCCCGCTGCTGCCGCCGCCGCCCTCGTCGCCCGCCGCCGCAGCCGAGGGCTCCCGAAGGAGCTTCGGGCGCCATCTCCGCCGCCCTCTTCCTTGGCCCGGAGCCGCGCCGCGCCCCCGCCGTCGCCCTCTTCCCCGGCTCACCGCCCCACCGCGGTAAGCCCCTCTCTTCCCTCCACCTCCCTCCGTTTTTCTTCGGTTAGGCCGCTAGATAGCCCGTAGAACCCTCTCCCGGGCGCCGCCGTAGCCGTTGCCCTCTCCTCCGCCCTCTCCCCGAGCCGTCGTGGTCGCCGTCGCACCGCGCCGTTGCCGGCCGCCGTCGCTCCCCCGCGGCCCGAACCGAGCCGGTGGCTCGATTCCTCTCTCTCCCCTCTCTCTCCGGTGCCCGCCTCCCCTCCGTCTCGCCGCCGCCTGACGGGAGGAGCCGCTCGCCGACGTCCCGCCGTTCCCGGGCGAGCCCATCGCCCTCTCCTTTCCTCCCCCCCGTGCGTGCCTGCGTGGACGCCACGTCCACCGTCCCGGGGCCCCACGGGAGACCGGTCAACGGTCCCGCACCGGCCTCCCTCCCCGATCGGCCTCGGACCGTCGGCCTTTGGACCTTCTCGGCCTCTTTCCCTCTTTGGCCCATCGGCCTCGCCCCCCCTTGGCCCATCGGCACCCTCTCTCCCCGCTCGGCCCAGTCGGCCTCCGCGCCCGCAACGGCCGCTCGGCCCACTCGGCCGCTCGGCCATCGGCCTCTCCTTTCTCTTCGGCCCATCGGCCATTCCCCCCCGCGTGCCGATCGGCCTAGGGCCGATCCCTTCGGGCCGTCGGCCCATTATTTCGGCCGCGCCCGTTCTATTCTTTTGGGCTGCCCTTAGCCGCCTAAAATAAAGTCTAAATTGCATCCCTCCTTCTTTTCTTTTTCCAGGGAATTAAAAATTCCTTTCTTATTCCAGAAAATCCTTTAATCTTCGGAAATTCATATCTTTTCAACCGTTCGTCCGATTAACCCCGTTCCACTTCCAAAATTTCTCAAAAATCGAGATCTATCCAATG